>OY720450.1:5464048-5621548 GCA_963082715.1 Harpalus rubripes
TTAAAATATTCATTTGCAATTCCATTAAATTATGAGGTCGATTTTTAAATATATTATTTTTAAGTAAGAGAAAAGAAAGAAATCGGGACTTTTCAAGTATGGAAATCTTGGTGGCCATAAATTTCTACTTATTAATCGATTATCGTAAAATTCGTGAAAAAATGCCAATGTTTGGTTTGCTGTGAGCAGTAGCATTGCCTTGTTCAAAAATCCATATTGTAGCTCCCAATTATCCAATTATTCAATAAAAGGGGTTAAAATTTGTTCAATATAAAAAATTGCGTTTACGTTTATGTGGGAAAAATGGTATTATGCTCCTTCTTGAAATTGCAACCCAAAGACCAAGTTTTACCGGATGAAGTGGCGTTTCAACAAACGCATGGGTATTATTAGCAGACCAAAGCTCATATTTTGGGAATTTATATACCCATCAAGACGAAACTACGCTTCATCGATGAAGAAAGTAATAATTAAATTTTTGTCATTATTGATATCCAAAAACCAGTTAAGTAATTTATTCTAGGTAAAAAATCTCGGGGTATAATTTGATGGGGTAAATGAATTTTATAAGGAAATAATTTCAAATTTTATTTCAAAGTCTTATGAGTGGTACCAACAGATAAATTTAGCTCTTGACTGATCCGTCGAACGGATGTCGATGGGGTCTCTTCTACAATTTGTCTTACATTATCAAGTACTTCGGCTATTCTTTTTCTTGATCTTCCGCTACCGTTTTTTTTTTCAACACTTCTCTGTTCCCAAAATAATTCTACAGTTGTCTTTACAACTTGGTAAATATCATTAAAATTATGATCTGCTGCTTCAATGGAAAATTTTTCCTGAAATTCATTATAACAGGCAGCAAAAGAATAGTGGCATTCGCCATTTTCTAATTTGTTTCTATTTCTGGAATAAGATTCCAAAAGAAAGGCTTTGATTTCGTTAGATAACATTTTTGATAATATCTCGTGTCAAATTGTCATTTAATTAAATACTTTTAAATTAAGACATGCGTTTCTCTGTTCATAGCCTATACTCCGAGTTAGGAATTTTATTGAACACACTGTAGGTCTATCCAGAATACAGAGCAAATCTCGCACCTGGTGGGAGTGCGAAAATGAAGCTCCATTGCAAACGACTCGACATCGTAGCTGCCGAACCACTCGTTTAAAAGAAGAGGAACCCATCTATACGACAATTGTGCCAACTTTCCGAAACTATTTTTTTCAGGCCGCTAGTAGTCTTGTATATTTAATTTTCGTACGACCCTCGTATATAAACACATAAACAAATATCTCTGAAAACTTCTATCTACAATAAAACATTTATTAAACTGGCGGCATTCTATGAATACTCTAGTAAAGTTGTACGAGGGCAGCGCCAAAAATTTCCGGCCTGATATAGATCCAAGTATTATAGCAAGTCAATATGTTGATAACACGTCAGTTCATCGCAAGTCTTATTAGCCTGGGAAAAAACTAAAATTAATTTTAAGTCAATTATTTTTCTAATAACTGTCACTCGTTTATCACAAACTCTGAAGTCACGAAAATTGAGTATCGAGCTGTTAACAAATTCTTTACCCGAGAAGGTCTTTCTCACCAATGTATCAAAGATCGGCTGGAGTTTATGAAAAAAATTTACCGTCTTATTCTGTGGTAAAAAATTGGTCGAAACGGTTTCGATTTGGGCAGGAATCCTTGGAAGACGACGTCAGAACAGGAAAGACGACGGACGACAATATTGCCCTTATTGAAAATCTAGTATTGGGCGACCGACGCTTGAAAGTGAAATAAATATCTCAAGTGACTGGGCTTTCTGATACAAGCATTCGTCGAATCATCCACGATCATTTAGGCATGAACAAAGTTAGTGCAAGGTGGGTTCCCAAACATCTTGTCACAGGAGATGAAACTATGGTTCTCTACTATGATCCTTTATCCAAAAGGAAGTCGATGGAATGGAAGCGAAAAGGCGAAACACCGCCGAGAAAGTGCAGGGTCTGCCAGTCGACAAAAAAAGGTGATGATACGCTCTTTTGGGATTGTGAGGGCATTCTTCTTATAGACTTTATAGAACATAACACGACAGTCAATGGGGTATATTATGCAGCACTTCTGCATAAATTGCGACAAAATATTCGCGAAATAAGACGTGGTAAACTAACCAGAGGCGTGTGTTCGCTGCATGACAATGCAGCCGTGCACACTGGTGCAATTACGCAAGGTTATTGGTGACTGCGGTTTTGAACAAATTGATCATCTTACTTATAGTCCAGATATGGCCCCCAGTAACTACTACCTGTTTGGAAATTTGAAAAAGGACCTTCGAGTGCGTCATTTCAGTGACGACGAAATAGTGAAGGCTGCAGTTTGGGCACATTTTGAAGACAAACCAAAGAAATATTTTCTTAGAGGTATTGAATTTGTTAGTGAAACGTTGTAATAAGTGCATTGATGTCAGGGGGGATTAAATTGAAAAATTAAATTTAATTGTAAGTCTACAGCGTTTCTTTCATAGACTACATTTATCTCGTTAATTCAAGCGGCTTCAAAAAAGACTTTAAAAATCCAATTGGTTTATCTCAGCGAATTGAAAATAGGATCGAGTTATTTTAAATCTTCTTTAAATTCATATTGACTAAAAAAGATAGTTAAATACTTGATTATGCAGACAGACAGGGAAAGGTATATGATCTAATTTCATCCTGGATATATAACCCCGAAATCTAAAAATTGTAATGTTGTTATTTGTCTTCTCTTTCAAAAACATTTATTTCTTCATCACTCCAAATATTTCGCTTTTCGACAATTTTACTAAGTTTTATTTCGCGATTTTTATAAAATGAAGTAAAATGCAAACAACCAACAATTGATATGAATTTAGTAACACTGCAACATATTGCGGATGTGCGTATGCGTAGTTACATTATTTGAAGCTTCACTGTTTATTTCGACAGAAGTCTAGCCGCTTCGTAAGTCCAAGCCTGTTTTTTTTATAGTCTTGACATGACATTTTCAAGCGGCTTCAAATATTAATCTCGATTCTTTATTTCGAAGATTGAAAAGGGATTTACTAAATTCAAGCGGCTTCAAACATCAAGATAAACGTAGTTATAGTCAGTCCGGAAATTTTTAGCACTGCCCTCGCATCTAATGTTTCTGAAAGGTTTATTTGATGCGTCCCTAACCAATCCAATAGGTAGGTACTATTCTTACAAATTTAGATTTATTGCTCCAAGTTATTTTGAAACGAAATAAAAGTTGATACTCAAAAAACCTAGAGTGTAATGTAAACTGCTGCTAATGTATTCATATTTTTTCTACTTGTTTTTATTTCGAAAGAAAATCATCTTTATGTGTTTTTAAGAGCAGGCACCGCGCCAAAACGAGGGTGAGTATTTTGACATGAACATCATCACAATATAAACATAGTAATTTTTAAAGCTCAGTAAGTTATTACTCATAAAACCCATTTATTTTTTATGGACGCCATTTTTTAAAGAGTATAAAAATTAGAGGTTCGTAAAATGGATCTACGCCAACAGTAAATTAGTAGGCAGTCTGTTTATTACGGCTTTTTAACTCATATTTTAAAACGACACGTCAGGAAGAATGAACATAAGAAATGGGATTTAACAATACATTTGTTTGTCAGAAAAATAAGAGTGTTTATATTTATACCTCTAATATTAGAATAGTTTCGCAGAAATTTTACGCATTTGATTCGAACAGTAAGTCGTATAATTGGATACGGTATATAATTCGATATGGAAAATTTATGCAATTTACGAATTACGACATTATTTTTAAATGAAATTATAATATTTATACAGTGTTTGCTCATTTAATATTATTATTTGGAAAATCAATTTTAATAATTATTGGTTACATGCCAATGACAAGTATAAAAATTTGGAAGATTTTAACACTTTGGATGCCGTTTTGGTTTAGGCATTATGTGCCTAATCCCAAAGTTTATTTATCTTCACTCGAGTGCCGGCTTGTACTAAAACGCTTATAAACGTCGGCGGCACTTTTGCAATATATCAGCCGTCGTTTATTAGCGTCAGCGGCATTCAACGTGTTACGGCAGGTTGCTGAGAAAGTTGGTTTTCATGCCAGATTTAGGTATAGTATGACTAGCGAATGAAAGTTGATGTTTAGATTATTTAATAGATGTGGTTTGTTTTGAAAACATTTCCCTATATTTGATTTTAAAGAAAACTGACCCTTATGTATACCCTTACAGAACATTAGAATTGTACTCAATACCAGGAGGCATTTCAAATGACCTTAGGAACAGGATTCAGAAATGTATTTAAAAATTTTAATACAGCAAATTCTAGTTCGTTCGTTTCAAGTGTAAGCAACCCTCGTGTCGGAATTACTGTTAGAGGAAATTAAAAATAATCCTATTTCATAGAATTGCCAAACTAAATATTTTAAACGCACCCCTGTTTTGATATTCAGTTACCTTAGTCGGCCATCTATTTTCAGCCAGACATATTAATGTATATCTGTGCTTTCCTAGTCCAGTATTTAAATGGATTCATGCAAAAATTTCATACCTGAATATTTCGTACAATTCTATTCTTCTCTAGGACTTCAAAAGAAACCACATCTATAAAATAATTTAAACGTCAACTTTCATTCGCTAGTCATAATGGAAGGTAAGTTTGTATAGATACCACAGTATACGCAACATGTACAATAGCGAAACTCTGTGTCGGCACCTTTGAACTTTTGATACCAAACTGAGTGACCTTGAATGGAGCCGACATATACCTGTTGCGCGTAGTGGCGCCAGTTCAAATGGTACCGCAAAGTATAATATCGTATTACAAGTTATACAATACAAATAAAAATACGAGTATTTTACATGTTTTTAGTATAATAACAGTATACTTAGTAACATAATGTCTTTGTACAAGTTATACACAAATTTTTGTCTCCGATTTTATTATTGTTCACGACTATTATATTATATAATTGTTATAAATTCAAAATATATGACCTTTCAAATATATAATAAATAATTGTATTCATTATTTCAATTGTGTGATAAAAGTTAAATTCTACGCTCATGTTCCTAATTAAAGGGACGCCATGTTCTTATTGCGCTGATTGACGCATGCGCGCTGTGACAGATAATCATGAGTTTCGCTACTGTATAATAGTTTTATACTGTGCATATACTCTGTCCTATTTAGTAAATTTTGTTGAACGATATTATTTTTCCCAGAATCAGTATTACGAGTTAGTTCTAGAATTGAGCTTCAATATTCAATGCCAATATTTATCTGAATACAAACTATGTTTTGCTTTAAAACAATATTTTGAAAAAAATCGGCATTTGGCATTTTTAAAGCAGCGTTTTCAAAACAAGGCTTCTGGTACCGGATATGTACATATATTCTAAGTCCATTTTTCGTAATCTGTTTTAATTTCAGATCTTCGGATGACCTTTTCTCTTCCTGTTCAAACGTTTTTCATAATTTAATACATGATTACTTATTAGTTTTTTAATTTCTTGAACTGCTATGATAAAATACACAACCAAACTTACGCAGTTACTATTCGCTACTAGACAGATGCCTTGGTCATTGACCTTCTGTAAGCGAATAGGACAGTGTATGTTTTTGTCTAACGCAAGCAAAGTTAGAATTTGTATTTGCCTAACGCCTAATGCATGGGCTTGTAAATGCAGCATATAATACAACGTGATCACAATTTTGATATGGTCCAAGCAGCGCGAGCACTCGAATCATTCGTTGTCTAGCTTGCCACACAGTGGTGTTGTGTGCAAGCAACGCTAACAGCATGATGGATTACCTTTATTAAAAATTATTAACTTAAATATATATATATATATATATATATATATATATATATATATATATATATATATATATATATATATATACAGGGTGTAAATGAAATAAGTGCATTAATTTTAACCAGTAATGTAACTCGATGAGAGCAACTATATTTCTTAATAACTTTTTTTTCTAAGTCTTTTAGATTTTGAGTTAAAATTCTTTAAAGATTTGCTGCATATTTCGTTACCCGCTCATGGAGAACAAAATGGCAGCGGCCATTCAAGTGGGATACAAACAGCTCAAAAATTGTCGGTTATCGGTTACACTTACAGTCACAGTAATTAATAAACGAATCAAGGGAAATAACATTATTATTAATTAATACGTAATAATACAATTTTTAAAATAAATAAATTTAAATTTTGGATAACAAAATTATAAAGTTGTGTATTGAAACAGGCTTTTTATCACCTATGAATAGTGTGAATAGAGGAAGACAAGGAGGGACGGGGTAACTAGAGGAAGAAAAAAAGCATAGTTATTAGGTTATGAGATAATTATTTATCGTCGACAAATCATAATACTTTAAATTCGTTATTCAAAAAATGTAAGTACAAACTTTTCTCCATTTAAAAGAAGTACATGAGTACCAATAATTAGTCATCCATTTGTTCCCCAAACATTTTTTAATGAAAATTTTTACAGCATTTTCGTCTGTCAAGATGTGTATTATGCATAATAAATACACCTTCCCAAGTAAATTCAGTCTCATAAATGAACATTATGAGCCATTCCCAAAATTGAAGTCTGTTATGTGCTGAAAACATTGAACTTTCTGCACATGGTATGGATACAACTGTTGCTTTTTTAAAAATTGTCATATGTGACACTCCGTATTGTGATGTGATAAAGATTTACAAGATTAACAAATGTGCGAATATTAAGAACAGAATGATTTGGTAATGATTTGGAAACGCACCGTGTAAATGCGTTGGCAACTCCATGACACTGTCTTTATGTGAACCGTGATGTCAAGTAAAATGTAGTACAGATACGAGTAAAAAATAAATAAATAAACCATAGGTAAGTAATTACAATGTCTGTGTACTCGCATTTTGACAGAATTTTACCTTATAAACAAGTTTATTACTAATGTCAAAATTTCATTGCAACAATTGACAGGACTGTCAATGGACCTTTCCAATTTAAGGGCTATCTCTTTCTATCGCTGCAAATAATAAGAAAATGGCGCGAACAACTGCCAGTTGGGCTGTCAAACGAAACGTCAAAAATATTGCAGTCATTAAAATACCTGTATTCTCTGTGAAAATTTGCATCGTTAGACATTTTACCTTCAATAAAAGCTTTTGTAACTTATTTCGATAAGATATTTTAAAGTTATCTTACATTTTACGTCTATTTTTTTTAGAATCAAACATCATAGATCTCAGTTGTTCTTACTATGCGCAGATCCCCATTGCGCATATATTCTATCTCTTTCAATTGGAAAGGTCCATTGCTAAAACAGAAATTTTCATAGCTATTGCTGCTGCATTCAATTATCACAAAAATATTTGGAACGACTCGTCAATTTACGGGGTGGTAAAAATGCTAAAAAAAATATGCGATTTCGAGAAAAAGTTATTAAGAAATATTGTTGCTCTCGATGAGTCAAATTTAATGCACTTATTTCATTTACACCCTGTATATATATATATATATATATATATATATATATATATATATATATTATTTTTATTCATTCGGTTCTTCATTTCTGCTTTGATAAATTTGGAAGGTCATTAACCGAATGACCTAATGGAGAAACCGCCACTGCGGTCAATTTTGTTTTCAATTCCAGAATCCTGGATTCGATCCCAGAAAAGTGTGCGCTTGTTGGTTATCACATCAACTAACAGGCGCACACAAACAGAATCGAAAAAAATGTCGTAACCCATCTGAAACTTTCTGACAATGAAGGTGATGCGCTTTTGAATTTTATAATAATAGTTGATGAGACCTGGGTTCTTTACTTCAAACCACAAAACCAAAAAGTTTCCAGAACGGAATTCAAAAGCTTGTTTGACTTGCTCTCCTACGAATAAATTGCATCGCCTGCTATTTAACCAAGTTTAACCCTTCCTCCACACAATCGTAGAGCAGACGGGCAAATGACACCATCACATCACATCATATGATATCAGTGGCTGGATCACGCTAGCCGGCCGCGTGTTCTCACGTTCACGCACGCTCACACTGTCTGGCACCTGGTACAACGTGACACGACATGACACCCCTAACCGCCTACACACACCTGGCCAGATAGGGTTACTTACGGGTTCGTGGAAAATATACGGTTTCGTAGAGGATGTTATTAATTTAGTGATTAGTATGACAAAGTACTTATCTTGAAAAAAGGCAGAGAAAAACAATGCTAGTCAACTGTTCGTTAATCATCCTTAACCTTGCGTTAAGCGCGCCTTGTTTTCTAACGCGGTTAGTTGCGCGTCAGATACATACATAAATATGTTTTTTTTTAAAACATACTTAAACGTCTTTATAACACACTACAGCATCAATTTGATGTAACTGATCATTTTTATAAAAATTAATTTTGCCTATCACAAATGGCAATATTCAAATATTTTTCAAACAAAAACATTTCGAGTATATAGTACGTAATAATAATTATTCTAGAAAATAAAATAAATATTGTAACGCTTTTATTTTTTTGGGTGAATTGTAAATATCATACAATTATTATAAACTAATTAAGACTAAAACTATAATTAACTAGATAACACTAACACTATTTATTTATTTAACTAGACAACACTACTATTTATTTCCACGATTTTACTAATTATTTATTTCACTACGCGTTCCAATCTTAGATTGCCGGTCTGTTGCAGACTTTTGTAGACTGTTTACGCGATATTTATATCACTATATACTTATATCACGTTCAACTGTCCGCCTATCAATCTCAACAGCGTCTATATACTCAACTGACTACTCACTACTCAGCTGACTATGTATCTCTCTGTCTAACTTCCACAGCCTCAGTATTCACATCCATAGCTATCCCAATATCCCAGTAACTTCCCGAGTACCTACTCGACACCAACTGCATACGCTCACTACGATACTGCTGTGCTTCTCACTAACACTTTACTTTCTAACATTCCACGTGAATGTCTCTATGACTCTGCATGTAACTAACTAACTGGCGAGCATAGCTGCGTCCCTATTATACAGCTGCCATTATCTTCCAGAGAGCTCTAGAATGTTCGACCGCATAATAACAATGAACACAAAAGGTTCAGGCGACCGGAAGTAATTAAACACGTCGCGGCTTGTTTATTACCTAGCCCGGTTGCTAGCGCGATTGAGTCATCACTATACTTAGACACTTGTTCAGCGTAGTAGCGGGGCTCATACGTTACAATATGTTTTTAGATAAAAAAAGAAACTCAAAAAATTATGCCGTTGATTCGCCTTTGTCAACAGTAATCAAACAATTTCCGCAAATCATACTCGCGTAGTTTTGGGATACCAACAGAGCCTTGTAAATCGGCAAAGAAATAGTCATTTTCAAAGTTAGGTGATTTATTTATTTCGTATTCAAAGTAGGTACAAACGATTAATGACATACATAATCCTACGTGTAGTTCGATTGAGGTTTATTGTGCCTGCTGTTATATACCTCATCTTACGCAAATAGATGAGAAGAATTACTATTTTACAAAATGTCTTCGTTTTATCAATGGTGTCTACAAATATGATCATAACTCAAGCTATAGAACTTTAGCTAATATGAATGATATTAAAACCCGTGTCAAGCAATTTTACATGGGCCTAGTATATAAAATCAAACTTACAGGTACTCCATTTTACCTACAAAATAAATTAAATTTGAAGCATTATGACTATGGTTTGACTATCAATGACTTATACGCCGTACCATCTTTTAAAAATCTGATGTGGCCAACACATAACCTCTCGCCAGATATTTTACCTGGTTGTACGCATTAAACGAAAAATATTTTTAAATTTAAATACATATATTCATGTCTCACTACAAAATAATTTTCACATATATTTGCAAAATCTATGGGATATTTTAAAATAAATTATGTACAATACTTACATTTTCTTTATATTCAATATCCTGAAATTTTCTTTTTCTACTTTCCTTTTCTTTTTTTTATATTCGTCATTTTTTCGCAAATTCCTTTTATATTCTTTTTTACGTATATTCTTTTGCGTTGTTGACTTTTTTTTATTTTCATAATCTTCATAATAATATACAAATATTGTTGACAGAGGCATACAAATATTTTTGACAGTGACATTTATGTGTCAATTACAAACATTTGAATTTCTTGCCTTGTAGTAGTTTGATCTGAGATTTTTTACATCAAATTATTTTATATGCCTTTCTTTATCTCTAAATCTATAGAAGATATAATAATGAATTTATATTTATCGAATAAAGAATTTAACGTTCTTTAATATAAGTATTTACATAAATTTTCGATAAATAATATTTAGACGATTTTTTTCTTGTAACTACTACTTCCGGTTGTCCAATTGTTACCAAAACTGACTGGACTCTTCCCATTATTGTTAGATTGAGGAATCTGTAGTTAAAAATGTCTTAACTCTCATAGTATTTGAGATATAGTGAATCCAACATCCACACACACATCCCCACACACACACACACACATACATACGGACATCATCATAAAAATGTTATAATCGGATACTAGGGACCTTAAAACGTGCTTATTCATTAAAATCTGGATATGCGATTTTTAGCATGAATACAATACCTCTCTTAGCGAGAGGTAAAAAAGCAAAATTTAAGTGTTCGTTTTCTTATCTAGCACCTATAAATTAGGCAGCTATGCGAGAAACAGCTACTATATTAAGAAAATTCTGATTGAAAGATGTCAGTGTCACGTGCAATTGACATATTCGTAGTATGTATGTGTTATAATTATATTCAAAATATAGGATTTTTTTGCTCGAAAATTTCTCTATGGAATTTATATAAAATACATACAACTGTCCAAAAGTAATGTACATACAAGAAATTTAGAATCTTTTGCAAGGAACTTTCTGTATGGATTTTATAGAAAATACATAGGCATTTACGAAAATTGTTTCGGGAGATACAGCATCTACCAACTGTGTTCGAAAACACGAGTGGTAAAAAGTCACCGTGTTCGAAAATTGTACAATATCTACCAGATCCATTTACCGGATTCATGAAGAATCTAATATCAAAAAAAGGTAGTGATACAAAGCGAAGCGCGCGTTTAAAGTGGAAATGTGTTCAAAGTAGGACTCTGCTCAATTTCTTAACTACTTCAAATTTCTAACCTGTTTCTAATTTTCAAATTTTTTCATAGGTTATGGATCTACCCTGTTTATCACTTGCATTCTTAAAATATCGATTCCGGTAGCTATAACCTGATAAACAACTATTTACCGGTAACAGTTCACCGGTAGAATTTTTGTAAATGCCCCATATAACCGACGGAAGGTAATGTGCTGGCCACATGAGATTTTTTTACTGTAGGTACATTAGGTACATGTGCAGCACGGATCACCTCAACTACAGATAGGACAGCTAATGTATTTTTCGAAATACAAAATAGTGACATCCACAGATTGCTTCCATGAACTAACGCACACTGTGATGGCTTGGTCGGCTTGGTAGTTTGTGACATAGGTGACATGTCATATATAGATAAACTGAAATTTTGAATTTTTAAAATAAAAGACTTAATAAGAAAATTGAATATATGTACATACATATATTTTAAATAATCACAATACAATAACTATAAATCCATTTCTAAATAAATTTAAAATTACTTGTCAGATAGACATACACTTCTATTTTAATTTTTGTTTATATGTAAGATAAAAGGATATTGAAAATGGTACATTTCATCATTAAGTATAAAAGTAAACGTCTATTTGCTTCTTTGCACTGCACTTTATATCAAACAGCACAACGAATGTTCATCAGCTTATTAAATTTCAATTCCGTATTACGTCAAAAAATAAACACAGTTAATACACTTTAAAATTGGAGAAATCACAAAATAAATCACTACTGGCACTATAATCAAATCTATAAACTATTACAAATTGGATTACCAAATAATTAAAGATGTTAAAGCGTATACTTTCAATGACATGTGTGATAACTTATGTGACTTTACAATTCAAAATATTTCAAAATGTTTTGAACTCAAAGGTGACAATCCATTTTCTTAAAATTTAGGCACTGTCGCGCCTCTACAGTTTGCTTCCTGGAACTATGAACTATGACAGTGTTTTGGCACATTCATTTAGCTGTCCGCACGGATCACCTCAACTACAGATAGGACAGTTAATGTATTTTTTGAAATACAAAATAGTGACATCTACAGATTGCTTCCATGAACTAACGCACACTGTGATGGCTTAGTCGGCTTGGTAGTTTGTGACATAGGAGACATGCCATGTAAAGATAAATAAAAATTTTAAATTTTTAAATTAAAAGACATAATAAGAAAAAATATAAGTGCATACATATATTATAAATAATCACAATACAATAACTATAAATTCATTTCTAAATAAATTTCAAATTATTTGTCAGAGACATACACTTCTATTTTAATATTTGTTTATATGTAAGATAAAACGATATTGGAAATGGTACGACATTTCATCATTAAATATAAAAGTAAACGTCTATTTGCTTCTTTGCACTGCACTTTATATCAAACAGCACAACGAATGTTCATCAACTGTGTGATGACTTATGTGACTTTACAATTCAAAATATTGCTAAATGTTTTCAACTCAAAGGTGACTTAATTCATTTTCTTAAAATTTAAGCACTGTCGCGCCTCTACAGTTTGCTTCCTGGAACTATGATAGTGTTTTGGCACATTCGTTTAGCTGTCCGGCGCCCATTGGGTTTTATTACAATAACTAAACAATAACGACGAATTCAAAAGGATCTTTCTAAAACATGATGAATGATAATTAGTCAAGGTATACGCAAAACCTCGATGACGAGGTTTTCTAGCTTTATCTGTTTTAGAAAAATTTGTAGAATTACGATGCATGTACTGCTGGATACGTGCGCTTCTAACGCATGGTTAATCAGTTGTATATACAAACGATCATTATTATTATTATTTTGAATTCATCATTTCATTGGAAGCACCTTAAAACCATCACCTATCAATAGATATTTCTACTTTTCTAGAAAGATCTCTATCCCATTGTCATTGTTATTTAGTAGATTTGTCTCGAATGGCCATTGCCATTGGATTTTATGTATTTTGAAGTTTCCGTGTAGTGTTGTGTATTTAATTTAGCGTAAAATGTGACTCACCGAGCACTTGGCTGAGGACTGTACGGCCATCTTCCCCCAGGCAGGCACTCCTGGCATCAAAGGGATTTGTGAACTGAACGAATGCGTATCCTTTATGCATCGATATCCCTGTAAACAATATTACACGTCTTACAAACACCCTTAGCCTTTAAAGGAAACAGCATCAACATGGAGAATGTACACACATAGGGAATATGTAGACAAATGATTATTGTTATTGACAAACAATGCTGGATCAATAGTTTTCGCAACAACTCAGAGAGGTCAAATATCATACTGGAAAATAATATTTAAAAAAAAATACAATATTTGAGTGGCACAAAAATTGTATACAATGCCGTCCAAGTCTTTGACTTTTTAGAAATTGCATGCCGTATACAAATTTTGAATATAAATAAATGGAAACGAAATAACAATTGCTATATACAGGCTGTCTCACAACTCGCGCCCCAGAGCGAATGAGGAAACACGATACTGCACTCGGATGTGTAATTTCGAAGAAAAAAAAATCTAGCTTAAAAGATATTAATATAATAATAATAATAATAATAATAATAATAATAATAATAATAATAATAATAATAATAATAATAATAATAATAATAATAATAATAATAATAATAATAATAATAATCTTTATTATATACAAACTTATTAAGTTATTACAATTTGATTATGTGAATGGGGACGAGTCAATTTTTACATTATATTTTTGTAACTTTCCAATTGTTCACGTTGCTTTGATGGAGATGAGATGATGAAAGGACAGTCACAAACATCCAAGCCCCTGGTGGGAAGCGAACCCACGACCCCAGGATCCGAGCGGTGATGGTCGCTTTGAGCGCTGTCGAGAGTTAGAATAATTTTATTAAATTCATAATTTACATGTGTTACATAAATTGTGCACACATGGGCGTATTCACCAGGTCAGTGTTCCATCACACAGTACGTAGGGCAATCTCAATTCCTAAGAATTTTGGATTCCCTACGTAGCTATGCTGGTAGACACTGCCTGGCTACGCCCATGGTGACACAATGAGAAATGCTATATAATTGTTATTATTCAAGATTTTCCTGGCCGTTGGCCTTACATTCTATTATATTAAATTTTGGTGATATTCCTTTTGATAATGAAGGTGTTAAGATGAGGTGAGGGGTTAGTGGCGATATGATCTGATTCATGATTACAGGAAAAAAATACTAAAAAACCTGTTTGTGAGCGCTGTCGTAACACGCTGCCTCAACTCACTCGGCCACCGAGGCGGCTGCTTAAAAGATATTCGAGAAAAGGCGTCTTAAAATTGACCAATCAGAGACCTACACCTTTAACGTGTGTTTGCCGTAATTTTACGTTACTAGGGTTTTATACAAATCAAATATTCTTTAAAATGTGTGGGCGACTGTAGTTTTCGAAAAATGTTAGTGTCAAATTAAATTTGACAAGGTGAATAAAAAAAGGCAAATTGTTGTTGTTGTTATTTTAATCTCAAAGAATTCAAACGACAATAATATATTCGTTTAACACATTTTACACAGCTGCTACAACACGTTGCACTGTACGATATAAATGATGATCTCAGATGACACTTTCGCTAACCTAAATTTGTTGACAGTGAAAAGTCAACTCTAAAGTGTCAAAATTACAAGTCAAACAAATTTTGTAACTCACTAGTAGTATTTTTAAAACCTAGCAACCAGTTTGATTTTGTAATAATATCATCACACCTCAAGATATCCTTCCGGGGTTGGTGGATTAAAAAGTCTTGTAACTCCGTTATGCAAGCAGCCGCAAATTATTTTCTTCTATTTGTTGGCGACCTATTGTCGTCGGCAAGTGTCAGTTTCGTCTGGGGCGCGAGTTGTGAGACACTGTATAGAATAAAAATAAATATACCATCACGGCATATTACCCATTGCTGGGTGTGCCAATCCGCTTTGTATGCAGATATCGGTAATGATGATGACATATTTGTACCGTGCGCGCGTTTACCGGCCGTCACCTCCCAGGCACTCAGTTTTGCCAGTCTCTTGTTCTTCTCACATTTGCTTTAAAGATCGAATCCACCAAGTGAATACTAAATAAAGATGGGTGTATATTACTATATCGTTTTAGACTTGTTCTCATTGGTAAAGTTTGTGACGTCACACTAAATCATAAGCCTAAAGTTTGGACCTTGCAATGTTTAGCTTTATGATTGCGAATGGATGTGAATGGATTTAGAGATACTAAATTCTGAAGTGTGAATGGAGTCATAACATAATCTGCGGCCAAGGTCTTTAAATCTGAAGCATAAACCATAAATATAAACCTAATTTTCATTTGTGAATGTACCTTAAGTCCTACCTATAAAAAACTGACAAAGCGCATCTATTTTTGTTGATTAATATAAAATTATATATGAGTGGCAACTTTCGTTGCTATTTTGTTCATTATTTACAGATTTACAGATCTGTAAGATTTACAGATTTGTTCAGAATTGCAGCATAAATTGGTTTTTATCTTTTTGAATTGAATGCAATTACCGAAGAAAAACATTGATTTTTAGTCTAAAGCTTTTGTAATAAAAAAAAAATATATATCATCGGTATATTATCCATTTCTGGGTGTGCAAATCTGCGTCTATTCGCAAATTTCGATAATGACTATAATATCTTTAAAATTCAGGGCGTTTACCAGGCGTCACCTCTCGGTGTCTCAAAACAATGAACGAATTATATTGGAAAACACGATTAATAATTATTTATATATTGTAAACAGCAAATGAATTCAATTAAACAAATATAATTTTAAATTGCCTGTAAAATTAATAACAAAGCATTTAAACTGTTTTTATAATTCAATTTATTTTGATTCGTTATCATACCATTTAATTGAGAATAGTATTATTGAAAATAATATTATTTCAATAAACATGAGTATATAAAAAACGCAGGTAATGAAATTATTCATGCTAAAGATACAAATCCAGAAATAATTAAATATTGAAATGAAGTGTTTTATTTAAATTTAATATATTTTCATATGAATTAGATATGCATAATATAGTGTATTTGTAAAATTATATATTTAAATCGAAATTAATTTGCTCACAGTTATGATACAAACAGTTGCGCATAGCTTCTTGTCAATAAGCCTTCTCAATTTAACAGTTATCTCTTTCTTTCTCTTCAAATAGTAAGTAAAATGGCGCCTACAAATGCCAGCTTTCAATAAACTTCTTTTAAAAAGTTATTTTAAACTTGCCATAGACATTCCTCGTATTTTACGTTTAAATTTTGAAGCCCTTGTATCCACCTGAACATGGTCTGCGATGAATATGAAGTAAGCTTCAGACATATATATTCGAATATTTTCAAATATCATTTAGTTGTCAATGTAAAAATTAATAATTAATATTATCTAAAATAAGAATAGTATGTAGTACAACAATAGGTTTATAGAAGCGTGTATTCATATGTACGAGTACACATGAGGAAAAAAGGGAAGAAAAAAATTTATAAATTAAAATATGAATAAAATTGTTCGAGGCTAACGGCGGTGCTGGTTTTGACTATACATCAGAACTTTTATTTAGGTATGAGACTGGTTGCAATTTACAGAAAACGTGTGAAATTAACTAAAAATTATTTTTTTATACTCAAAATTTGTCTAACACATTAATTTTTTATATAAAAATATTTGACTACATGTGAGGTTTGAAGTGTTTTCGTTTCCGGGCCTATTGTGATTTTGTCTGAATATGCTTCGTTACATATAGCATTATCTAATTCATATTATCTTCATCTGAATCTCTGTCTCTCATTCATTATCTAAAATTAAATACAAATTTCAATTATCTATATTAAATTTGCAGATATGATAAAAGTACCTTTAACATTGATATCTGATCTTTTCTTCATCTTCTACATCATTTATGTTGCACAAATATATTGAATATTCTCAATTTTATTCATTTAATATCAAAATTGTCAATTTGACAATTAATAAATATTTTTTGTCTTACAAATGTAATTTTTATATTCGCTACAATGACAGGACTTAGACCTACAGGCCTATTCTACTAAAAAAAAATATGTATCGTTACGAGTCGTTACCAGGCGACAAGCAGTTATAATAACGATTTTTACCAAAACCCTATTCTACTAATTTATTTATCGTTACGTATCGTTACATATCGTTATTTTATGTCGTTTATGAACGACAAGTTCACATGTCTCGTTGAAGTCGTGAAGATAGATATATTTTGAAAACAAAAGTAAAAATGGCTGAAGAAGATATTTTATTAATTGTAGCTGAGCAAGATATTATTATTATTTTTAATATTATTATTATTTTTAATATTATTATTAGATATTATATTATTACATTTTTTAATATGACATTTTATATAATCGTCCTTTTACTGTACGGGAGGAAAATTTGAGATTTTTTTTTTTTTTTGATGAGTAAAGAAGCATTTAGAGATTTATTTACGCAAATATATGAGGAACTCGTTGAAGTGATGGTTTGCCAAAAATTTCTAGATTATCTTTAAATTATTATTTATGCGTATTACATTACATATGAATGCACATAAATATTTTGTTTTCAATTCAGATGATGGCAGCTTTACATTTTTTGCTCATGGAAGCTATCAGAAATCAGTAGCAAGGATGATATCAGTAGAAAAGGATTCATATGTGGTATTAAGTCAATCATTAATAATCATATCATTAATAGAAATCTGCAATATTATTGTTGATCATTTTATAGACATATGTCTATATCAAATTTCATACGACGCAAGTAAATATGGAGCGTGTAAACTGTAAAACGAGGGTGAGAATAATAAATAATTTTATGTACGATGAGAACTTCAAATTTGAATCAATGTCAAATTTGAATTGAAAAACAAATATAAATTTATTCTGTCAAAATCAACATGAAGTTAGATATTATCGTTAAACTCATCATAACGATAACGCGATAACGATATGATTAGTAGAATACCTTTTTGGCATTTGTCGTTATTAAAGTCGTTCAACCAAATGCTTAGCGACAGTCGTATAGTAACGATATCGTTATACATATTTTTAGTAGAATAGGCCTACTAGTTTAAACTAGAGGTACGCTCGGTCTAAATTTTAGACTAGGTTTAAACTAGATCTGTCAACCGTTACTATGAATAAGGAATACCCTTAGACCTAAGATAGACTCGGTTTAAACCACGTCAGAATTACTATGAATACGGCTGTAAGTTTACCGAAAAGACCGTTTTGTAAAAATATATGCTGTATGAAATTTCGAGTAATTGTTAACACTTAAAATTTAAACTCAGCATTAATAGTGTTAAACCGACAATTCTTAAAATTAGAGGAAAATTATCAATATACCCTACACAAAACTTAAGAAACTTTCGTCTGAAGTCAATCTAATATCGTTTTAAAATTTCATTCGAACCAAATCAAAAAAGAATCCACAATAGAGTCAAAATGATATTACAATCGTAAGCCCATTGGAATGGAATCAGTCCCCAAACATTTACCGTCCAATGATGAAACTAATCTCCTAAGAAATCGAACTCGAGGATTCTATTATCTTAATTGACAGAAAAATCACATCGATGATAGCGGTGCGGTCGCTGGCCCGGAGATATATCTCTTTGCGAAATCATATTTCACTCAATTTGTAGCCCTGCCCGCTCTATATCAGATCGCAGTTGTGATTAGATTCTGGTTGGAAGGACACTAAATTGACTGTGAGTCCCTTAGCTATTCTTCACAGTTAACTGTATTTTATATTTCATTCCTCTGTATGAACTATGAGAATACGAGAATATATTGAGTTTAGGTTATGTTTTTTTATTGGAAAGAAAATTATGGCCAGGAAAATATGGATGATTTGATATTGGAAAGTTTATACTGAAATTTTACAGAGAAAGAAATTTCAAAGTCTGAATTTAATGAGCTGGCAACTATGATTTTACAAATATTTTATTAAAATTATATTTTTGTAAGGCTCGGCATTTTCACTTCCGAATAAGTTTTTGTCAAATAAATTTATTCTAAATATTTACCCAACGAATAATTCCATTGCGTCTTTTCACACATTTTACAAAAACAAATAGGTATCTGTCGAATAACTTTAACGTTCGTGAATTGGTAACCTTGCAGAGTGAATTTGTATCAATAGAAAAGGATAGAGTTTGGCGTAGCCACATTAAGCAGACAAGGATGAAATATGTCAACTTCTTTTGAATCCGTAGTTGTCAAAATTGTTTGACATCTTTAATGTCATCTATATTCTTCTGCATTTTTAGCCCCGGCAGACTGTAATTTAACAAGTGTACTGTATAAGTGTATACAGCAATCATATGTGGTAAACGAGATACGTATATTGTAAAATTGTCCTTGTACTTTTTGTATATTTCTTTCAGTTTGAAGTAAATGTTTGTTATTGTATTCAACAAAAGTATCAAAAATTTGAAAATATTTTGCCAGCGTCAAATGACAGGATCTTTATAATTATTTACCTATTGACTGTTTCAGATCAAAAAATACGATCCCCAATATGAAATAATAAATTGTTTTCTTAGTCGAAATCCGTTAAAAAATTCCTTCATGTATGTAGTTACGTCGCTGTTTGATGACGTGTGATCGATTTCTCACGTTATTTATTAATTCATAGTACAAAATATCTTCATGTGGAAAATGTAGTGAATTTACAAATAAACGGTTATTCGCTACCCAAGTACCGAATAATTTATTCCGCGAATGACAGACTTTGCAAGTGAAAAGACAACAAAAATATTTATCTGAAGGATAAATTTATCTAAACCTTTATTCGCAAGTGAAAATACCGGCCCTAAATAAACAAAACAAACTTAAATAAACAAATATACGGCGTAATTCACTAAGATAGTTGTTAACATAGTCGTTAGGTAACAACTGAGAGTTAACAACGATGTTTAGCAAGAAAGCGGCTCTTGTCACAACTGTCATTCAGTTGGTATTCAGTAAATACATAATTAACGACATTGTTAAAAATAGTCGTTGTGAACAATCGTTTAATATAGCAGTGAAGTTATTTATAAGTGAGTGATCAAGCATGTCGATTCTCAATATTTGTACATATTTCTACTGTATTGACAACGTAAAGTGACTCAGTATGCTTGAAGTATATGAGATCATCCAATTCACGAATTAAATCAAGAACAACACCTTGCTCAGTTTGAATATTTTTGTAAATATTTTTTACCCGATACTGAGAATGAATTACTAACATCTCGCAAATTTCTTTGCATAAATCTTGTCTAAAAAATATGTATATAACTATTGATCAAGTAGGTATATATTGTCGTCCCTCTATTTCTAATAAAAGTTTATTTCCTAACACAAAATTTTCAAGAAAAACCATTTACCAACGATTGTTTAATACTAACAACGGGAGAAATGTAGTTGCTAGATTAACAACTCGACGTAACGATTAGTTGTTAAATTTTAGCAACTTGATGTAATAGTGAATTGGGATTTTGAACTTAGCAACTGACATTCAGTTTAACAACTGAAAATAGTTGTTAATTTTAACAACATTGTTCAGAGAATTAGGCCGATAATTTATATTTCTTGGACCTTTTTGACATTATTGTATCTCAAATAGAACGGTCAATCTTTCTTGTGGACTATTTCCGAATGTGTTCGTTTCGCAGGGCGCGAATTTAACGACCAGCTCTCTCTATAGGAAAGGCTGTTTGTAAGGTAACAAAAGGAAGTGTGTTTATTGAACATTTACTTAAAGTCGGCTGTAAATCTTGGAGCGACGCCAAAAACTGACCTTTCAGCGGAATCAAATGTCAGAGGGGCGCGGCGAAGCGACCTTTCGATTGGATATTTCTAACCCTTGCAAGAGAACAAAAACCAACCCTGACAAATTACCACCAACCCCGATGACATTTTTTACACATAAATTAAACTATTTGCCATTTGATATTTATGGCTTTTTCTAAAGATCGAAAAATATCAAGGTAAATCTGTTTTTCCATCAACTTGAACTTTTCAGAGTTTTCGGAAGAAACTGCAGTAGCAATTTGATTTGTGACTTTTAACAAATTTTAATAAAAAGGGTTGTATATTTTTAATGTAATTATTAGTCCAGTCAAGGATTGGTTTCTAGACAGACTTTTATGCGCACTTTTTTGACTTTTGGGCTGTATTCGAAAATGTTTGGAGGTGAATACACCAAAAGTCCTAGAGTCTTTGAGGGGAGCTAACTTCAGGGTATAGCAAAATGTCCCTTTTTTGGTTTTTCGCTTATATATCGATATTGACAGGTCCTAGCGAAAACGCTTTTATGCACAAAATTAAAGCTAACAAAATAGTTTATATTCATTTTTTTATCCCTAACCGTTAGTATTATGCTGTTGAAAATCGTTTTTTTTTCCTAAAATAACTTTCACACTCATTTATATTTTTTATGCCCAGTTTTATAAAAGGTGGATAAGTAAATTACTGGCAAAGAAAATTTACTATTAAAGCAAAATACTTTATTCCAGAGATTTTCGTTTTATAAAGCAAGAATAAAAATACTAGCTAAGTAAATCTACAGAATAAACTACTCCACCGATTTTCGAGGAAGTAAATTTTATTCTGTAGAATAAATTTGACGCATCAACATTAATTAAATTAAATTCATTATAAATTTCATCTCTAGCATTATTTTTACATTTATTTATTTAAATCCAATATATTTGCTTTGTCTATTTTTGTGTAATTTTTTCCCCGTTCTATCTTTTTTCCATGTTAGTTGACACCTGGCACTTTATGACACACCTTATTTTCTATTTTGACTTTTGGATTTATTTCGTGTCTATTAAAACATTTTGCAGCACATTGCTTGGAATAGATCCTCTTCAGTTGGAGATTAACATTATCGTCAGTAGTGGTTTTAAGGGATACCGTCTAGTAATGTTTTATCCTGGTTTTATTAATCTCTCATGCTCCCGTGGTGGAAATATTAGCCGGTATAAGAAACCGTAGCCTGAGTGTGCTACAGTATTCACACACCCTTTATGGAGGCTCTTTTCCTAGTCCCCAGTTAAAATTGTAGTTGCATATTTATAAAAAAATAAAAATTTATTAGCACTCTGACCTATAGATTCTTAATAAAAAATATTTATACGCAAAAATCACAAAATAATGACAGATGTCATGTCTCTGTCGGTAAATCACTAGGATAAAATATTTACTCTGCAAGTAGTTACTCTGTAACTTGTTTTATAAAACAGACATTTTTATTTACTCGTCGATTAAATTTACTTTCAAAGTAATAACTCAGCACTTTATTCGATGTTTATAAAACCGGGCATTATTCAGATAATAATAAATTTATATATTTTCCCTCTTCTTAATATAATTTTTTTCCCTCATAACTAAAATTCCTACGAAAAAATTAAATTTCCTCCCATCTGGCTACACTCCTGATGGCCACCCACTGGTAATTGTTGCACTTAATCGAAATGTTTATGAATTTTTTTAAAAAATAATTTTATTCTTTACAACTGTGAATCCTATCACTTTTGCTCTAAGTATATCGGTTTCAAGGTACAAGGCATTATATACGTATGTTCAAAAAAGTAGTGTGAAAATTATTTTGAGCAATTTTCTATTTGTGTTATGCAGCACTTTGGCGAAAACAGTGCTGCAACTGAAATGGTAGTTATTACGCTTCAAAATGATTTAGCTTGAAAATCGTTAGTGACAATTACAAAATTTATCTGGCCTTTAGTAAATGAAGAAAAATATTTAGTTTAGTTAAAAGTAAAAGCGTTATTCAGTTTGACCTATTTGTGTGAATTTTCTTCTAATATGAAAGTGATAAGGAACAAATACCGCAACCGACTTAGATGAACATTTGTATAATTGTATCCAGATGGCTGTAACCAACTATACTGCGAATATTAAAAAAATTATCGACGGGTGTGAGTGTCAGGCTTCACATTAAAATGTTATTTTATTTACATATGTTATTTTTTAAAGTAGTAAATTACTTTTTTGTTATTTTTTTAAGCTTTGTTTTATTTTTAAAATATATATGATATGTATATTTATGATGTCATATTTATAATATTATAATGACTTATTTGTAAAGGATGCAATCCATTAAATATATATGCTCTTTTCTAAAATGTTTTGTGATCTGGCAATTTATTATTGTACATGAAAGGGGAAACACATGCAGCTTCACATCCCTTGAAAAAGTGTAACTTTTAATTATAAGACATTTGACCTTGAATTAAAAAAAATTTCGCTTGCGGCGCTTTTTTGAATACCTTGCCTCCCTAAGCATAGGTAGCTCATTCTCTGTTCAAATTTTTTTAAAGTAGCTCAACACATTGAATAGGTTGGCGTCCCCTGTGCTAGGCCCTAAAGTTAGCGGACTCCCCAGTGGTGGAACCATGCCATATTGTAATTGATATTGACTTGATATATTAAACGACCAAATCATAGTAGAGTCAATTGCTATTTTATACTATACCGTATTGATAATAAATAATGGATAAATGATCTGGATATCTTCGGCTTGGATTGTTAAATCACTGAAATGATGATGAATAATAATACTTTATTTCATAGACATGTATACATGTATCGAAATTGTCAAGAATAAGAATACCTAATATAAAATAAATAAATAATATGTTTAGTATTAAAGCTGTAAAAGTATTATTTTTTCCGAACTGTAGTTTTCCGTCAAAGTAAAAGTCTTCAAATCAAATGAGGCGAGTATCCTAAAAAATATTTAAAATAAATTTCATTCAACACTGAATATTCTGGCGTCGATTTGGCTCGGGTTAATTTACCGTTGAACACTATAGTGTTTCTTGGGCAGCATTTCCCTTGTTGGGTCATTGTTTAAGTGCACGAGAAAGAACAAACGAAAAACAAAACGCCCGATGGTATTTTACGAGCGATGTATTTCTACACGAAGGCAATTAATATCAATAAAAGTCCGCTGAAGTATTTAAAAGAAGCGGAAACTGCACGGAAGTTACACGGCAAAGGTCCGTAATATATCTATCGGAAAATTAAACTGTCAAACGACTAAGAAAGTTTCTCTTCTCTTTGAATAAGTACGCAGTATTGCGATAACAAAAACAAACATATTTTATCATTTTCAAAGAATTTAGAATGAAAAACAGACTAAACACTCCAGAAATACTCGCGCAAGAGATGTATTGGCTATTTCTGAAACTTTTATGAAACAATTATTTATATTCTCGGAATTCTGGGGCGAGGAATGATTATAAAATCTCATGATGAGACTTTTCGGGCATTTGTTGAAATGTTAATTTATTTTCCTGGATAAAATTCTTTTAAATGAGGTCGAGAAACTATTTAATTTATATGAGGGTATAAAAATAGTTTACCTTTCGAAACAATTTAAAATAAACCAGGGTGAAGTCATGTGAGTTATTGGAAGCAGTTTATTTCAATTAGGAGTCTTAAGAATTTATGTGCTGTTAATGTCAATGCACCTTAGAAATATCAGGCACTTATACAAAAGTAAACAATATTTACCAAAGTGTTATTGAATAATATAGTTTTTTATAGTCATTATTTATTAATGTTAAAAGTGCTGGTATTTTCAATCAAAACATTATTAGATCGATTGGTTTCTGAGAATATCATAAAATATTTAGATATTACTTATACTTATTTGCTTATTTCCATACATGAATAATATCATTTAAAAATCTATAGGTTTGTTCCTACAAGACTTTTTGGATGCGTTCATGTACGCATTCACGAAACCTTTTATACGCATGTCTTTTTCATGTACTCATTCAGACATATGTAAGAAACTTTGTATGGTGCATTCACAAATGAAAATTAGGTTTATGGTTTTTGTTTAAGATTCAGTAAAGGTGCGTTCACAAATGAAAATTAGGTTTATGGTTTTTGTTTAGGTTTAAGTAAGTCATTCATAAATTAAATTTAAATTACCTGAAAATTAGTTTTGATATGTACAGACATCTGTGTAAATGCTTATTATGGTTCTATTTCAGCAATTAATTTATGACAGTCTCCATGTTCTTCTCGCATATGTTTAAAAAGCCGAATCCATCAAGTGGATACTAAAAAAAGATGGGTGTATATATCTATATCATTTCAGACTTGTTCTCATTGGTGAAGTTTGTGACGTCAAACTAAATCATAAACCTAAAGTTTGGACCTTTTAATGTTTAACTTTATGATTTGGATTTAGAGACCCTAAATTCTGAAGTGTGAATGGAGTCATTACATAATATGCGGCCAAAGTCTTTAAATCTAAAGTATAAACCATAAATCTAAACCTAATTTTCATTTGTGTATTCACCTTTAATGTTACATTTCGAAATTTTGAAATTACCTATATGAGAACCTACCCACTTTAGTGAATAATATTTTGAATTTTAAACTTTTTAAAATGTGACAAATATAAAAGTATAAGGATTTTTAGTCAGGCATTACAAATGTTACAATTGCCACCTTACTGGTGTCAATAGTAACAATCGGTTGGAACGATATTTTTAAAATGCGCATGCTTCTGACGTACATATGACAGTTCGGACTAGCTGTAGGAACAAACCTCAGCAGTGAGTGCCCGTGAGGTGACGCCTGGTAAGCGCCCGCACGGTGCAAATATTTCATCATTACCGCCTCTGTATACAAAGCAGATTGGCACACCTAGCAATGGGTAATAAGCCGTGATGATATATTTATTTATTTATTATTTTATTTATAATTGAAAGGAAAATACATTGGAAAAATAAAAGAGGCGGAAAGAAATTTGAAATGTTATCTGATCAGGGATGGAAAAAATTACAAGGAGCTGAAAATGCACAGTGCAGGCTAGTGTGGAGGCAGCATTTTCGCTGAGACCTCTCCAGAGATACTCCAGAGTAGGTATGATAATTTCTGTTCAACCGATTTTCTATAGTTGTTCTTGTACATTTACCACTTATAAAAGAATGATAATTTTATCTTACCAGCAAGACGTCCGTATCTCTGGAACATGCGCTCCACATCAGTCTTGGAGCACTGGAAGGTATTGAGGTTGCCCACGAACACACGCGAATTCACGGCCTGAGGGTCTTGAGAATTCGTTTGATTCCCCACCTTACTCATTTTCATTTTGTTTTACGACACCTGAAACAAACAAATATAAGTCAAAAAGTTACCAAAACTCAAATGTATGTACAAGAATTTAGTCTGTGAATCAACCTCTCGGTTATTTATCATGGCCCGCTCAACCAGAACCATAGACGCGTTTCACCTCTAGAAGGCACTGACTAGGTTGAGTGGACGGATGATAAACCAAACCATCCACTTTTAGGTGGTTTATCATCTATTTGCTCAACTTAGCCAGTGTATTTTAGAGTCCTAAATGCTTCTGTGCGCCACACTGATGAGCTCCAAAAGAGCGAAACGCTTTTGTGAAACGTGTTATGTATTATTTTTAAATATTATAGTAAATTTTACAAGAAGTACGAGTAATATAGCAAACAAAATGTTCAAGAACTGTAAAAATGTGCATTTATTGAATCTTGAAATTATACTGACATTTTTCAGACAACTCGAGTTCGATAACGAATAAATTTCCTCTCAAAATACACAAATAACTAATATACAGGGTATTAGTACTAAGTAGTCACACCCGAAAAAGGTAGTTAGAATTCATTAAGACAAACAACTTAGTTTCAGTTTTTGATTTGGTGCCGCGGTTCGTAGTTTTTCGAAAAATCGTCATATCTCCCTTATTTTAAAGGCTATTGAAAATAATTTTTCTTTCCAAATTACCTTTAGGCCCTGTAAAATATTTGCAATTACAAATATTTTTTATTTTTTCAAATGACAAAATGGCGGTGGATCAAAAATTTCAAAACATAACTTTTTGATAACCACTCCATCGATTTTTGAAAATAAAACATTTATAAAATCCTTAAAATATCTAATACCACATTTGTCCTAAACATTTTCAGTGTTATCAGTTTTTATTAAAAACGAGTCGATTCGGACATGAATCTATTTAAAACGTTGAAAAAGCAAATATAACACCTCGAAACACAATAAAAATTAGAAGATTTTTGTGAAGAAAAAAAATATATAAGATTACTTTTTATTTTGGAAATAGTCATCCAAATACCATTCGTGGTTAAATTTTATCCTGGAAAAAATTTCCGATTGCTTTACTCGAGCCTGTTGCCAATTTATCTCGTGACATTGATAAAAAATCACTCGTTTGACAACTCGTGATATTTTTGTCAATGCCACTCAATACATTGCTAGGCAAGCAGCTCTCGTAACAATCTGACAATTTTTCCGGCAAAAATTTACCACTTATGATATATGAATAAACACTTTTTGGATACATTGAAAACATGTTTAGGACATATGTTGTAGTATATAGATTATGGATTTTATAAATGTGTTACTATCGAAAATCGGTGGAGTGGTTACCAAAAAATCTTGTTTTGAAAATTTTGATCGATCGCCATTTGAAACTACTACTACTGACTTACGGAATCTCATCAGATAGTCACTGACACCGCTCTTAGCTTAACAAATTTCTGTTCAGTACGAGTACTGAACAGAAATAGGCTGACCAAGTTATAATTTGCGCATATCACTGTCGAACATTCATCTTTTTATACCCTGACGCTTGGACCGTCATGCTTTTTAGATCTTGTCTTACAATTTCTGACGCCTGTATCTTAGGATTGTTACCGTTTTGCCGCCTTTACACATACTATTTAAAAGCGCCCACCTTCAATCTATAAGTACCAATCATCTCATTTTGTTAGAAAATGGACATTTATCCTTTTTTCCATGGCTCTTAAATTTGCTTTAATTAAATTACTTATTTAAAATAATTTAAGAACGTGCTCTGCTCGGTGTACCGCCCTTTACGTATCTACCGCCGGGGGCTATAGACCCCAAAAGCCTCTCCGTTAACCCGGCACTGACTAAACTTTTATTAAGAAAATTCGCTTCCTGAAAAAATCTATTTAAAATTACATCTTTTGTGACGATTTAATAGCTCCGGCTGTTTTATTTCGATAACGAATCCAAATTCTGAAACAATTTGAAGAAGATTTTAATGTTTCTATAAGTCAAAGTGTTCAAATATCTATAGCGACTTTCACATTCATCATCTCGCTGTCACTTTTACGTTTCCGTTTACTTCATTTCTTTCAGGTTTGTCGAAATTCGTTTTTCTTTCTTTGATAAAATCGCTTTCCACGCATTGGTGACCAAATAATCTTATAGAAGAGGTGATTTCATATATTTATTTTGATAGCTATACCCACGGCGTTATTTGATATAAAAGACCCCAAAATTGACTTTTACTGTATCGCAAAGATGAGAACTTTTTTAACTTTATTTGTGGAATAATAATACTGAAAATTGAAATATAATTCTGTTGTTTTCTAGTTTAAAAAGATACAACAAATATTTCATTTAGAAATGGTTTTTCTGTTTTGAGATAATTCAAATATGCAGAAGTACAGAAACAAATTAAAAAATCTGGTGTGACCATCACAATACCTCCCGCCATTTACAGCCCGAGTCACGAAAAAGATTAAGTCATTCCTTATTTTTGGATTAGCAAATTTTACTTTAATTTTGACAGTTTATTTTTTAAAATATAGTCTAATCTAATCCAAGTAACTACCTTTTTTAAAACCCCTCAACAGGATTAAATCACAATTACAGAGTGGGTTCACATTCACACACATCCATGCCTTAGTGGAATTCGAACCCCGAGCCCCGAGGGCACTCATGACATGAGGCGTTGCTCTAACCATTGATCCACCGGAGCTATAATAAAATGAAGGTTAAATTTTAAGTACCGGGATAGAATAGAATTCACTAAACCAAAAAAGAGGATTAGCTTAAAAAAAATTGTGAATCGTTAATTTTCATTAATTTAAATACTATCTGTCAGTTACATACATTTGAATAATTGCGTTTTATTTGTTTAAATATATAGAAAAAATATTAATGCAAATCTATACAAACTTTAACAATCTTTAATTTTTATAATAACATTAATCTCGCAAAATTAACATTTAAAAGAGTATTTTTCGAAGGAAAACTATGTTGATCTTCTAGTAAAGTGCCATTTCCGATTTTCCGATTTTCACAAAAATCTAGTAGGCTCTTTCCATTATAGAAGAAGTTCGAAATACAAGGTTTCAAAATTTTCTGAATGATAGTATTTGAGTTAGAGGAGGAGTGGAGGATTCACACACACATACATACACACATACATACACACATACACATACACACACACAAACACACACACACACACACACACACACACACACACACATCATCGTAAAAATGTTAAAATTGGATTCTAGGGACCTTAAAACGTTGTTGTAGCGACATCAACTTATTCTCGTCGTCTTAGGTTATTGTTATTCTTTTTCCCGAAGTTACTTGGCGACAAAAGAAAAATAAATAACTAGTTACATCTTGTCATTACATGAAACTAGCAGCAAAATAATTTAGTTCAACTAAATATTTATATTTTTACAGTTTAAAGATCCCAGCGTTTATTTTACATTTTTGTAACGGCTGATCTCGTTACATAGTCATTTATCAAAATCTCGATATGCGATTTTTAGCACGATCCCTATACCTCCCTTGCCAAAGGTAGCGGGAGGTAAAAATAAAATCAAGCTGCAAAGTTAGAGAAATTAGAAAAAAATCAACAGAACTCACTACTTTAATTTTGAAGAAAGGGTTCAAAGTATCTTTTCTTATTATCGGCTAAACTCGATTAACTAATTATTTGATCTGCAATGCAAAATAAGTTCTACCAGGAAAAAGAACCTCGGCATCGATTATTCAAAGCAAAGGATACTTGATACTTGGTATAAAATATCTACAGATTACAATATTTATTTACGTATAGAGGGTCCAAAGGAATAATTTACACCTGCGGATAAAGCGAAGGGCTTTTTAAATTAAATTAAAATTGAGTTGAAATATATTTCAATAGATATCCTGAAATTTCATATTGCAATACAAATGAAGCGTCATAAATATTCTATTGTTCATAACTACTCATCAATAGCTTTAAATTTCTATCATTTTCTCGATTTTAGCGATGAAACTTCGGTAGCATTGTCTGTTCCTTCATTCTCTAAACCTTTATCTGAACGTTTTACTGCAGTAGTGATAAAATGAAATAAAACCGCTTCAATGTTAAATGAAACTGTTCCTATTTTCATTGTTTCTGTACATGAAACGTCCGGCCACCGCAGTTACTCGTAAAAAACCCGGAAATGCACGCTCCTGTTAATTAATTTTTAATTACTATGCTTTGACACGACACTAGTTCTCACTAAGCTAACCTTTCGAAACCAAGTAACGATTTTTGTGTTCCATATACTAGCGTTTTTTCATTTAACTAATATCAAGTATTCTTTTTAAATATATGTAATTTGCTAATAGTTTTGATTCGTTAAAACATTATTCATTACAAATTATGCTGACAATTCCACTCAAAATCTGTCATCCAATGAAATCACAGTATTTTTTCACTAGTGAAAATTGCCGCTGTATTCCTTTTCTTTAGATCCATATGAAGAGCTGATTAGATTTTGGTTATAGTTAGTCTAGCGGAAGTTTCCTAATTTGAAGATTTTAACAGTTTTTCTTTATAGAATGCTGTTAAATATCACTTTTTCACATTTAATGTTATTATAAATATTTAAGAATATTTTATTCTCTATACGATTTGATTACATTTTATACTTCATATTTAATGGATATAGAGTCAAAAAATTATAAAGAAATTAAATTTCACAAAGCAGCCAGCTGTGCTATAAACATGGAAATGTCTACTACATTAAGAAAATTGTGACTGCCAAATGTCAGTGTGAAAGTACAATTTACATAATATATTTGAGTTATAATTTTACTGGAAATATATAGAATCTTACAAGAAACTTTCTGTACGGAATTTGTACAAAGTACATAGAATTGACGAAAGGTAATGTGCTGGCCACATCAGATTTTTTAATACTGCTATATCTCTTTATTATTTTGGGTTAGTACCGACTTAAGACATTTTGCAGCATGGGGCTACTTTTTAATAACCGCCTCAACAAAAAAAAAAAACGTTTTTCGAATATCAAACTACCAAGAACCAGGGAAAAATGATAAATTTTACAAATTTTGTTTTTTCATTACGCGAATTTTAAACATTGAAACCCCATTTAATGCTTTTGGAATGACAAAGTGTATTAGTCTTATTTAGAAACTCAGTTTGGTCATTTCTGAAAATTATTATACCCACAAATGGGCCAAGTTTCAAATTATGTGGGACCTAACAGAATTTTTCCGTTATTTTTGCCGGTTTACGGTTTTCGATTCAGCTCCCGTTCGAAATCCTGGTTTAGTGAAAGGTCTCGTGGAATAGACTAGGTAGAAATTATGAAAGTCCATGAACTCCCATATTTTTGAAATTCAATGACAAGTTATTGGAATTGGTTCTGAAACGTTGGTTAATAGAACATTTCAAATGTTCGCAGGAAAAATCTTCACCAGTTTCATGGCTTTGCAAGCGGAGCTTTTTCGCTGCATCAGTCACTCTAAACTTTTTGCGTCGTTTGGTGGTTTTATTAATTGTGTAATTCAGTGGCAAATTTTTAGCAACTGGTTAAAAATTGTATCCAATTGTTTGTTATATTGTCAACATAGATACTTAATTGGTTAAATTTTTAATCAGTTGCTAAAAATTAACTACTGAGTTACTAAATCTCATCAAATAGCCACTGACACCGCTCTTAGCTTAACAAATTTCTGTTCAGTACGAGTACTGAACAGAAACCGGCTGACCAAGTTATAATTTGCGCATATCGCTGTCGAACATTCATCTTTTTATACCCTGACGCTTAGACCGTCATCCTTTTTAGATTTTGTCTTACAATTTCTGAGGCCTGCATCTTAGGATTGTTACCGTTTTGCCTCCTTTACACACACCATTTAAAAGTGACCACCTACAATCTATAAGTACCAATCATCTCATTTTGCTAGAAAATGGACATTCATCCTTTTCCCCTGGCTCTTAAATTTGCTTTAATTAAATTTTTTATTTAAAATAATTTAAGAACGTGCTCTGCTCGGTGTACCGCCCCTTACGTATCTACCGCCGGGGGCTATAGACCCCAAAAGCCCCCCCGTTAAGCCGGCACTGTTCTGGGTATGCGTTTTTACCTTCCGTCACCTTTAGGTAAGGAAGGTATTGTCTTTGGTCAAAAAATTCGGTGGTGAGTTTTTGATGAATAAGCACGTTTTAGGGTCCCTAGAATACGATTTTACTATTTTTACGATGATGTCTATATATATGTGTGTGTGTGTGTGTGTGTGTGTGTGTGTGTGTGTGTGTGTGTGTGTGTGTGTGTGTGTGTGCGTGTGTGTGTGTGTATGTATGTATGTATGTGTGTGTGTGTGTGCGTGTGTGTGTGTGTGTGTGTGTGTGTGTGTGTGTGTGTGTGTGTGTGTGTGTGTGTGTAACAAAATTTTCGTCTACGATAACTTCCATACTACAATTCTAAAAATTATAATTCTTTCGTATTTCTCTTCGTTACATCCATGCGAAGAGCTGATTAGATTTTGGTTAGAATTGGACAACCGGAAGTACCCTGATTTGAAGATTTTAACAGTTTTTCTTGAAAAAACTATGTTAAATATCATTTTTTCACATTTAATGTTATTATAAATATTAATGAATATTTTATTTTCTATACGATTTGATTGCATTTTATACCTAATATTAAATGGAAATAGAGTTAAAAAATTATAAAGAAATTAAATTTCATAAAGTAGCCATAGCTGTGGAAACAGCTACTATATTAAGAAAATTTTGATTGAAAGATGTCAGTGTCAAGTGAAATTGACATAGTGTGTTTGTCTTATAATTTTACTGGAAATAGGTACAGGATCTTTTGCTTTCTGTATGGAATTTGTATAAAATACATACAACTGCTTTAAGGTAATGTACAAGAAATAATAATAATAATAAATCTTTTATTTCTGCAGATACATTACACTGTATATAGAAAACGTCACAAAATAATAATTTTCTGTATGAAATTTGCATAAAATACATGCAACTGCCGGAAGGTAATGTACAAGAAATAGAATATTTAATTTAGCAAGGAACTTTCCGTATGAAATTTGTACAAAATACATAGAACTGACGGAAGGTAATGTGCTGGCCACATCAGATTTTTTACTTTTCCAATGATACAAAAATAATCTAATATTATATACAGTAGTTTCAAAATATATCAAACGTAGTGCGAGCCAATGAAGAAATTCCTATGTAACTCTCTATGGTCTATGTCCATATCATTGGCAAAATTCATAAAACAAACATTTTGATACTATAATGTGAATGTGCTTTGAGCAGAGACATCTACACGGATCTCTGTGCTTCATTCAGCGTGTGTGCTACGCAGGTACCTATGCATATTCATCGCGAAAAATGATAAAAAATTTCTAGTTAATGCGCACAGAGAAAATTTGCATATTTCGCAACCAAGCGAATAATCTACATTGTACAAAAATTTTAATGAAGTTTGCTGGTTCAAGTTTTATTGCTTGAATAAAAGAATGTGATATATTGTAACTTTGTATGTAGAAATGCTGCAAATGGTTTTAGTGGCTTTTTAGTTTTCGCTAGAATAAGCTTTTAATAAATTATGCCCAGAGATTTACAATCATAACGAACAGGAGAAATAATTATGATTATTGTTATTTATTTTGTAGAAGCAAGAATAGTAACAATAACAAATATATTTTATTATTTACTACATTTGTAAAACGTATTAAATACTGCAAAGATTAAAATGAATCAATAGATATTTTTGTTAAAAATAATAAAATATTATTCATATGCTACAAAGACAATACTTTTTACTTCCTTGTACGAAGTAAAGGAAGTATTGTAATCGCGAAAAATTTCGGTTTTGAGATTTCAACGGAAATATCCATTTTGACCATCCCTGAATCCATTCTGACTAATTTCGTCGTGACGTCTGTACGTACGTACGTGCGTATGTATCTCGCATAACTCAAAAACGGTAAGCCGTAGAATGTTGAAATTTTGTATTTAGGACTTCTATAACATTTTTGGTCATTACATAATTTCCAGAAATGGTACTTTATTTGAAGCGTATAATAGATTTTAATGAAAAACTATATTAAAATATAATCCAAAACGTTTCAAATTTGGTATATAAGACTTTTATATCAATTGGAATAACATAGCAGATTTTGGTTAAAACAGGCTAACCGGAAGTGATCTATTACCTGAAGTTGTTAACAGTTTTTCTTGAATAAAATGGTTTCATTTTGATTTTAGAAATAAATGCTTCAAATAAGAGTTTTAGGCCCGGTTTTATAAAGCTTAAAAATCTTCACTTAAATTTTAGTTGCCAAGTAAATTTATTTAAGTGGAGATTTGGGTTTTATAAAGCGTTTTTAAATTTACTGAACAAGTAAATCTACCAAGTAAACTAAGTGGAGAATTTCATGCTATTAAATTTAAGTAACGATTTTTATCGATGTATTTTCAAATAATTATAAGACTAAAAATATATTATAGGAGAACAATAATATGCAATATACATATATTTACATATTTTACAATATTATTAATTTATTTTATTTTAAAATTAGTAAGTAGGTATCCACCTGTGAAAAATTTGTCAGTTTGACACACGGGTAATAATAAATTGCAAATATATTGTTAACACTTTGTCAAAAAATATGGTTGCAGTAATTAATTAATTTACTTATTGTAAAAATAATAGTTTTGTGCTTCGCGAACCTACTATAAAAATGTTTAACGTGAATGATATATCGTCAGTTTCATCCGAATCCACGAGTATATCAAGCGTATCAAGTGATGACGAATTTGAAAACGAAGAACCCCGACAAAGACTTCCAAGAATCTTTAGAGATAGAATCCACCTTTTTGAAATATATAACGACGAAGAATTTAGGTTTCGATTTAGATTATCTAAACCAAGTGTCATACATGTACTAAGCGAAATTGAACTTAATATTGAACCATTAACATCGCACTTTTCCCTATCAATAAAATTTTTGCCCCGTTCCTGTCTTCTGTCCATATTTTACCTTATTTTCTTTCTATCAAACGCACGTCAAACGATCAAAAACAGAAAACAAAACCATAAATACTGTCATAAAAATAATCAAGCAACTCATAAATTTAAAAAAGTCATTTTCACACAACGCAACGAAAATTATATCTCCACTTAAGTATTTAATGGGTAGATTTTGTTTATAAAACCCAACCTGTATTTACTGAACAAGTAAATTTATTCATCACTTAGCTACAATTCCATTAAATTTTTGTTTATAAAACCGGCCCTTAGAGTATTAAATTCTACGTCTAGTACATCAAGTATTATTAAATTAGCCCTTTGTATAAGCGAGATATGTAAATTTAAAACATATACTTTTTGGTTTTTGTAATGAAGCTTGCTGTGGATTAGGACAAAAAATAACAAAAAAATAAAAAATAGATGTTAATGTCAAATTACGTCAAACACGTGCAATTTTATAATTGGGTCTATACTTCATCTTCATATTGGTCTTGCGTACAAGGAAGTCGTGGGGTGTCCACATCAGATTTTTTATTTAACTTACCATGTGAAAGCTTCAAAACACGTAAAACAAAGCGTATAATTTTGTAATCATTTCTTTTAAAATTTGACAGTTAAAGCAGTTGAGGTGACAAAATCATAGAAACAAAGCACCAAGCAAAGCCAGCTTGATTTTAAAAACAATTGCGTTTTCCCATGTACTTTAAATGGGTGAATTGAAAAACTAGTGGGCTTTGATATTCTGTAATAGTGTTACGGAATGTGCTCATTCTGTAACAGTTTTCGGTTACAGAATCTGTAAATTCCATAGTAGTGTTAGAGAAAATGAATACATGTTATTTTTCTTACACAGAATTAGAATGCCTTGAAAGAAATACGTGAATATTTTATGCGCGTTGACATCTCGGTTGACATTTATGATCAAATGACAGAAGAAAATATTCTCTCTTTTCTGCCAGGGCACTCTAATTCAATGTTAAAAATTAACATGTATCCATTAATAGCAACTTTATTATTTTAAACGGGCGTCATATTGGATTTTTACTTTAGAAAAATAATTATCTTTTTCTCTTTCCAAAGGTGTAAGGGTTATTGTGTTTTAGTTTAACTATAAATATATACAACCTGTTTTAATGCTTAGGTATTATATAAATTCATAATTCTAATATTTTTTCTTAAAATTCTATACAATTATTAATTGTGCAATATTAGTTGAAAGCTTTTAAGAAGTGTAAAGAAAGAATGGCCAAGTGTATTATTCTTGAAAAGAACTATTTTGAATATATTTAAAATAAAATTCTAAAAAATTAGAACCATGTGTCTTATTCTTATCAATTCTAGCGTAACCCTTGTAATTTAAAAAACGTGTATAACAAATAATTGGTTTCGCACAATATTTAATGTTATATGGAGCGTATTTGTGGTAAACCAGGCTTAAAAACATAAAATAGTAAATCGAAACTCAGTTTCCGCGTTCTCTTGAAACCGTGTCGAGTTTAAATCAAATGAAATTGGAGATTTTCAGACCAGGAAAACGTACAACGCCAGCATTTTACAGCGTGTTCCATATATTCAGTGCACAGAAAACTTCTTTTTGCTATCGATAACACTAGAGATATTTTTATTTTTTAGATAATTACGAAAATAAAACACTGTGGTCTGTAAAGTATTTACTTTGCAATTATTCAATTTCTGTTCGAAAAGCTTACTTTTTTAGCGACCATAGAAATACATACCGTGTATCTATTTTAAAGGTGTACATAGGAGATTAACATGGGCAATCATTTTTTTGCAATTTCCTGCCCGCCTAATTATTTTAAGCAAAAACGCATGAAATAAAAGTTATGGGGTATAAAATTCTGCATCTAAATCAATAAACATTACCTTTAGATGCTTTGTAACGACAGAAATTAAATATGAAAATGTCGACAGCCATGGAATTGAACTAAAAATAAATAAATGCTTGACGTGTTATCTGTCACAAAGTAAGTTGACTTATTTGACGTTTTTGACAATTTGAATTTGTCTCTAGTTTTATTTTCTAAAATTATTAGAAAATGACAAAATTTGAAGACTGCTAATATTCCTTCAAAAAATACAAGTAAACCGCGTAATCAGAATATAGGACGAACAGGAAAACGTGGGTTACTGGAAGAAAAAGTGTTAGGAATAAGTGTAGTCCCCTTCTGTAGTACTAGATGTATTGGAAATGAGTTGGGAGTACATCACAGCATCATACAAAATTTTATTACGCAGTTGAATTTTTAATAAATTTATATTATTTAAACAAAACTGTATTTTTTAACTTTATTTATTAGTCTAATATAATATTTCTCTTATCATAATTAACGATATTTTTCAAATCAAATTGTCAAAAACGTCAAATAAGTTAACTTACATTGTGACAGATAAAACGTCAAGCATTTATTTATTTTTTGTTCAATTCCATGGCTGTCGATATTTTCAACGTAATTTTCAACATTTTCATATTTAATTACTGTCGTTACAAAACATGTAAAGTCTCATTCACAACACGAAATTAATGGTTAGTATTAATAGTTACGATTAGCGCAGAAAGCTCGGCATACGTAGTTGTAGTTTAGCGTTCACAATATCGAAATTAGCGCTGCCCAGTTCCGTACTAATTTCAGTTAGCGCAAGAGTTTGTAAGCTCCAAACTTATGGTTAGTGGTTAACAGAGTAACCAATCACAGAACAGAGAAAAGAAAGATGTGATATTTGTTGAGTTTGACAGTTGTTTTAAAAGAAATAAATTACATTTTTGTTAAATTGAAGTAAAATTTGAAAGGTACTGGCTTTATTACTCTGTTATAAATAAACATTTTTTAAATGTGTCTTATAAAAAAATCAGTTTTGCAGGTTGTAGGCAATAAAAGCTTAATCAAATGTACTATTTAGCCAACAAAAATTGTTATTCGTAGTCGTTAATTTCATATATTGTGAATGCTGTTTACCAATCTTTAACTACTAATTATAAATACTAACCATAACTAACTACACTAACTACTAATTTCGTATTGTGAATAAGGTTTAAAGCAGGGACTTGAACCGAAAAAAATTGGAGTTCAGTTACGATTAACGGTTTTTACTTTAGTAAAAATTCGGTTTAGGTTACTGTTTTTTTAAAAATATTATATCGGTTTTTGTTTCGGTTAAAAAACCAAATAAGTTTCGTTTTCGTTACGGTTTCGGTTCTTTTCGGTTTCGGTTTAAATGAACAATTAGTTTAATTTTTATTTTTTGCAACATGAAATACATTTAGTACCTATTTCGTAATGTAATAACATTTTAATTCCACGTTTCACTAACACCTAGTACTAATAGATATATTCGGCTTGTTCGGAATTCAATATTCGAAACGAATCTGTAAGTAATTATTTTATGTAAAAGTATAAAGTTACGTAGATACTTTTATTTTAAGGTGTGATTTAAAAATAAAAAGCGCGGTTCAGAAAGTAACTATGAGTTTTCACATTAAAGTTCTTAAGTTTATTTTTGCAACAAAAATTAAATATGTTTCGTAAACTATTAATATTTTAATTTTAAGTTTTAATATTAATGCTATTACAATAGTAATAAACTAAATGGGTGATTGATTGAAAACTGTCAACAAATAAGTAATTTTTTTTATTATAATTGCAAAAAATAATTGAAAAATGGAGTAAAATGCTTTAATTTTTTTTTAAATAAGAAACTACTTTTTTATGAATTCGAAGGCAAGCACAGTATTTCTACGAAAAAGATGTGGGTTAATAAAAAATACCTATTTTTAAATTTACGGTTTTAGTACCGATATTATTTCGGTTCGGTTATGTTTTCGGTTACAGAACGAACTTATTTTTCGTATCGGTTTTCGGTTTCCATATTTCAAGAAATAAAATATAGGTTTCGGTTTTCGGTTACGGTTTCATAAAAAGTCAGATATCGGTGAGGTTTTCGGGTACGGTTTCGTTACGGTTCGGGTCCCTGGTTTAAATGTAATTCTGTTTATTGAATTAGATGCAGAATTTTATGCCCTAAAACTTGTTCGACGCTTTTTTGCTCAAAATAATTAGGAGAGCAGGAATTTGCAAAAAACTGATTTCCCATGTCAATCTCCTATGTACACCTTTACGACAGACACACGGTATAAGTATTTATTTTCATTATTACAGTAATATGTATGTAAGGTATACATTTTACCAAATAAGTACATGTTCGTAGTTTGCAATTTCATATAAAGATAATTTATAGCGTAGAGAAACTTTTAACCTACAGTGTGCATTTATCATATTTAACCGTCAGATTTATACTTTTTTTTGACAGCGTGTACGATATACATTCTACCGCGTTGAATGTAATGTATTCATATGATTTTCCTCTCTAATTTTCCGTGTTTTTCACTTCTTGTTACAATTTGATTTAAAAATAATCTGGATTTAATGAAAACTACATTAATCTGTCATATTCAGTTGGTTTACAATCCATTAGTGTCTGTTTTCTCCGTGAACTGCGTTGCCTCTGCGACGGGAAACAAAAAGCGGAACGATTCCGACGGAAGCGGAAATGACAGTCAATGTAGATATCGCTCAAAAGTTACGACTACCAGGGAGATTGCTCGGCCGCTTATAATGGGAAATTAATGATATTGGGATGGAATAAGCAAAAGTATGCACACATTATTCCAAGAGAACACGATAGAGTAGTCGTATTTCTTCATACCTTTATTGCAATTCTTTTTATTTGGAAGTATCAAAGTATGAAGAATGTCCTATAGTACTGTAGTGCCGTAGTTCTTCACGTACTATTAACAAGTTAAGTATTCCAGACACTAATCTCAATGGCTCGTTAGCAAAAGATGACTTTAATATTGTATTTTGGAATGTAAATGGATATAATAGTCTATTTAATGTAAATTCTGAAACTAAACAATGCTTATTAAAAGCACAAATTATTTGTCTCTGTGAGACATGGTTAACATACGAAATACAAACATTACCTAACTTTTTAAAAACATATGAAAATCACATATATCAAATAACAGCGTCCAAAGATAAAACCAAAGGTCGCGCGAGCGGCGGGTTACTAGTCATCTGCAAAAGTAATATATTTTCTGACATTAGCATTATTGAATCTTGTAACTTTTGGTTATATTTAAAAATTAGCTTTAATAAGAATAATTATGTCATTGGAAATATTTATTTGAAACCCACATTAGACGATAATACTTCTCTCCAATTACTGGAAGACTCACTGCACTCAGTTTCAGGTACCTGGGAATCTGACACCAAGGTTATCATTATGGGCGATTTTAATGCCAAAATAGGTCAGTTGAACCAACTTCCAGAGAATTGTATAGCAAACCCAAATATCTACGAGGACAGAATATCTAAACTTGATGCAACTGACCACAGGGGTAGAAAACTAACCGAAATAATGGAAAGCTTGGGATTGTACGTTCTCAATGGCCGAACATATGGGGATCACCCAGCTGATTTTACCTATCTCAGTCACACAGGTAGAAGTATAATAGATTAAGTATGGATAGACATTTATACTTTGGAATTTGTTAGTAAATTTGAAGTTTTGCCCACCTTGGAGCCGTCAGGGCATAGTATTTGTAGCATTTCCTTTGCATTTGTTGTTCAAAGTATTCATAGTAATTTTATTCAAAAAAGTCCGACGTCATACAGACTAAAATTTGAATTTTGTGAGAGTAAATCAATTTCTTTTACGAACGTATTGAATAACTCTTCACATATTTACTTTAATAGTAATAGTATCTCTGAACTAAATAATAATCTTTTATCTGCTATTAAAGAAGCATCTTGTGGCACTGGAATGCTAAAAATTCAAAAATTAAATAATCAGCCCATGTCTCATACGAACTCAAGCAGTCAGTGGTTTAATGCAGACTGTCTAGCAATGAAAAAACAGACTAAATCTTTGCTGAGAAAATACAAAAAAGAACCTACACTTGCTAACAATTTTAACTTTTTAGAAAGAAAGCGTACTTATTTAAAACATTTAAAATTTTGCCAGAAAAAGCATCAAATGTCCATTTCTAACAAATTATCGAATGTGAAAAATAATAATGAATTTTGGAGCGTAATAAAACAGCTTAAACCAACAAATATATCAGTTTCACACAATATTGAACATATAGATTGGATTAATTTCTATAACTCATTATATCCTACAGCAATTGTAAGTGATTCACTATTTTACGACTGTTTTAATCCCAATTTTGACTCAAGCATTACTATGCAGGAACTAAAAATGGCTATTGACGGCTCCAGGGCTGGTAAAGCTCCGGGAACTGATGATATAAATAATAACTTCTACAAATGCTTACCCAATAACTGGCTTCACTATTTACTCAATTTATTTAATAATATTCTTGAGAATGAGGAATTACCTTCATCTTGGTCCCATATACAATTATTTATGCTGTATAAAAAAGGTGATGTAACCGATCCATTTAATTATCGTGGTATTGCATTAATTAATTCTATAACCAAACTTTTCACTCAAATATTAGGCGCTCGTATTCAAAAATACCTAGAAATTAATAAAATTTTATGTGAAAATCAAATGGGATTTCGGAAAGGACGAGGTACTGCAGATTGTGTATTTTCATTATCTGCAGCAATCCATTTACACTTAAGATTAGCGAAAAACACCATATACGCAATTTTTGTAGACTTTAAGCGGGCGTTTGATTCGGTAAATCATTCCCTATTATGGATTAAATTGTATGCAGCAGGCATAAGTGGGAAAACAATAAGAATTTTACAAAACCTTTACGGAAATGCAAACATAATTTTTAAGAATCACAATGTACATTCCAATATTGAAATAAAAGTAACAGAGGGTGTATTGCAAGGGGAAATTTTATCCCCCACCCTCTTCGCGATTTTTATAAACGATTTGGAAGAATTCCTGCGAGAATCGGGCGCAATTGGCCTTAACATTGACGGGTATAACGACATCTTAATGTTAGCGTACGCGGATGATTCAGTAATCTTATGTAACTCCCCATTGGACGTACAGAAAAAGCTAGGTTGGCTAAAGAGATACTGCGATCTAAATAAATTGGAAGTCAATACGAGAAAAACAAAAATTTTACCTTTCCGTAAAGGCCGTCTTAAGAATCAATCGTTTAACTTTAAATATGGCCAAGAGAGTATTGAAGTGATAAATAGATTTTGTTATTTGGGCGTATTGTTCACATGCTCAGGAAAATTTTTAGACGCTTCTAAACAAGCCTTAAATAAAGCAGCGGCAGCCTCTAGTTCGGTTAAAAACATTCTGATAAAAGGCCGCTCTAGGATGTGGGACGAAAAAACTAAACTGCTAAATTCAGTCATTAATGCTACAGCACTATACGCTGTTGAAATTTGGGGATTGAGATACGGGGAATTGCTTGAAAAAAGTCAATTACGTTTTATAAGAGTTTTGCTAGCATGTCCTAAAAATACACCAGGTTTTATTCTAAGATTAGAATCAGGTTTAAACCACTTAAAGGTTGAAATTGCCAAAAGAGCTTTAAACTTTTGGGCCAGAATTTTAAAATTAGAAAATTCCCATCTAACAAAAATTGTTTACAACAGGCTAGTTAAATTAGATAAAAACCCATGTAATAAAATAGAACACAATTGGGCATCACAGCTCAAATATTTTTTAAAAGATTTAAATTTTGAGCAAATATGGCTCAACCAAAACATTAGTAAAAAGCAAATAGACGCCATATTAATTTTGTTGAATAACAACTTAAAACAACAAGACTTGTACTTATTAAATATCTCAAAATTTAAACACCTCTATGGTGAAATAAATCCTTCTCTCTCATATCCTGCTTACCTAAAGGCAAATATCTCTTTTAACAAAAAGCGTATAATTACTCAAATTCGTCTGAATAACCAGTTCTTTTTCTCATTCTCCATAAATAACGTAATTTATCGTATAGATCCCAGGCAAATTTGTATGGTGTGCAATTGTCAGGTCCCGGAGGATATATCTCATTTTCTTTTCGTTTGCCCTATATACCGGCCTTTGAGAAAAGTATATTTTGGAAATTATATTACAGGACTAACTGATTTAAACTTATATAAATTTTTGGAAAATTTGGATGTTGAAAAAATTAATAAAATTTTTTATTATGTGGTTGGTGCATTAAAGTCAAGGAGTTTCTGTCTAAATGAATAAAATCTTGAAACCAAACCTTGGTCTTAGAATTTCTATTTCACTAATTCGTAATTTTCCATAAGTGCATTTATCAAGTAAAGAATATCAATTTTGGCAAAATGTATTTATAATTATATTAATGATAGATTTTATATATTTTTGCACCTTTTTTTTATATCAATATATTTATATTGTATTTAATATTATAAATTGGGTGAAATAAATATAATTTTTCATGGGTGCATTTATCAAATAAAGAATTATATATTTGGCAAAGTGTATTTATAACTATATTAATGATATATTGTATGTATTTTTGCTCATTTTTTATATCAATATATTTAAATTGCATTTAATATTATAAATTAAATGCATTTATCAAGTAAAGAAGGATATATTTGGCAAAGTGTATTTATAACTACATTGATGTTAGATTGTATGTATTTTTGCGCATTTTTTATATCAATATATTTATATTTCATTTAATTAAATAAAATATATACAATTCTTCAAGAAGTGTTTACACTAGATTGTCAGAACACAAACGCTGTCTGCGTAATGGTATGGTATTAACATCTGCGGTCGCAGAACACCAACACAATACAGGACATAACATCTTATTTGAAAATTCCCGCATTTTAGCTCCTGTCCCTGAGTTTTACAGACGTAAATACAGGGAAACTTTAGAAATATGGAAACATCCGAATAACATCAATCGGGATGATGGCTATTTCTTGAGCCACATGTGGAAACCGGTGATTCTCGGAACACGACACGCCCAATCTACCATTACGAACTCGATTCCCATTGGTGCTCATTAGCTCTGCTCATCTACCGTATCCTTAGATTAGTATATAACTGTCTCCTCGGCCTTCTTTCGTCACTTGGTTTATTTGGCCTCTAGCGTGGTTTACACGTCGGGTAACCTTGTAAACTGAGTCTCCCTCCTTGTTGCTTAAACTCGGCCTCTAGCGTGGTTGACACGTCGGGTAACCGTGTTCAAGACAGTACCATCCCCCTCTTGCTCCTGAAGATGCCCCATATGACTGCGGGCGAAACGTTGAGCTCTGACTCAAAATATGACACAGTCCATTCCCGGAAAACGAATATTTCTCATGACTCAGACTGTGGAAGCCTACGCAATGTATTTATAATTATATTGATGACAGATTGTATGTATTTTTGCACGTTTTTATATATATTTATATTGCTTTTAATATTATAAATAAAATAAATATAATTCTTCACAAGTGCACTTATCAAGTAAAGAATGATCGATATATTTGCCAAAGGTAATTATAATTATAATAATTGATAGATTGTATGTATTTTTTGCACGTTTTTTATATCATTATATTTATATCGCATTTAATATTATAAATTAAAATAAATATAATTCTCCATAAGTGCATTTTTCAAGTATAGTATGATATATTTGGCAAATTGTATTTATAATTATGTATTCTTTGCACCTTTTTTATATCAATATATTCATATTGCATTTAATATTATAAATAAAATAAAATAAATGTAATCCCTTATAAATGCATGTAACAAGTAAAGAATGATATATTTGGCAAAATGTATTTATAACTATATTATTGATAGATTTTTTAAAGATATTTTGTATGTATTTTTTGCACGTTTTTTTTATATCAATATTTTTTATATTGTATTTAATATGATAATCAATTCCTGAGTTGTCAACTATTGTTAAAAGATTGTATAATGTCTTAAAACAATAAACTATCTATCTATCTATCTATCTATAGTACTGTAATGTTTTAATTATTTGGATGAAGTGTAAATATTAGACAATTATTATTAATTAAAATTAAAGTTTATTATAACGATAAATAGATATTAAATATAATTAAAAGATGATAAATATAACGAACACTACGATTAAACAAATATTAAACACTAATTAAAACTAAGAATATTATAAAACACATAAACACTAAGATTATTTATTTAAACAATATACAACTCATTTATTTATATAACCATATTTATTTTGGAATAAAATATACCACTCAGGAATAAGTGGTAAGATTACTAGATTGTTCAAAAATATATATGATGATGCAGCAATATGCGTTTGCGAATTATCAGAAGAAATTAAAGTTACCAAGGGTGTATTACAGGGCGAATGCTCCAGCCCGATACTATTTGCACTTTTTATTTCAGACCTGGAGGAATTTTTTAGGAAAAAAAATCTCGAGGGATACTTTATCAATGGTAAACATGACATCCTGACGTTACAGTACGCCGACGACATAATATTATTCGCCAAATCTCAGCCCGATATTCAAAGAAAACTAGACGCTCTTACCGAATATTGTAGCAATAATCAACTAACAATAAATGCAGAAAAAACAAAAATAATACACTTTCATGTAGGACGACCCCCCAGGAAACGCATGAAACATTTTTGTCAAAACAAGGAAATACATTTTACCGCGAAATACTCATATTTAGGAGTTACGTTCACGGCTTCTGGTCTTTTTAATGAAAACACCGCCGAAAAACTAAGTGCAGGTAGAAAAAATTCGGGAGCTATCAAAAATACCATGCTAAGAGCAAAAGTTCTCTGTTGGAAGACTAGCACAAAATTATACGATTCCGTACTAGTACCAGTATTACTATACGGAGCTGAAGTATGGGGCCCTTTCCAATATGATAATATCGAAAAAGGGTTAACTAGCCACTTCAAAACAATTTATGGTTGGCAGAAAACTACCCCCGGATATGTAATAAGAAGAGAAACCGGCACAAGTAATTTAGAAGTAAAAATTGCTGAAAAAGTGCTTCGTTTTTGGTATAAGATTTTACTTATGCCAGAAGAAAGATATGTTAGCTTATGTTATAAAAGATTACTTGTACTAAACGGAAAACCTACCACAACTATCTCAAATAAAAAACAAAATAAGTATAACTGGGCAAGGTTACTTCAAATCATTCTCACCGAAACCAATTTTGAAGAAGTTTGGAATAGTCAAAGTAGCCTGCATTTAAAATCAGAAATAGATAATATAATTAAATCATACAAAGAATTATTATATGAAAAAGACACTTCCAGGATAATAGCTTCAAGTTATAATACAAATTATCAGTTCTACAATACGAGCCAAAACTATCTAAATTTGGATGTTCCTTTTAGAACCTTAAAAATCTTCGGACAACTAAGAACACCCAACACTAAAGTTTTCCATATATACCAGGACGGACTTTGGCACAACTTCAATGAAGAAGAAATCTGCAGTCTCTGCAACCTATACAAAGAAAATAGTATCAAACATTTTATGTTTCAGTGTCCAATGTACAATCCAGTTCGATCCCAGTTTCTAAATAAGTACATAACTTCTAACAACGCAGAGCATGCCAGCCAACTTCTACTAGCGGAACCTTCAAAAGGAAAAATTTGGGATATCTTTAAATACGCTAAAACTGCATTGAAAATAAGAGCTTTTATACTATGCGAATAAATTATTTCTTATTTTGTATTCTAATTACTTTTTGAATTATTTAATTAATATTTTATATATTGTTGCCAATCGCTTTGTAAGGATATTTTTCTGTAACAAATAAACTATTATTATTATTATTATTATATTTATTTTGGTATTTTGCGTTCATAATGAAGTCATTACGATACGCAATTGCGTATCGTAATGACCTTCATTTCGATACGCAATTTTTTGTTTTAGACGGTTGGTACTAGATGACGTTTCTTTAACCAATTTTTACCTAATTTATATTTAGTTAATTGACAATTCATTTTAATAATATAATGTCGAAATTATTATTATTTTTTTTTTATTTAGGGAAGATTATTTACATGAAAATGTACAAATGGTTACAAATATAATCACAAATTGAGTAAGTAAATGTTATTGTAGAAGGCGCAAAATATAAAAAATAGACTTTCTTTCGCACTTGTCAATTAGAAAACGAGCGTTGACGCGTGCGAAAAAAAACATGTCTTATAAAACACGTTCTTTAATATACTATTATGTTCACCACTGTTCACCATCTGTTTATATCACCAACTATTCGTTTCGCGACGCTTATTTATATCAGACTGTCCAATGCCTTCGCTAACAGTGCTTATATACTTCGCATTTGTTTATTTTTTGTCATAAATCCATGGCTGCCTAGACTAAAAGCTCATAAAAACTGTAATTTTATAATCAATTTTTACGTGTATATGAGGAGGTAAAATAATAGTTTGAAATGATTTTGATGCAGAATTTAAATCTCTATAACTTTTATTTGAAGTATTTTTGCATAAAATAATTAGGTAACGTTTGCGCAAAGAAAAACTGATTTCATATGTTGAACGCCTGTTCCACTTTTCGATTTACACCCTGTACATCCATATGAAGAGTTGATTAGATTTTGGTTATAATTGGTCGACCAGAAGTACCCTAATTTGAAGATTTGAACAGTTTTTCTTGAAAAACGATGTTAAATATCATTTCTTCGCATTTAATGTTATTATAAATATTTAGGAATATTTTATTCTCTGTACGATTTGATTACATTTTATACTTCATATTCAATGGATGATGTTAAAAAATTATAAAGAAATTCAATTTCATAAAGCAGCCAGCTGTGGTATAACCATGGAAACATCTACTATTTAAGGCGTTTTTTATTCAGACCGGTTACCTCCGATTAGATGGTAACCGCATTTTATTCAGTATACCGGTTACTTGCGGTTACTTCAAACGTGTAACCGCTGTATTAGGGCGGTTACATGTCAGGTTACTATTGCTATCCTTTTCTAGCTGTCAAAAAACGCTGACATTTTGACAGTTTGGCAACTTTCAGTAAAAATAAAAATGGAACCTGTGACTTTTTTTGTCAACTTATTTTGTATTAGATGAATACGCTTTAAATTAAATGTATCACACAATGAACAAGATAAATATTCGACAAATGTCAAATAATAAATTTGACACAAACGTCTGTAGTAACCTGGCATTTTTTATTCACACCGGTTACGTGCGGTTAATCATATGTAACCCGGTTACATGAATAAAAAACGCCTTAAGGAAATTCGGAATGACACATGTCAATGCCAAGTGCAATTGACATATACTGTATCTGTTTAAGATTGCAGTGGTGTGAAAATAGGAGCAGTTTGATCTTGCTGTTTGATTGGATAATATCGGGATATTATCCAATCAGAAAACAAAATCAAACTGCTCCTATCTTCGAACCAATGCAGTCTTAAACCAGATACAGTATAGTTTGTTTGTGTTATAATTTTACTGAAAATATATAGAATCTCTTACAAGAAACTTTATGTATGGAATTTATACAAAGTACATAGAACTGACTGAAGGCAATGTACTGGAGGTACTTGTGAAATCTGCAACTCGGTTTCATTCGAGAATATCATCGATGATAATCATATCCATAGGCGCCCACAGGGGGGGGGTCGAAAGGGTCGACTGACCCCCCTTTCATTTATGGACTGTATCCATTTTTAAAAATAAAATTATAATTTTATTTTTTCATTTCAATGTATCATTATATTTTTTAATAATTATTGGTAATATTTTCTTATATTTTAATCAAAAATTTATTACATACTATCTATTACTAAGTACGAAATAGCTGAAGTGTCAGAATGAGTAAATTATGTTATGTACTGTTATTATATTACATTATCTTCGGTGTTGAATTTTCTTTAATATGCCGTAGTTTATTCTAATCATTTTATGATCACGTTCTTCTCAAAACTTTCACAATTATCGATTTTACTGTTATATAGAAATAAAGAAATAGAAAAGTAAATAATGAATAGATATTGCATATTTATTTATATTAAAAGTACCTACGTATGATTAGGGTTGCCGTATTTTGTGAGGTGCGCGATATAATTAACATTTAATTATTATACATTTTATTTTGAGCAGTTCAATAGAATAATTATATTGTTACTCAGTAATATAATATTTTAATTTAATGCAACATTGTATTTTCAGATTGTCTGTTTCTGTAGATATTGCTTATGCTCACATCTCGCATCATAAAGCCTAGTAGAAGGGGCAATTCTACGCTTTTAGAGCGTACATACGCATTTTCGTCATAAAATATTGATTTTAATTTTTTAAGAATTTGTTAAATTTGCTTCATTCTAAAGAACTCTATATTATCTTACTTTGCATTAAAACACGTTTGACCTTGAAAATTATTAAAAATTCGCCTGCAGCGCATTTTTTTCTTACAACAAAAATTTCGACCCATCTTGTAAAAAAGTCTGCGGGCGCCCATGATCATATCACTTGTTATATTACGTATGAAGATATATTTTTTGTCTTAACTGACAGTTAAGTTTTAGTTAATTAATGTAAGTATTCGTAAAATAAATAACATCAGGCGTTTTTGACAGGGCAGCTAGACATGTACGAGTATAAGTATGTCGCACCTTGTACAGTCTATAAACAACTTTAGCTATAATAAACTACACCTATTAACTTCAAAATGAAATACTTGAACGCGTAATAAAACTGGACAATTTGTGACAGTGTATTTTTCACAACACATTAATAGCGTTGTATAGAGCCTATATAATTGAGTATAAAGGTCTCCTTCCTTAATGACTGCACCGTAAAATTTTTTGCTGCAGCTCGACAGGATTTAAATTATTTAAAGCTTAATTACACATGTCGTGGATAGGACGTGAGCTTGAATTTAAAATCGATAGAATCCTGAATAATTTATCCGTTTGCACGGCAACATGACAGCGTGGACGAACAGCTGAACATCAGCAAGGCGAACATTTGCCCATCAGCCATGGCATGTTAGATAATTATTGATAGTTTCACTGCTTGATATGTATCTTCTCAAACTAACTTTGTTTTGTTTGGTTCAAAGTTGACGTAATCTCTGATTGCTCTAGTTCTAGTTTCACCTGTTATAACGTTAATTATATTCTTCTAAAGAATTTTTTTGTGGAAAATATTATGTCAAGTATGTAATGAGTAGTAAAGTAGGTGAAATAATTAACAATGACACAATATACTAGTAGAAAAACATACAGGGTGTTAATTAAAAAGCGGACCATAGGCGTTTAATTTGGGATATCAGTTTTTCTTTACGTAGAACTTTCCATGCAATTTTAGACAAAAAAATATATGTTCAGTGTTTTAGAAGTAGAATATAAAAACAAAATATGTTTTGTGACTTAGGCCCGGTATTTTCACTTTCGAATAATGTTTCGAATAAGTATTCGTTAAATAAATTTATTCTATATATTTATCCAACGAATAATTCCATTGCGTCTTTTCACACATTTTACACAAACAAATAGCTATTTGTCGAATAACTGTAACGTTTGTGAATTGGTAGCCTTGCAGAGTGAATTTGCGTTAGTAGAGTAGGATGGAGTTTGGCGTATCCACGTTAAGCAGACAAGGATGAAATGTGTCAACTACTTTTGAATCCGCAGTTGTCAAAATTTTGTTTGACATCTTTAATGTCAATGTATATTCTGCATTTCTAGCCCCGGGAGACTGTAATTTAACAAGTGTACCATCTAATGCAGCAATCATATGTGGTAAACGAGATATGTATATTGTAAAATTGTCCTTGTACTTTTTGTATATTTCTTTCAGTTCAAAGTAAATGTTTGTCAATGTATTCAACAAAGGTATCCAAAATTCGAACGTATTTTGCCAGCGTCAAATGACAGGATCTTTATAATGATTTACCTATTCACTGTTTGAGATCAAATGCGATCCCCAATAGGTGATACAAATTGTTTTCATAATCTGAATCTGTCAAAAATTATTTCATGTATGTGGTTATGTCGCTGTCTGACGGTGTGTGATCGATTTCTCACGTTATTTATTAATTCATATTTGAAAATATCATCGTAATATTTAATATATCCATTTTTTTAAATAAATCTGCACTATGTGGAAATGTAATGAACTTACGAATAAATGGTTATTCGCTACCCAAGTACCGAATAATTTGTTCCGCGAACAACAGACGTTATTCTTTCGAATAAATTTATTTGCAAGTGAAAAGACGACAAAAATATTTATCCGAAGGATAAATTTATCTAAACCTTTATTCGCAAGTGAAAATACCGGCCCTTAATCTAGAATAACTATCAGTAATTTTAATTGAAAAATCGAATTTCTGTCAATTCGAACGATATGCATTTCTTTGAAATATTATTTAATTTCCATGGATATCACTAAGTGAGCACTACTTATAAAATTTAAAATTAGATTTTACAGGTTACTTAACATGCAAAATAGAATCTGTTGGTGATTTAGGTGCATAATTTAATTCTCTACAACATTTAATTGAAACTTTTTACTCTAAAATTAAATGGGAGGTTTTGCGCAAGGAAAAACTGATTTATTAATTTTGTGAACTACTGTAAAAAAATTGTTTGCAACTCAATTGAAAAATAGTTGTTTATGATATGTGTTAAAAGTGACATTTTATTTTGTGAGAAAGAAGTTTGGAACACGACGCGAAGCGGAGTGATCCAAACCTTCGAACAAAATAAAATCACTTTTAACACGTATATCATACATTATTTTTTCTACAAACACTATTTTTTAACTTAAATTTCTATTTCTAATAATTTTTTGACATTCACATTTAACACTAGTGTCAAAAGTAACAATGATCTGTCACTTTTAACACTGGTGTCATAAAATGATATTTTAACGCTAAAAACAAACATTAAAAAGCCCACTTTTAATAGATTTGTAGAAAAAGTTTATTAGTATTTTATACAAGTTACATACAGAAAGCTTCTAGCAAAAGATCCTATATTCCCAGTAAAATTATGAGACAACATACTATGTCAATTGCACTTGACACTGACATCTTTCAATCAGAATTTTCTTAATATAGTAGCTGTTTCCATAGCTGGCTACTGTAAGAAAATTAGTTTCTTCATAATTTTTTTAAATCTCTATCCATTAAAATGCAATCAAATCGGATAGAAAATAAAACATTCTTTCATATTTATACCATTAAATGTGAAAAAATGATATTTAACATAGTTTTCTCATGAAAAACTGTTAAAATCTACAAATGAGGGTACTTCCTACAGAAGAATTATAATTTTTGAAATTGTAGTATTAGAGTTATCACATAACACACACACACACACACACACACACACACACACACACACACACACACACACACACACACACACACACACACACACACACAGACACACACACACACACATACACATACACATACACACATACATACACACATACATACACACATACATACACACATACATACACACATACATACACATACATGCATACACATACAGACATTGTGCTTAATGATAAAAAATTCATTATCGAATTTTTTGACCAAAGCCAATACCTTCCTTACCTAAAGGTAAAAAAGTTTGAACAACATTTGGAAGCTACATCACATTTGCTATTGACGTTGGAAAAATAAAAATATAAGAAAAATTTGTAAAACTTTTCTAAACTAATATTCCATAAAGTTGTTTGTTTATTTCTTCGTACCTTTGCATAATTTATTTCAGCAATGATTACTTTAACTGTTTACTTGACCAACTTGTACGACGCTGAACTTTCTGCAACTTCCGTTTGCTAGATAATATTGCAAATATTTAATTTCATTTTGATAATGAAGAAAACTCACAAACAACAAAGTTTTGTATAAATGAAGCTTTCTCCAACTAAATGGCATGTAAGAGATATTATTTAAATGCTGGTTGTTGTATTAATTAAATAACTTTGTTATTGTTACTATTTTACAGGAAATTCCTTCGGATTTTTTCTCTAGCTATGGATAGAAACGAAAGCGCTATGATTGCATGAGAGATAGTGTTAGCGGATGATATGCTGAGAATGAAACGTCGACGATTGAACTTCAATGCTGAAAGATGTTTAAGAAAGTCATTGAAAGCAATATTCGATGCATCGAGCACGTATTCAGAATATGTAGGACGGAAAATCGCATCAACATGGATTTGATTATTTGACATTCTTCAGATTATGATATGTTAGGTCATACATTCTTTAATAGCCAGTTTCACCGTTTATAAATAGTTGTTTTAAAAGCTCTATAACTTTTTTACCTTCCGTCACCTTTAGGTAAGGAAGGTATTGTCTTTGGTCAAAAAATTCGATGAAGAGTTTTTAATCAATAAGCACGTTTTAGGGTCCCTACAATAATATTTTACTATTTTTACGATTATGTCTGCGTGTGTGTGCGTGTGTGTGTGTGTGTGTGTGTGTGTGTGTGTGTGTGTGTGTGTGTGTGTGTGTGTGCGTGTTTGCGTGTGTGGGTATAACAAAAATTTCAACTGTGATAACTCTAATACTATAATTACAAAAATTATAACTCTTCCGTATTTTTCTTCGTTACAACTCTATATCTACTTAATATGAAGTATAAAATGTCATCAAACCGTATAGAGAATAAAATATTCTTTAATATTTATAATAGTAAATATGGAAAAATGATATTTAACAGTGTTTTTTCAAGAAAAACTGTAAAAATCTTCAAATGAGGGTGCTTCCGGTTGAGCAATTATAATCAAAATACGAAATTTCAAATGACGATACGACAAATAACTCTTCAAAAGTGTATTTTTTGTTTTCCACGGCCTAAATTTTCTAATGGGCTACTTGCGTGCCATTTTTTTATTTAATATTTTTAAAGAGACGATAAAAACTTGCTACCTATATTTTTTCTTTTTGCAAAATTTTCATTAATTGGCCAGAAAATAATTAATGAAATTTTAATATTTAAATTACCGCCATGTATGACGTAGAATTACGCCGAACCAATGAATGGTCGTAAAACAATAACATCGGTACGTCCAATAGCAACGGCATGTGCGGGTAATTTAAACATGAAAGATGAATAATAGTTTGGAGGTTAATATTTTCGTTTGTCATTTTAATCTTGTACGAGTATAAGCTAAGTTAAAATCCTTTAAAATCCTGCTTAACAAATCGAAATACGTAATAAAAGTAACAGAAACCACGCAAATTGTAAATAAGTGGCTGTCCTTAAATTACGTAACTCAAAATTAGGCAATTATTGATACCCCCTCCCCCCCTTGTAACGCACCCGTAACACAAACATGAACCCCCTCATATTTTACGTAACGCAGTACTTGACCCCCCCCCATTTTTTTTACTAGATATAAAAGTATATGGCCTCCTTAATATTCAGTTAAAATTTGAAACAGAAACTATTTAAATTAATGTACATAAAGATGAAAAATAACAGAACAGAACAGAAAATATTTAAATTAACGTACATAAAGATGAAAAATAATGTACTACTCTTGCCCTATGGCTTGTCACCCCAATTTCTTTACTGGATATAAAAGTATATGGCCTCCTTAATATTCAGTTTAAATTTGAAACAGAAACTATTTAAATTAATGTATATAAAGATGAAAAATAATGTACTACTCTTGGTCTACAGCTTGTTACCCCAATTTCTTTACTGGATATAAAAGTACATGGTCTCCTTAATATTCAGTTAAAATTTAAAACAGAAACTATTTAAATTAATGTATATAAAGATGAAAAATAACAGAACAGAACAGAAACTATTTAAATTAATGTACATAAAGATGAAAAATAATGTACTACTCTTGGCCTATGGCTTGTCACCCCAGTTTTAATATTGGATATAAAAGTATATGGCCTCCTTAATATTCAGTTAAAATTAAAGCATATGCATTTGCATATGCTTTTAACAAACTATTGAAAAGTTTTTCCTTATCAACACTACTTGAATTCATGATTTAATATGAATTACATTGCACGAATGAAAGACCACTGGCCCGAATTTGAACTGTGCCCGACATCTATTGATTGTTATTGAAAACAAACGACTGCCTGCATATACGAATTAGCACCGCGAAATTTCAATGTTTCAAAACTATAGCAAGCAAGCAAGTTTAGCAATTTTTTTATATTTTATCGTTACGTAACGCACACATTAACCCTCCCCCACCCCCTCGTAACACTTCGTAACGCTACTCTTAACCCCCCCACCCTTGAAGCGTTACGTAATTTAAGGACAGCCCCTAATAAAGAAAAGAGACAGTGACAGAAAAATGAACTAATGTCAAAATCAAATTAAAACTCGCACTCGCTCGCCATGTACAGGTTACATTTATAAATATGCATCCCTTTCTCCAGTTCAAAATAATGACGTCAAAGAAAATTTTCTTTCTTAATTTATTAAGAAATCATATAATTTTTTAAAATAAAATTTATATTTTTACATTCTTTTTCAACTTTACTTTAGCTATTTAGTAATAGATATTAGATTTTCAGTACCACGCAAGTAGCCTATTCTTAATAATTCTAGGGTAATCGTAGATAAAAATATGGCAAATCTAATCCAAATATTAAATAGGGAAGTACTTTTTCCAGAAAAATAATCCGAAATTTACTACATCTGCCTTTTGATAATACTTAATTTTGATTCCATTAATGTAATCTTTTTTGAAATTTATATTTGCGGTCCAATTATCCGTACGAAAAAGTATTTAAAAAAGGATGAATCTCGTTGAATAACACAAATCCAATGTCCACAAATATTCGCCCTGCACATGCATGAATATGGGAGATCATGGCTCATGTAAGTTGAAATTCATGACAGCGTGGAGAATAATATTTTGTTTGGCATTTTGACCGGGAGAGCGCTGCAGGCTTTCCGCTCTCATCCTCCTACCCTGCTAGCTCGTAGGTCGCTGAAATGTAAAATGACGCGCTTGAAATTCAATAACACGACATAAAATAGTCATTTCTGCGACTAATATGGCCGCCAAGTGACATTAACAGTGAGTTATGGCTTCGGTCACCAGATGTCGCCTCGTTCGCGCCATGCCATGTCTTGTCATTTGACACTTCGATTTAACAACTTGCTCGTCCTTTACTATGAATAATTTTTCCAATTTGCACCCTGTTTATTTTACGATGACGTTCAAGCATCATATGACTTTGTCACAAGAGTTATTTCAAGAATTCAAAATAAGAGTATTAATATTTCAACACATGTTACGAATTAAACTAAGACTTCTAGTTGGATTAGTTTGTAACTATTTGATAGGTACAAATATAAAGATATTGCACGCTATCTACGTCATTATTACCCTTGGACATAAATTAGAAATCAAAGCGGATTATATAAATACGCATTAGTTATTTTGTTCATTTTATAAAAAAAATAGTACTTCCTTTATTTCAAAATTTTGTGAGAAGGAAATTCGAACAAAATAATCGACAATTATGAAAAGAGTTCTTTATACTATTTTCTCTACTTTGCGTTTTTATAGCATTTTTACCTCCCGCAGCCCTTGGTAAAGGAGGTATAGGGATCGTGCTAAGAATCGCATATTGAGATTTTGGTAAATAACCACGTTTTAAGGTCCCTAGAATCCAATTTTAACATTTTTACGATGATGCTGTGTGTATGTGTGAATGTGTGTATGTGTGGATCCTCCACTCTGACTCAAATAGTATCATACAGAAAATTTTGAAACCTTGTATTTCGAACTTTTTCTGTAATGGAAAGAGCCCATTAGATTTTGGTGAAAATTGGATAACCGGAAATGGCACTTTACTAGAAGCTCTAAATAATTTTTCTTCGAAAAATACCTTTAAATGTTATTTTTTCCAGATTAATGTTATTATAGAAATTAAAGATTATTAAATTTTCTATAGAGTTGCATTAATACTTTTTCTACATATTTTTGGATTAATATATAAAATTATCCATCGCAAACAAAACGCAGTTACTCATGTAACAAACAGATAAATGTAACTATCAAAAAACTAATCATTTCAAAATAATAAATAAAATTAGTAACAAACACACATTCAACTTTAAAGAAACGAAAATTCTAAGATATGAAAATAAATTAAATAAAAGATTAACTTTAGAAATGTTAGAAATACATAAAAACAATAACGATATCAACTCACAGACGTACATACAGAATCTGAACAATATTTATAAAGGAATTTTGGTAAAATTCTACAAGAACTTAATGAAATAGTTTTCCTATTGCATCTTGCTCCTCCTAATACATGAATCAACCCCTCGGTCTTATATATTGACCACGGTGTAGTATCTATAGGTGAGAGCACGAGATGCGTTGACATGGCTAAGTAACTGGGAAACAAAATGGTGCTAACGCGACCCGTTACCATTTGACAGAAAATGTTTTGCTACAAGATGCACAGCAGGGTATGGATCAAATAAAGAGAAATATAGTCTTTTTAAGGTGCCAAAATGTACAATTTTGCGGTAGCCAGCTACATTATAACCACAGAAACAGGTACTAAGATAAATTTCTGATTGAAAGGTGTCAATGTCAAGTGAATTTGACATATGTTGTTTTTTGTTTTATAATTTTACTGGAAATATAGAAACGTTTTTGTATGGAATTTGTACAAAATACATATATAGAACTGACAAAAGATAAAAGGTAATGATTGAAAATATAGAATATTATGCGTTATATATGAATAATTTAATATTTTAAATATTTTCTGTAAAAACCGGGTCGCAACAAAACCTGGCATCTAATAATAATAATAATAATAATAATAATAATAATAATAATAATAATAATAATAATAAACTTTATTGCCCAACAGAATCCAGTTACAGGGCTAAAATATAATATATAAATACATTTAATGTAACATACAAACAAATAATATGAATAAAGAAATCTAAATGTAGGGTACAAAACAAAAAAAATAGAAAATATATACTGTGTAGAAGTTCACAGACAAATAAAATAAATCAAAGAACATTACAGGAATATATCCTCATACTTGGTCTCCGCAATGTTGCACATGATGTGGATTGGCGACCGCAACAGTACATCAGTGCGCGCTGATGGTAAGTGGAAAGTCCGGGAATACCTGGATTCTAACCTAGGAACATGAATCGGCACACGTGATAATAAAAAAGAGTCATCAATTTTATTGTGCAACAGCATCCATAAAAATTTAGCACAAATCATATCTCTTCTTGTAGATAGTGGTGTTATTTTATGACGTTGAATCAGAGAATCTTGGTCAACGCCTCTAACCGGATAGATTCCATCCTGCTTATAGGATAGAAATTTCAAGAATCTGCGTTGAATTCTATCTAGAGCTATATTATGAAAGGCGTAATAAGGATACCAAACTAAAATGGCATATTCAAGTTTGCTGACGATATATGCGAAATATAATGATTTTAAAACAGCAGGATCAGTGAACATTCTCGATATACGCATTAAAAAACCTAATGTTTTGCTAGCAGAGATACATACACTTTTTATATGCTCTGAGAAAGTGAAATTAGGACTAAATATAACTCCCAAATCCTTGAAGGTGGATTTGCGCTCGAGTAAAGTTCCTGAAATTGTGTATATATAATCAAACCGATTGATCCGGCGTGTGTATGACACAGAACAACATTTGTCAACATTTAGGAATAGCTTATTAGTATCGCACCATAGTGCTAAAATATCAATATTGAACTGAAGAAGTTGAGCGTCTTGGACAGTGGATATTTTAGAGTACAACTTAATATCATCAGCATATGCCAGTGAAGGACAGGTGAAAGATTCAAGAAGATCATTGATGAATAATAAAAATAGAAGAGGGCCTAGATTGGATCCTTGTGGGACACCTGACGTTGCCAAAAATTCCGAGGACGTAAAGCCATTATAATAGACGTAACACACACGACCATCAAGGTACGAACCTAAAATTTTCAAAAGAGATGGAGAAGCACCAAAGGCACTAATTTTATCCAACAAGAGCCAATGATCTATGGAATCAAAGGCACGGGAAAAATCTGTATATATAACATCCACCTGTCCACGAGCATCTATGACTTCTGATACATACTGTGAAAAGGAAGCAAGATTTGTAGTAGTCGATCGCCCTTTCATGAAGCCATGCTGGACTGGAGAAATTAGAGATCTCGTATTACTATATATGGATTTGTAAATTATCATTTCCAGAAGCTTCCCAAAATTACTTAGTAACGATATGGGGCGGTAATTTTTAATAATAAATTTGTCATTTTTTTTGAAAACAGGTATAATTCTCGTCCTTTTCCAAAGTGTAGGATAAGTACAGGTTTGGATTGCTAAGTTAATAATAATTGAGAGAGGTTTAGCCAGGATAAACCTCATATCTTTGACCAGAAAGCTTGGTATCTGGTCATCACCAGCAGTGAATTTATTGGAAAATGATGCCATAAGTGAAATAAGTTCCTCTTCACTAATTCTGTCAATATTAAAAGAAGGATGAAAGCTAATTTTATTGGGAGAGGCTTGTGCAGAATTGGCTGAAAAAAAACTGGAAAAATACATGGCGAATGCATCAACGATTTTTTGAGGAGAATCAAATTCGTTCATGTCATCACGTAGTTTCCCTGGAATACGTGTAGTACCTTGCTTTAGGTGAACATATTTCCAGAAATCAGCTGGGTTAGATTTAATATTGGCTTCAGCAGTACGTTGATAAGAATTACATGATTTTTGAATTTGAAGCTTGATTAAATGTCTTAGTCTTTGAAATTGATTAAGATGGTATTGCTTCTTATATTTTACCCATTTCTTCCTATGATATTCTTTAGTTTTAATATTGTATTTTATTTCTGCTGTAAACCAAGGCGGATATTTATTTTCACAATATTTAAATTTCGGTACGGAAATATCCAGCGTAGAATTAAGTATGTTATAAAACATTACAAGAGCATCATTAACATTTTCATAAGAATTTAAAACTGACCAATCTACGGAACATATATTATCATAGAGCTCGTAAAAATTGGCTCTCCTAAAATTGTAGCGAACATTGTTTGCAGATGGAAATTTTGCTGGCTTCACCGATGACAAGATAGGTAAGTTTACTGTTAGTGCAGGATGATAAACATCTTCAGGAACTATTGGAGCATGAGATCTAATAATATCAATATCACCAGGCAAATTAGAGAGAATGAGATCTAGTTTATTACCTTTTGCGTTTAAAATATTATTCCATTGTTTGAGATCTAAAGTATTACAAAAGTTGCGAATAATAGTAGATTTATTACAATTGACTGATGTATTGTCGAGATTCGGTACATTGAAATCACCTACTAATATAACATTTTCATTAATCAGGAAAACTTCTAGAGCATCAATAAAGGTTTCAAGAATAGTAGCAGTTATATCAGGCGGGATATAGATAAGACAAAGAAGAAAATTACAACTACCTACAAAACATTTACATATAGCAATGTCGATTAGTGGTGTAAGGGCTTTTAATTGAGACGTATCAAGGGTATTAAACTGAATATGATCAGCCAATGCTATGAGAACTCCACCACCACTTTGACGTTCAACGAGAGAAAAGTCTCTATCACAACGAATGATATTATAATTAGATGTAAACAATTCAGCATTATTGACAGATACATTAAGCCACGTTTCAGACAATAAAATTATGTCCGCAGAGAATGAACAACAGTTTACATAGAACAAATGACATTTAGAATTAAGTCCCCGTGTATTTTGATAATATAAAGATAAATAAGAAACTGGATTATTGTTGGGCAATTTTAGTTTTCCGAATTTACTATCTTAGGTGTTCCATTTACATATTTAATACGAAGATTAGTTTCACCATCAGTCAATCTTTTGTTTAGCTCCATCTTGACTGATTTATAAAATTGAATTTGCCTCGGCGTTCTGTCTCTAGAGATAGAAATATTATTCCATTTATTAATAGTCTTTAATTTGTTAACATTTTTTATGGAATTAGTGACTTCAGTGGACGAAGGAAGAAACAAGCGGCACACAGTATGAACTAGCCCAGTTAGCCATTCTTCGTAATGTATTGGAATACGTCGTGCACTCACCTATAGATACTACACCGTGATATTGACCTTCTGATACAATGTACGCATTTTTTCTTATAATTTGACATCACCAATCTATGTTTTTGATTATGTATCATTACTATTTTAACAAATCTGAAATTTTAAAATAACTTTAAGTAATTTAGTCGTAAAGATTCTTAACCAGATATATGTACCCATAAATGTTTTTCAGAATCCTGAGGATGGTCAATTTGTGACCGAAACGTCGGTGTTGTTTATTGTTAATGTATCAATAAATAATTTGCTCTTCAAGGGCTGGTTCTCCATTAATTCACCTCTCCAAATATATATCAACAGTCGATTAAAATTTACTGCAATAATATTAGTAACGCTTTAAAAAGAAAAAATGTAAATAGAACAATAGATAAGGAATTCAATACAGTTTCTGGCATAAGTAAATAGGTATGTATTTAGATTAATAAAAATTAACGATTCACAAAAATGTTTAAGCTAATCCTCATTTTTGGATTAGTGAATTCTATACTATCCCGGTATTTAAAATTTAATGTTCATTTTATTATAGCTCCGGTGGCTCAATGCAGCAAAGCCTCATGCCATGAGTGCCCACGGGGCTATGGGTTCGAATCCCACTAAGGCATGCATGTGTATGAATGTGAACCCACTCTGTAATTGGGATTTAATCCTGTTGAGGGATTTAAAAAAAGGTAGTTACTTGAATTAGATTAGACTATATTTTAAGAAATAAACTGTCAAAATTAGAGTAAAATTCGCTAATCCAAAAAACTTAATCTTTTTTGTGACTCGGGCTGTAAATAGCGGGACGTATTGTGTTGGACACACCAGATTTTTTCGTTTCACTTCATTCTCTTTCCTTTTTATTTTCAATCTTGCATGTAAATGCAAGTTGCATTTTCCTCCAATAAAACCTCTGTAATTAGCGTCCTTCAAAAATCCCTATACTTCTTATTTAGCTTCTCCTTTAAAGCCACTATTTCCCCCAACAAGTTCCAACTTGCTATTAAACCCCCTTACAGAATTCAGAATCGAAACAGAGAGACAAGAACTCTACCCCATAAATCTCCCTGCCAGGTGGTAGTTAGTTAGATGCAGCTAAAATTACTAAATATTTACCGAATTTTCTAGGATAATTAAATGAGGCAATCTTGTAATTTACTACACGTCGAGTAAATAATTGTGGAGCCGTCACGAGTAACCTCAACGTCGGTGTCAAATTTCTGGAATGCTCCCGGCCAAGATTTATTACTAACTAGTTGCTTGTTTTCTTTGTTTTGCTGTCTTACCTATATTGAGGGATGCCTCAAGAATTCAAATAGAGTTGCCATGGAGTTGGAAAGGACGATATATAAAGATGAAAGTGTCGCATAATATTAACAGGAATTTTAAGTGACAACAAAGTTATTAAGAAGGACTTGCATTAATTTTAGGTACAAAGAGTAAATAGTTTTAATGAGAAATTTATATTTAGTACTTCGCCATTTAATTTTAAATAACAGAAAAATAACCCCTGTTGTGCACTCTCCAAGCCAGAAATGAGTGCCCGTGAGGTGGCGCCTGATAAACGCCCGCACGGTACAAATATGTCATCATCATTACTGAAATTTGTGTACAAAGCAGATTGGCACACCCAGCAATGGGTAATATGCTGTGATGATATATTTATTTATTTTCTTTTTAATCACAACAATTCTAGCGTGACCACCGTATGTCAAGAAAATATTAAATTAAAAAAAATACCTTCCGTCACCTTTAGATAAGGAAGGTATTATCTTTGGTCAAAAAATTTGATGATGCGTTTTTAATCAATAAGCACGTTTTAGCGTCCCTAGAACATGAATTTACTATTTTTACGATGATGTCTGTATGCGTGTGTTTGTGGCGTGTGTTGGGTAACAAAAAATTCGTCTGCGATAACTCTAATATTCGTATTCGTCTTCGTTACATCCATATGAAGAGCTGATTAAATTTTGGTTACATCCGGAAGTTCAATCATTTGAAGATTGTAATAGTTTTTCTTCAAAAAATTATGTTTATCATTTTTTCACATTTAATGTTATTATAAATATTAAAATAGCTATTTGTGTAAGAGCGCAAAATGGGACATTGTCGATTGAGAGGTTGTTGACGCGCGACGCACGAGCGCGGCATTCTCTCGAAATCGACAATGTCCATTTGCGCTCGAAACACACACAAGATTTTTTCTACAGTCCTCCTCCACAACAAAAAAATAATAAAATGTACACTTTGTACTTACAGTACTACTCAATAGTTTTGCAGTGAAGATAGGAACGTATTCAAATATGACTTCAATATATTGTTTTGGCTTTCGTTTTTACAAAAAAATAATGTCCATTTTGTAATGAATATCATAAGTTTTTCTATATTTTATTTGTTTCAAGTACATTAAACGCCAAACTTTTGCAGGTAGCAGCACAACTGTTCACACAATTTATTTTACATTTAATTTATCGTTATTTTCTATTCTTCTTGAGCTATTGCTTCAATTTCAATCTAATCTCAACATTTTATACTTTCGTTTTTTGTAAATAAATGCCCTATTTTATTTTCATAGCAGTGCGACATTTTGTTTGGTTATGTAATATACCGACAGAGCAGTTATATGTCAGATTGACTTGTGAAGGTGGTAAATGTGAAGCTACAGTGCCATTAGTTCCTGACTAATTGTTTCTATTAAAAATGTAGACAAGTGACATTTCTCAACATTGTAAAGTTAGAAATTTGGACAGCGAGCGTTTTTCCTACTTTGTCGCGCATGAGCGGCAAAATGACATTTTGCGTTGACAAAAGAGAGCGCAAATGGCTACTTTGTATATAGACTGTAGAAAAAATATTTTATTCTCTATACGATTTGATTTAATATTAAATGGATACAGAATTAAAAAATTATAAATTAAATTTCATAAAGTAGCCATAGCTATGGAAACAGCTACTATATTAAGAAAATTCTGATTGAAAGATGTCAGTGTCAAGTGAAATTGACATAATGTGTTTGTCTTATAATTTTACTGGAAATATAAGATCTTTTGCTATAAATTTTCTGAATTTGCATAAAATACATGCAACTGCCGGAAGGTAATGTACAAGAAATAGAATCTTTAGCGAGGAACTTTCTGTATGAAATTTGTACAAAATACATAGAACTGACGGAAGGTAATGTGCTGGCCACATTAGATTTTTATATTAATATGAAAAATATTGGCATTTAATATACTTTTTGAAAAATGTGAAACCGCTTCATTAGTTTTGTTTCGTGTATAAAATACTTGACACAGTTCTTTAGTAAGTAAACAGTTACTTAAAGTTGTTAAACATATTATAAATTCAAAATGGAATAAATAATATATCTGCTTACATATTGCTATTGCAAACTTGGTTTGCGTTTAAAATACTAATAATCATATGTTAAAAAAAGACACCCAACAGAAATTCCCTGTTGAAAAGTTGGGGAATCAGACATTAAACAATTTTTATTTTATTTTATGTTTGTGTCCAGTTGCAAGGCCGGTTGTTAGTGTTTAGGATGTAACCTCCGGTGTTCCTCAAGGATCACATATTGGGCATTTGTTATCTAAAAGAAATAATCTGACTTTAAATTATTAATTTACAATAAATTTAAGCAATATTTAACACAAATTGTAAAAAATGAGTTTATTACAAATTTGTTATTGTACAGTACAAAATGTTGATAGAAATATTCACCGTACGCTATCAAATTCCATTGATACATCGCCATTTTTATTAAAACTTCAATTGCACTCCACTCCAACTCACAATTTTTTCGAATTTAAATTTGCAACGTATAATTCACAATACAGCTAATCAAATCATAAGTACAATGCTCTGCAGTGTGAAATAGAAACCAGGAAAATTCCAGTAACAATTAAATAAACGTTAATTAACTTAAACGTCCTAAATTCAATCATATCAGTAAATCTGCAGCGGTATCAGGAAACACAATTTTGTTTCTCGTGGAAAATTAGCTTTTTCGAATGGGCTCTCCCTTCGTTCGGCAGAAGGAGATATTTCAGCCATGTCTTTTGCCCAGCGGCGTACGAAGAAAAGTTTACGGAATTAAATTCTGAAATTGTATTGCCAACTTATTTTCGAATGCATATCCAAGATGTTTTTACGAAGAATATATTTTGCTTGAGACTAATTTGACAGGTTTATATTCTAATATTATTTGTAATTTCATAAAATTTTATTTGTATATTCTCTTGTATTTGATAATACCCAGTTCTATGAAAGCTGTAAAATTAATTTCTAGTAACTTAAAAACTGCCAAAGCTAACAAATTAATTACTGAGGGACTTAAAAACTCCAAATTTATTTTGTACTTCATATACTTTTTGATATTAAAATATTTTTTAGGTAATGTGATATCAATTTATTCTATATTAGGGTTTCAAATAAGAAAACGCTAACTAGCGGCGAATATTAGTAAACAGTGGTACATATTTGACATTTACATGAGAATATAATTCAATAGTCACGTGACATGTTTTCCGCCAATCAACATTTAGAATCTCCCTAGTTACATGTCTATCACAGCGATGATAAAAAACAAAGAAATTATCAACTTATTTATATTCTTTACTTGGGGATTGTTTTCTTTATTTACAACATAGACAGTTAATTTAGGATATAAAAATGTTCGGTAATCGTTTTTGATATCAACAACAATGAAAATAATAAGACAATTATAAAATTAACCACGTACAATACAATATATGAAAAGTTAGGTTAGCAGAACACACAATGTGTCAAAAAAAACATTATATGCTCTTATTAACAATAATCGAAGATACTGCTCGTGAAACCGAAGCAGCACATTTCACTCGTCCTTCGGACTGCAGTGCCCAATTACCAGATAGGCTTACTAGGCGCACAGATTTTGGGGGCGCACAATTATCTCATTTTATTATAATTTTTGGGGCGCTTTGAACTGGTTAGAGCTAACGCGACCTAAACCAGGCCCTGAGTATTATTGGTTTGTTTTAAGTATTACACGATAATTCATCTGCATGTATTGTATACAGTAAGTTATGCAACACGCATTGTTATCGCTAAATTAAATTAGTGCCCCATGTAAACGTAGTAATAAGTGACGTCATTATCTACTAATATTTATTAATGACGTGCATCTTCTGCTGGTTCATTTTTAGTATAGCTTATGTTTTGAAGAAATATTTGTATTAAATAAATTTTTGTTCATTTTGTTTCTTTATTTGAGCATATGTATCATGCGTATTGACGCGATTTCCTCGATTTAATCAACACATCCTTGACATTTTACCTAACCTCACATTTGACAATCGACGATAGGAGTATGGGGATGTCATAACGCGTTCAATTTTCTTACTGAATCGGGGCGATAAAGGGAGAGTGGAACTGTATGGTATGCAAGAAGATAAAGCAGGTGGTTAACGTGGGGTGAACACTCTACTTCTTACCGACACCAGCCATTTGAAAGTCAAATGCCGCAAGAAGCGAGAACTGCTTTCATTATCAAACAGTGGCGGCGTGGCGGAGGGATGGATTAGGTCTCCAACGAAATCAGGATTTGTAATAGGAGATGATTGGTGGAAAATTGTTCAGAATTACTAATACGAGCATTACGTTAAAATGATTTAGAATAATGAAATCAGGTAGGCTGTGGAAAACAAAACATGTATTACAAATGTTATACTCTGTTACATTTAATGGGCTACTTGCGTGCTATTTTTTATTTAATATTTTTAAGAGACGATAAAAACTTGCTACCCATATTTTTTCTTTTGGCAAAATTAGAAAGAAATTAATGAAATTTTAATATTTAAATTACCGCCATGTATGACGTAGAATTACGCCGAACCAATGAATGGCCGTAAAGCAATAACATCGGTACGTCCAATAGCATGTGCGGGTAATTTAAACATGACAGTGGTATTTGTCAATCAGAATTTTCTTAATGTAGTAGATGTTTCCATGTTTATAGCACAGCTGGCTGCTTTGTGAAATTTAATTTCTTTATAATTTTTTAACTCTGTATCCATTGAATATGAAGTATAAAATGTAATCAAATCATATAGAGAATAAAATATTATTAAATATTTATAATAACATTAAATGTGAAAAAAATGGCACATACACACATACATACATCCACCCATAAATACATAGACATCATCGTAAAAATAGTAAAATCGTATTCTAGGGACCCTAAAACGTGCTTCTTCATTAAAAACTCATCATAGAATTTTTTGCCAAAGACAATACCTTCAATGAGAAAAATGACTGGTTTTTAGCAAATAAATATTCATAATTAAGGGGTACTTCATTCATCCAATTATTGCAACCTTGCAACAAATACAATTTAATCTTGACTACGAAATGTATTTTATTCATTCAGTTATATTATTTATTTGACCGTCATTTATTTCATTTAAATTTAATTTAATTTTAGTATTTTAAATTGAGATTTTTCATAAATAAATTTATGATTTTCTGAAATATTTATTTGATTCTTACAAATATGTAATTGTTTAGAATTAATTTCACAATATATTTGTGTAAACCTTATATTAATTACAATGAAAAATAGTTTTTATTGTACGAATCTATATTTATTTGTCACAAATAAATATTTTTGTGGCAAAATGATATTTCCATTGAGTGAACAATGTTCTATTTCACAAATGACGATTTTATTTTAAGTGAAATGACTTGTATGGACTTGTTCATTTGTTGTACGTTGCATCTTGTTTATGGTGGTGCTCATTTGTGACAGTGTTCATTTCTGGCGATTTGTTTTTCATTCGTGTGCTAAAAAGTACTGAATATGGGTGATGAAACAGTGAAAAATATACTACTTGAGTGGAGTTTTGGATATTTGCTTTGCGGTCAGTGTATCTTTTATACCAAGGCACATGCATCGGTATCTGTACAGATTGTGTATTTATACTTTTATAATTTTTTTATTATATGTACATTAATATACTTAAGGATTAAATTTGTGTGAATAAGAATATGGTGTACGAATAAATTAAATGTACTAGTCTTTATTTAATTATTTTCCTTCAATTTTAATCTATTTAGAGTGGACAGGTTATGAGAGGTAGATATTTAAATTTGGTTCAAATAAATTATTATATATCCAATAATAATGAAATAAATTTAGCGCAATTAAAATAATTTTTAACGTAAATAAATGCATAGTTCTCATGAAATAGAAGATATAATTGATCTCAATATATATTTATTTGAGACAAATAAATGCTTCAAATAATTACATTGCTTCAATTGTAGATATATTTGGATCTATATATTTATTTGTAACAAATAAATTTACAGTTCACGTAATTATATCTTTTTCTCAGTGTAGGGAGCACTTATGCCCGATTGATCAAATTTTAAGTGTCCCTTAACAATATCGAATCGAATGGAAATATCAAATGAAAAATTGAATATTGGTGTTAAAATTTTAATTTGCATTTTTTGTTGAATTCTAACCTAATATTTAAGTGTCAGTGGTGCAAATGAATATCACTGACCTTAAAGTTGTGTAAGCTTGTGGTTTGTCGTTGGATACTCTTTATCGAATGAAATTGAGGCTCATAAATTTTTAATCAATAAATTTCGTGTGCTGAAAAAGATACAGAAATTTCTTCAATCAAAATAACCCTGCGGATACATTTTTTATTAAAGCTTCTCAAACTTGACTAAAACCTGAAAATATTCATAAATAATCTAGTCGAATAAAAAAATAGCTCTTATTGGTACAAGATATTTAATCAGGACACTGTTAATGAAGTTGGTAGGCTGTTACAAGTTCTTTAGATTCGATTTCAATTAATTTAGTAAACTCTTTGTAAGAGTATCAGTTCATTAAGAAACATTATACTCGATATTCATCATGAGAAGATGCCTAAAGCAGCACAAAGGGAAGAGAGCGAAGCAGCTTTATTTTCCTCTGTCAGCCAAACCCGAACAAAGACGAATTTCAGTTCGACATCGACCTCCAGCCGATAGCGGTGCTAAATGAGTTCATCATGGAGTTATTGTCAGGGAGAATTTTTTTATCTAGTATTGTTTAACGGTTTGCAAGGTTCAATGAAAATTCTGGACTCTAGAATAACTTGTCCAACAAGGGGATCTTGGAAAATATAAGGCAGAGGAAATCAGTTAATCAGACAAAAGTTGTCTCATTTTGAGGTAATTTTAATGGTGTATTGTTTACCCGGAAAATGCATAAGTGACTAGATATAAGCGAAGATGTAATTTTTTCAGTTCTTACCTCCCGCTAACCTTGGTAAGGGAGGTATAGGGATCATGCTAAAAATTGCATATCGAGATTTTGGTAAATGACCATGTTTTAAGGTCCCTAAAATCCAATTTTAACATTTTGACGATGACGTCTTTGTTTATGTGTGTATGTTTGTGTATGTATGTGTGGATCCTCCACTCTAACTCAAATACTATCATTCGAAAATTTTGAACCTTGTATTTCGAACTTTTTCTGTAATGGAAAGAGCCCATTAGATTTTAGTGAAAATCGGATAACCGGAAATGATACTTTACTAGAAGCTCAAAATAGTTATTCTTCGAAAAATACCTTTAAATGTTATTTTTTTATATTAAAGTTATTAAAAAAATTAAAGATTATTAAATTTTCTATATTAATACTTTTTCTATATATTTTGTGGATAAATTTATAAAATTATCTATAATTTAAAACCCGGATCCTACGCTTTAATCAAACAAAACGCAGTTATTCAAATGTATGTAACTGACAGATAAATGTCACTATCAAAGAACTAATCTTTTCAAAATAATATTACTAACGTTTTTTTTAAAAAAGTAAATAGAACAATAGAAAAGGTATTCAGTTTCCAGCATAAGTAAATATGTAGGTATGTATTGATAAAAATTAACGATTCACAAAAAGTTTAAGCTAATCCTCATTTTTGGATTAGTGAATTCTATTCTATCCCGGTATTTAAAATTTAATCTTCATTTTATTAGAACTCCGGTGACTCAATGGTTAGAGCAACGCCTCATGTCATGAGTTCCCTCGGGGCTCCGGGTTCGAATCCCACTAAGGCATGAATGTGTGTGAATCCACTCTGTCATTGGGATTTAATCCTGTTAAGGGGTTTTAAAAAAGTAGTTACTTGGATTAGATTAGATTATATTTCAAGAAATAAACTGTCAAAATTAGAGTAAAATTCGCTACTCCAAAGATAAAGATTAACTTAACCATTATCGTGACTCGGGCTGTAAATAGCGGGAGGTATTGTGTTGGTTACATCAGATTTTTATCTCCCGCTTCTCTTGGTAAGGGAGGTATAGGGATCGTGCTAAAAATCGTATATCGAGATTTTGGTAACTCAGCACGTTTTAAGGTCCCTAGTCCCTGAATCATTTCAAATTAATAATAGTATCGTTTTAAAAATAAAAAAGTAAATAGAACAATAGGAAAGGAAATCAATGCAGTTTCCAGCATATGTAAATATGTAAGTATGTATTTAGATTAATAAAAATTAACGATTAGCAAAAAAGTTTAAGCTAATTCTCATTTTAGGATTAGTAAATCCTTTTTCGCACTCCCGAGACTAAAGATCGATTCTAATCACTCATTTCAGGGACTAAAGTTCAAATTCAGTCCCAGAAGGATTAAATAGGAAAAAAATCCCTGGGGGACTAAAGTAAAAATAAACAAGATGTTTCCATAACATCATATAGTTACTATGATTTATTTATTCGTATCTGCACTACATTTTGAGCAGGCGTTGGTTTATATTTGAACAAAATTTTTGACATTTGTATTGTCAAATTGTAAGATTAATTTCTTTTACACTAATATGGGTCCATTTGATACGGGAGTGCGAAAAATAGCGTATATACCACAGGACTAAAGTACATTTTATCCCGGTATTTAAAATTTAATCTTAATTTTATTATCAAAATTAGATTAGACTATATTTTAAGAAATAAACTGCCAAAATTAAAATAAAATTCGCTAATCCAAAAATAAGGATTAGCTTAATCTTTTTTGTGACTCGGGCGGTACATGGCGCCCATGGCGGGAGGTATTGTGTTGGCTCCACCAGATTTTTTCATTTGTCATATTGCTATACCTTGTTCCATTTAAGCCATTCAGTATTGCGGAACATAGGGAATAGTTTTGACCTCTCTGATTGGCTGAAATTAGAGACAAGAGACAAGTTTACCCAATGTAATTTCGGCTACTTCAGATTTGCGCTGTTGCCAGTGCCATCTACTGGAACAGAGGATAGTACCATTATTTTTACAAAATACATTAAATAATTTTTGTATTTTTAGTTTTATACAGACACCCTGTATAGTTCTCTGAAACTAGGAGGAGAAGTAAATTTGAAGACATATTTGTAAATAAAATGAAGAAAGTTTATTTATTTATTTATCGTATCCAACCACAAACATATGTAGTATAAAACAATAGTAGAAGAGGTTACATATAGCCCACATCAACTCATTGGCTTCAAAAGTTTTAAAAAAAGAGTATCTACAGATGCTTCATAATAAAACTAGTATCTATCTAAATATAAAACAGTCAGTGGAGTGTATATTTACATAGTAGAAATTAAACAAATTCAATTCACATATGTCATATTTAAAAAACCCATTTAATTCTTTTCTCTTTTTTCAACAGTGAATCTATCATCTGTGATAGTTTACCATCTCGTCTGTCGTTGGCAGTGTTGTTTTGATTGGATGACCTATAACTATCCACTTCAAAGCGCCGCCTGATAGAAGAACTCTTCAAAGAGATACGTGGCATTTCAGCGAGCCTCATCAATCCTGCTGCGTTATTTACAGCAGGAGCTGCAGGCTATTCTGCTGGTAATTGTCCCTGCATGCGCTAAGCATGGGTAATGAGATGAAAAATGGCCGATTATAAGTAGCGTATATTTAGCCACTGCAGGCTAAGTGGGTAATAATGTAATTAAGTTATTTCGGGATGAATCCCGTGCACGCTGCTGGTGCTGAAATGTATTTTGCGTCATATGTCATATGCGGGGCTATTTCAGGAGGAACGGCAAGTGACAAACGCTATTTCAAGATACGATATTTACTTTGTTAATTGGAACAATTTATAACTTACATTGTGTATTATAATTTTATTTACTATTTGGTACGTAAAAAAGACGTAGTGTTTTTTCTTAATTATTTGTCAATCTTGATTTTGAAATCCCGTGGCTGAATGAGTTTAACCCATATCGTCCCAAGGTATGAAATACTTGAAATATTACAAAAAAAATTATCTACATTATTTCAAGTAAAGGTAGAAAGAAAATAATTATAATACAAATATTTTTAATTAACCCAGTTTTTCAAAAATTGATGGTGCATAAACGCATTATTGGGAGAATTGAGGAAAATAAATGATACTATTTTTTCTATATTTTTAAATAAAAGCAAAACAAGTGCAGTCAAATACAATGTATTGTCAATTTCTAAACATATAAATAATACAAAGTAACATACATTCTCTAAAAGTTAATGTTGTAAAATGGTGCAAAAACGAACCACTGGGAAGAAACGATATCTATTTTTACCTCCCTTGGTAAGGGAGGTATATGGATCGTGCTAAAAATAGCATATCAAGATTTTGGTAAATGACCACGTCTTAAGGTCCCTACAAGCCAATTTTAACATTTTCACGATGATGTCTGTGTGTATGTGTGTGTAGATCCTCCACTCTAATTCAAATACTATAATTCAGAAAATTTTGTGACCTTGTATTTCGAACTGTTTCTGTAATGGAAAGAGCCCATTAGATTTTGGTGTAAATCGGATAACCGGAAATGGCACTTTACTAGACGCTCAAAAAATCTTCGAAAAATACCTTTAAATGTTATTTTTTCGACATGATTGTTATTATAAAAATTAAAGATTATTAAATTTTCTACAGATTTGCATTAATACTTTTACTACATATTATATGGATAAATTTATAAAATTACCTATAATTTAAATCCCGGAGCCTACGCTTTAAATAAACAATACTCCTCGGCAGTTATTCAAATGTATGTAACTGACAGATGAATGTCACTGTCAAAGAACTAATCATTTCAAATTAATAATAGTATAGTTTTAAAAAGAAAAATCTAAATAGGAAAGGAAATCAATACAGTTTTCAGCATTTGTAAATATGTAGGTATGTATTTAGATGAATAAAAATTAACGATTCGCCAAACAGTTTAAGCTAATTCTCATTTTTGGATTAGTGAATTCTATTTTATCCGGGTATTTAAAATTTAATCTTCATTTTGTTATCAAAAATGTAGTTACTTAGATTATATTAGACTATATTTTAAGAAATAAACTGCCAAAATTAGAGTAAAATTCGCTAATCCAAAAATAAGTAAATAAATAAATATATCATCACGACTTATTACCCATTGCTAGGTGTACCAATCTGCTTTGTACACAGATATCGGTAATGATATAATATTTGTACCGTGCGGACGCTTACGAGGCGTCATCTCATGAGCACTCATTGCTAAGGTGGAGAGTACACCACAGGGGTCAATTTTGTGCCATTAAAATTGGAAATATTTGGCATTGGTCGGGATTGAATCCGGTTCCCCAGATTCGCGACCTGGCACTCAGGCACGCGGCTACAAAACCTCATGGGGTCTCAAAAATAAAGATTAGCTTAATTTTTTTGTGACTCGGGCGGTACATGGCGGGAGTTATTGTGTTGTCCACACCAGATACGAAACTTATTTATTTAAATTAATATAAACATTTATGCTAAAATAGATTACTTATCGTTACACAATGACAGCTGTCATGTACGGCTGATGAAACGAAAACGAGGAACGTGTTAGTGGTTACTTGCATCGGAATTCAATTCAAAGATTCTGCTTTTGCTTCTAAGTGAATACGTTTTAATGGAAGGTCCTCATTTTCTCTCATTTTAATGTTTTTTTTTCAAATAATCATTAAATTTTTTTCAATAACAATATAACAAAACCATATCAACCATTCAATGGCTACTTTGTAATTTAAAATACTACATCAATTGACTTGTCAGTGTCAAATGATGAATGGAAACAAAAAATAATTTAAGAAGTTATTAAAAAAACGTTATATTACACTTGTGTGGAATGTATATTAGCCACTAAAAAAAATTTGCCACTCGCCCTGTGGGCTACGTGGCTAAACTTTTTCTTTCGTGACTAATATGATACATTCCACACTCATATAATAAATAACTATTAGCTTCTACTCAAACATGAAAGGTTTCTTTTTAATTAGATAACACTAATATTTTGCGATCAATGAAAGTTAACAATTACTGTAATATAACCTTCAGTTATGTTATAAAATGTATAATTATATTTCTTACCAATGACAAATAACCAAATCTAAGTTCTGTGCCGTGTGCCTTGTGAAATCTACTAGTAGTAAGGAAGTTGTAAGTTATGTGGTATAATACGCATGCGTACGCCTCCCTATCCTTTCTAAGCGTCGGGACGCTTGTCGCCGGAGGGCGCCGGATACAACACAGACAATGCCCAAAACTTGGAGCAACAGATGTGACCGAACGTAAACAATTCTTGCTGGAAGCTAAAGAAACATTGGTTTAGGAATATGAATGGGTGATGCGAATCTTTTATGTCATAAACAGAATATAAAATCCGTTTTTTTATAAAATGCCTTGTTATTTTATGGACATATTCTAAAACCTGTGAGGCATAAAGAAACTACTTCAATGGGGGCATTTACCATAAACGACTTTAGTGTTTGTAATAGTAAAATTCATTAGTTCACATCTAAATAATGTAAGAAAATACTAGTAAAATTTAATCAAATAAATTTCTTAATATTTTTATTAATTTCCGAAAACTGTTATTTTTGCCCTCTATAGAATGTCCTTGAAAGCTGTGACGTCACAATCATAGCCATCAGGAAGAGACGGAAAAGAGAGAGACATGATTAGTTATGACGTTTGGAAGACACATGTTTAGCAACTTAGCTGTGGCAGAGAGGTTAGTTTATTCATTGCGACGAAAGATATTTGTGCTCTTCTCGCCAGTGTTTTATAATGTCTGCAATACGTAATTGTTTTGTACCTGGTTGTTTTATTAGAGGATACGCATACGAAAATATTTTTTGACGTAAACATTCAATTAGTAAAATGTGGTTTGAGGCAATGAAATTACCAAAACCAAAACATTGTATTGTTGTGAAGTGAAGATCATTTTGATGAAGGTATATTTATAAAATAATAATTATAAACATTTGTAGCAAACTTTCTGTACATTCTCCAGTTGGAATACGATGCTGAAAATTGGTCATATTTTAAATTATTGGCGGTAACCTAAAAAATTATAAAACAAGTAGAAGAGTCCCAACTTTCGTTATTGGTTGTGAAGCACGCGAGGCGAGACGAGACGAGAAATATAAAATAGACAAAACACTAAATTCTAGTCACCAAATTATTTCAATACGAACATCTGTTAATACTTTCTGTCATCAGTAAAACTAATTAAACATTAAAAAAATTCTTTTTTTTTCAAACGTTGTAGAAATGGCATTTTTTGTGATTTTATTCACATGGTAGAAGTTTCATTTCTACGCCGCTGAAATAGCTAATTTCTACGCCGCCGGAGTAGAAATAGCTAATTTTTACGCCGGCGGCGTAGAAATAAAATAAATAAGTATCCATAGAAACTACATAGAATTAGCGAATAAAAAGAAAAGTAGTGCGTTTGAAAAAAAATTTAATGTGTCATTCGGAATAAAAGTGTCTTTGTGTGCCTCGCATGCAATTATCCGACTCGCTTCCCTCGTCGTACAAACTTCCATGCTCACCACACAAAGTATCACTTTTACCCCTAATAACACAATATACTATTTTGTAACTAAAAGTTTCTACACTTTATCACACTGAGAACCCGCTGGCAACCAATCACTCCGTGTTGGCTCCTATCGACGCTTAATATAAGATCCTTTACTTTTCAGGGATGACAAGAATTTTATTAACCGTAGTTTTAATTGGTATGAATTAGAGGCTGAAATGTTGGAAAAAACTAGTTCTATTTACATACAAAATCGATTTAGTCTTTATTTTGAATTTCCTCGCTCTGCGACCGATATCATTCGACTCTAAATAGACAAAAAAATATAGTCAATTCATATAATTTTCACATTCACGTATGTATGTACGACTTACCGTTGATTCCACTCCCTGTACGGTGCATTTTTCATTGAATTTATGAATCAAAGCTATAAAGTTACAAATAGTTTTTATTGCGAGACTCTCGCGAGTATCTCGCGAGATTTCTCGCTTCTCGCAGTTGTTATATTGATCTCGCCTCGAATTTTAAATTGCAATCTCGCTCTAGTTCTCGTCTCGCATCATGCAACAAGACGAGACGAGACGAGATGCGAGAGTACTCTCGCCTTGTCGTGCATCACTAGTTATTGGTATAACCAGGGTCCATTTTGACACACATTCAACTCAAACAACCACAAACAATGATACCATACCATGTGGTTGACAAATGCCAGCAGCTGTTATTATCTGAAACATCTTGTTAAGAGTATACAGGTTCGGGTTTGGTCGGATAATTCCGTCATTAATGTCATTCCGTGAATTCTACGTCATCAGGAATTCAAGTAATACATACAATTTTAAAAAATTAATTTCTCAGTTATTAAAAATAATTTTTAAATCAGACAAAGATCAAAAAATATTGTAAATTATCCCATAACAAGCATGTCAAGAATCACACTTTTTATTTCGTAATGTTATTCTTCCGTGAAGAATACTATAGTTCATTTTAAAAATAAACATGTGTTAATTAACTTCATCTTTACAGTACGAGAGGGAAATAACGAAAAGATACCGAGTTTCAGGTACAAAATAAACGCTTGAGGCAAAAAATGGTGGCAGCGGCAGGATAATGTAATATTATCCCGGGTTTTATGAATGTAAAGTCCAAAAACGTAACTGTATGTTTGTGTGTTCTGTTGCGCTAGTGTGGGAAATATGAATGTAAAGCCACAAATTACCGTTTAGCATGAACATTATACAGGAACGTCTAGATCCGAACAGAATCCTTGCCGTACGCTACAATACGTACGCGCTCCTTGTTTCATATGCAGGGCGCGCTTAAAATCACATTCCCCGGCTTCTGACAACATAATCCATTACTGAATAATGTATATTCCTGGCTAAATCTAACTGCGCGTTTTGTAATACCTTTACGTCTATTCTCATTAACTTAATGCGAATGTTTTCGGATTTATTTCGGAAAAAGAGTAATTTATATGGCTCTTGGCGTAACGACGACGTGTATAACATTAATGCAGCATGAGCGATGTTTTGCGCTGACCAACGGAAAAACAACCGACGCCAAGTAATTGCCGCAGGGAGGAAACTAAAACTTATGGCCCTGGCTTTATTAATAATTTTTAAGAACAATGTTTTTCTTTTCCGTGAAATATTGAGGTAATTTCAAGTGTTTGTTATTGTAATGTTTCTACAAATGGATTGAGATTGGACTTAATTATTATGACTTTAATACACGCACAAAAGAAAATATAGGATTTCTTTTTATAGTGTACAATACATTAAACTCGTATTCATTCGTCTTTTAAATTCAATATGAAAACAAACAAAACAACGGTTAAATGTAAACACATTTATTTATGGTCTCTAAGAGCGTTCAATATTAATTAAATTCAAGACATATACATCATTGTAACATAAAAATAATATGAAATACTTGTACACATATTGGTAGGAAGATAATTTGACATTTTCTTAGCGTTAGTAGTGGCTGTAAAGTACAGGATAGTATTTCTCTCTTGATTCTCTTCGTATTTACTACGTTTACATGCAGTTTTGAAAATGGTTTCAGTTTTCAGTCAAAATTACACGAAACTGTTTACATGAAGTTTTCAAATCAAGTTTAAAAATTGATTTGAAAATAGTTTCGGCGCATGCGCATTTAGCTGCTGTACGTAACAGATCCTCTTCACTCCAAATACTTCGTTTTGCCATTATTCCAATTATTTTTATACTCCGTACCACTATGCACTAAAACTACACAATTGTCAGTTTATTTGTAGATTAGTAACACAAAGCGGCAGACGCGTTATGCTCTGTACGCATGCGCAGTATTGAAACTGAATTTTAAGTGTTTACATGAGTAGTTTTGAAACTAGTTTTCAAGTGAAACCCATGAATTTTAGTTTTGGTTTGAGATAATTCAAAACCGTTTTGACACTGTATACATGGCGTTTTCAAAACTAAAAACGTTTTGACATTTTTAGAAATCGTAACGAGTACACTCACAATTTGAGGCTTGTGAAAGATTTACGGACTTCGACGGAAACTCGTGGCTCAATTGGTAGAACGCCCGACTAGCAATTGAGAGGGAGGCTCTGGGTTCGAATCCCAGCGAGGTCCATGAATTTTTCACAATTCTAGGCATTCTCTTAAATTTCTATAATCTTATAGATCTGTAGCTTATAGAAAGTCTATAAATGAACGCCTTATAGATTTCCATAAAACGGTATTCTGTGCAACTGTCTATAACACGCTTGATCTGTAAATTCATCTTATGGAATCTATAATGTCAATGTTACCAATCGTTATAAATTGCAATTTAATAAATTTTAAAATGATTGAAAAACTTGGATTTATTTTAATTTATTATCTTCTAATATTTAAATACAATACTAAAAGCATGTTATATAAAGAAATACTTCCTAAGACATTTTAATTCTATAAAATATTGTAATTATAATATCAACAATATTTTTGTAAGATTGGCATTAATATCTATCAAATTTTACTTTTGGCATCCATGAATTTTGAAAAAACCAGTTAACGAATCCCTGGAAAGTGCCCAAATGAATATACAAACTGCAGGAACTAAAATAATTTTAATATCGAAGTTATTTGAAATATTAAATAACTACTTTTATATGAAACAGTATACTATATTCATAAGTTTGATATTGCTGCAAAATATTTCAAGCAGTCTGTTTTTCCGTTCTTATTCTGTTGGGATTCATTATTTTAGATAATTCGTGCTGATGCAAACATGTACCTATATAAAATAAAGTTTAACAAGTTTGACATATGTCAGTTGTCAATATGCAATAAAAGTGCAAAAAATCTTACTTTCTGTAATTCTCGTCCACTAAACCAAGTACAAAATGTAATTCTCGTGTAATACTCTTCGTTCTAATAATAAAAAAGACAGAATTACAGATTTTTAGATTTCTATAAGTACTTACGGTCAACTGTTGGACAACGCTAAAGTTATAGATGTATGTAATGTATTTATAGAAATCTATAACTTATAGACGAGCTCAGAATTGCATTTTGTCTATAAGGTCAAAAAGTCACTATAGAAACGCTTATAGACGTTATAGAAATGCCTAGAATCCCACCATTTATAAATTTCTACTGGATTGCCCATTTCTACGATTTAAACATTTAGGGTAGATGTCAAATATTTATTCTAAAATAAATCAAATTATTTTAAATTTGTAAATCACTTCGATAGGTCACAGCCAACTAAAATTAAGGTAGATAAATATTCTTTTAAGAACAAGTAGCTCTAAAGATGTCAAAAATATTAATAAAATTAAAGGATATAACTCATTGATTTATTTGAAAAATTATTGATTTAAAACGAGGTTGATTGTGAATAAAATAGTATACATACCTCGGTGGGAGTTTCATCACAGCCTCGCGCTGAATCTCACTTCGAGTAATGAAACATACCCCACCTCGAATGTAATATACTATTGATATAGTGATTAGTAATCTATCCAAGATTAAGCATTGTCTAGTAATGTGATGCCTTACCTCTTACCACAACATCTATGATGAATACTTAAGGCAACATCTAGCAATCTGCGATAACAAAGCTATATTTGGAATATCTAGACAATTTGTAAAATACATTAATATAAATAGGCTGTAAACAGCACCAGGAAGAATCGTTTCACATTCAGCAAAAATCTTCGTCAAAATCATACAAAAATATTATTCACACTCAGTATGAGTCTCTTAGGAAACCACTTCTAATTGTGACCAATTTCGTAAGCATCGAATGATTCACACTTGCAGTTATTGCATAGCTAAGCGTAAGGTGCACGTCTGTCGGTAAATATAGAAACATTGTCTTCCAAATAGCCTGGCTGTGTCTGGCGGGCGGTGGGTGTCGCTGCCATTTCGCTCAGCCGGCAATCAGATGCAGATGCAGATTCAGATGCAGCGAGAACACCGACACCGACTTTGTTTTCTCTCACAGCAGGAAATTGGATGAGATTCTTCGCACTTTTTATTGTTTTCTCAACAAGTGTAAATATTGTGCAAGTGACGATATTTGAGCAAGTTCCAAGGACGAGATGGATCGGGAGATTTTGTTGATATAATGGAATTTCACCAAAAAGAAATGGATAGTAATTCTACTATGATTATTCGTTACCGTCGGATTAACCTTTTGGATTCATTTTTTTTTTCGTGCTTGCTGCATAATAAAAAGTGGAGTTCCTCATTTCATAAAACAAATTACTGATAGTCACAAATTTGTATCCGTCCTATTTTTGAATTATGCTCCCCCAAAACTCAAACACATCCACTTTTAGGTAAATTTTTAAAAAATTTCAATGCGCAAATTAATATTTCTTTTAGTTTATGAGATATTTCTACCCAAAGTTAGATCATTTTTAGGCTATAACCCAAAAATAGATGAATATACACACCTGACAACGTCGATTCTACGAGAAAAATTTGTGATAAGACGAGGGTAAGAGCAATAACAGATAAATAACTTTTTATAAACTTTTCTAAATTTTAGTTTCAATAATCATATTTTAACTCTGTTTATCTATTTAAGTTATGAATGTCAAAATTCAGTTTAGAAATTCTTATCGTACATTTATTTGTTGATCATTAAGTCTAGAAATTATTATGCATAAGTGCGTGACTTTGAATGGCCTAGCCTATACACCCTATACCCCTAAGATAATGAAGCACAAACGAGCACAAACGAAGCACAATCGATTGCACATAGTTTCAACGTTTGGGCTTTCCATGAAGCGTGAAGTTAGCGGGGCATATTGATATAGTTATATTTTGGAAACGGTAAGGTCCGCTAATTTTGTTTATGAAGCACAAACGAGCTCAAACGAAGCACAAACGAATGTATTATAAAATATTGTTTGTGCTTCTATGTGTCCGCTAACTTCACGTACCTCTGCAAGGCTACCAATTCCCGCACGTTAAAGTTATTCGACAGATAGCTATTTGTTTTTGTCAAATGTGTGAAAAGACGTAATGAAATTATTCGTTAGATAAATACATATTAGTATTTTATGTACCAAGGGCGTTACGATGATGATAATGCCAGGAGGGCGAGGAGGATCTAGCCCGAGGGATAGATGTCGTCCGATGGGCATTATCATCTAGTAACGCTCGTGGTGCATACAAGATTTTATGTCTCACTAGAATATGTGAAATAAGTTTTCATTTATAATAATTTTGATTACAATAATGCTTAAGCTTTGGTGTTGCTAAGGTTGTTGTTTAATTGTTTTGTTTATTATCAACATTTATTTATTTTTAAAACATCAACGTTCTATATCGTTGGAGATGATGGAATGGATGAATTTGATGTTTCGGAAGATATTTTATCGAAACGGTGAAAAGAAATTATCGTGAATGCTTCTGTATACTTTGAGGAAGACAAACGCATAAATGTTCCTCTAATTATTCATTCTGGTCTGTAGTAGATGTAAGTATTATAATTTGAGGTTCGTTTTCACATGACAGATCTCAGTTCTATATTTCTTATGCACTTATTTCTGAATATTATTACATTTTAGAAAGTTTGTACTGCTTTGGATGTGTAAATATTACCAAAAATGAATGCAAACTTGGATAAATATCGTCCCCAAAAAAATTAGCGATGCGTCATCCGTCAAAAATCAAAGCGAAACATTGCAGTTTGCAATTCGACGTACTTACTATTTACATGTGTGGTGAAAGTAAATTGCGTTTTAAGGCCCTTTTCATAATCAATTTGAAGTATTATAATTAAATTAAAAAGGATTTCTGTGTTGTGCTTTCAAAACTGTTTTCTTATTATATTAATTGTTGTAATCAATTAATGTTATTTGTTGTAATCAATTCTTATTATTATTGTAATGAATTATAATTAAAAAGAAAATAATTTTAATTTTATACCGTTCATATTATTTCTAATTTAATGTCTATAAACGGTGATCAGATTATAATGAGGGCATAATGAACTATTATGCCCTCCCATTATGCCCTGGTTGTTATAGATATGTTTATATACACCGTACCCTACCAATAAATAGTTCATAATACTTTAGTGAGACAAAATAAATTGATTTAACAAATACTTATTCGAAACTTTATTCGGAAGTGAAAATAGTGGTCCTTAGTTCCACCGCTAACCCTTAAATTTTGAGCCAGGCAGGGTTAAACAAAAAAAAACCCATGTCGAAAAATTTGCAGCAATATTGAGTTACTCATTTGGCGTTTCGTTTCGATACGATATTGTCAATTTGCGGAACACTCAAAATTTAATTGTTAGCGGTGCAACCGGCCATAAGGATTGTGAACAACTTATCTTACTTAGGAGCAAAAATATTTGAGGTCTGATGTCATTATATCTCAGTAACCATACACATTTGGATAGCGCAACAAACGCTAAATTTCAGCATTTTAGTCAGTCTTCACAAAACAACCAAATAGAAAAAGTATACCGGACCCCATTAGCATGACTAATCTCCATTCGACATGGTCTTCCAACTTATTTTCGGTCCCATTCCGAGCGTGTAATAACCAACAAATTCAGCAGTCACTAATTCCGTCTCTTCCGTCGCCAAATCGTCTTTCAACTACAGCATACACACCGTTATGACTAACGCAGTGTGCTGTAGGTTTCTCCTCAACCGCGGCCAAACTTAAGGTAAGAGAAATGAGTCACAAAGACAAAACTGCTCTGCTCCTCGACCAAGTTGGAACATCTGTTGTGCGGTTGCTGTGAAGCTGTGATTTATTTATAAATATCCCGCACAACTGCCATAGTTATTTCAAGGTGAAAAATGTCCTCCAACGAATTACATACTTGACATAATAGCTGCAGCTAGGGAATACACGTCAAGGTTATCACTTACAAAGCGGAAAAGTTTCGGCAGGTAATCGAAAAAGTTAAAACGCAATTATTTACTTGTAACAGTTAACAGTTACGAAATGTTTCTCAGATAAATACAGCGTTCTTGTTTTTGTACAACGCAATGGGTGTATCAATTTGCTTTACGAAGATTTCAAGGCCAAGACCTATCTTAAAGTTTTCACTTAAAATTGTAACTGTCGACCCAATAAATTAATAATTCGTCTTTTATTAATGTTTAAGTGTGCTTAGACAGGAATGTGTGGCGAAGGATGATTGTTTCGTAACTATTATTGTGATCCGGTTGCGGTATTCCGCTACCGACAATCGGTCACTTTAATATATTAAGAGTGAGGAATATATGTTGTACCTATGATGTCAGGTTAGTAAGAATGTTGTTGAAAGAGAGACTGATTTTTTTTGGATGATGTTATTTTTATTCTTTCGGGTTTGTGCTCTAACCCACTAAGTGGGAAATGCGTGATTTTATGTATGTATGTATGTATGTTTAACACAAAAGAATGTAGACTTGTTATATATCATTGAAAAGCTTATAAATTAAGCAAAAAGAAAAAACTATTTTCAACATAGGTTTCCATTTAAAAAATCATAAGTTTGTGTTGTATCTCGAGAATTATTAATTTCTCAAAAAATCTAATTAAGCCATTTTATTCCATCTAAATAAATCTGATATGGACACCACACGACTTCCTTGTACGCAAGACCAATATGAAGTATAGACCCAATTATAAAATTGCAAGTATTTGACGTAATTTGACATTAACATCTATTTTTTTTATTTTTCTGTTTTTTTTTTGTCCTAATCCATAGCCAGCTTCATTACAAAAACCAAAAAATATATAAATAAAATAAATATATCATCAAGGTATATTACCCATTGCTGGGTGTGCCAATCTGCTTTGTACGCTGATATCGATAATGATGATGACATATTTGTACTGTGCGAGCGTTTACCAGACGTCACTTCACGGGCACTCATTGCTGGCGTGGAGGGTGCACCACAGGGGTCAATTTTGTGCCGTTTTATAATTCGAAATATATGGCGTCCGTCGGGATCGAACTCGGTTCCCAAGATTCACGACCAGACAGTCAGACACGCGGCCACGAGACCCCATAAAAAAAATAAGTTATAAATATATAAGTTTTAAATTTACATATCTCGCTTATACATAGGGCTAATTTAATAACACTTGATGTGCTAGACGCAGAATTTTATTCTCTATTTGAAGCATTTATTTATAATATCAAAATGAAACCATTTTATTCAAGAAAAACTGTTAACAACTTCAGGTAATATATCACTTCCGGTTAGCCTGTTTTAACCAAAATCTACTATGTTATTCCAATTGACATAAAAGTCATATATACCACATTTGAAAAGTTTTGGATTATATTTTATAATAGTTTTTCATTAAAATCTATTATAGGCTTCAAGTAAAGTTCCACTTCTGGATATTATGTACTGACCAAAAAGGGAGGTTCACAACTAGATGTTATAGCAAAATTTCAACTTTCTACGGCTTACCGTTTTTGAGTTATGCGAGATACGTACGTACGTATACAGACGTCACGACGAAATTAGTCAAAATGGATTCAGGGATGATCAAAATGGATATTTCCGTTGAAAACTGAAAACCGAAATTTTTCGCGGTTACAATACTTCCTTTACTTTGTATAAGGAAGTAAAAACGGCAAAATTTTTGTACAATCAATTTTTCTCTAACTATCATAATAAATAAGATATGATATATTTTCAAAATAAGTGAAAAACGAGTTTTTGCCTATAGCTCAGAAACAAAAGATCGGTAAATTCCTGTTGCGACTACAAAACTTTTCTGGAAAAGCTGACTGTAATGTGCAAACGGTTTTGATCATGATTTATATCAGCCGAGATACCTTAAAAAATCACCAAAAATGAGACACCTGTACATTTATTTTTTCCCCTTACTTTTTTTAAAGTAGAATAATATACATACGAATACATTTTTTTCTGGTAAGGCGAATTCTTTCTCTTTATTATTATTGTTAAAGAAATTGTTTTACCTACAAAATTTCAGTTGATGTTTTATTTTGAAACTACGTGTGTGCATGTTTTTAATTCTCTTTTCAAAATTAAAAATAATACCCTGGGGATGCAGTGCAATACAACTTGTTTACTTGCTAAAGCGGATATTGGAAAATGCGTGGCGAATGAATACATTCAGTGCTGTTCCGTTTAATATTGGGAAATAAATTTCCCTTTAATGGAAGAAACCGGGAATAAATTATTTTTCTTCACAGAATTACTCACAAATAAAATAAATTACTCTTACATCCAGTCCTACAAGAAAAATAAAAAAAGAAATACAAATAAACTTGCAGTGCTTCCTTCCTTATTCTTATATTTACTTTTACATTTAAAAAGGTAAATTTATATCAAGATTATATAGAAAAAACACAAAAAAAATACATTTGGCGTTGGAAAATATATAAACATACTTTTTACCTTGCGTCACCTTTAGGTAAGGAAGGTATTGTTTTGTTAAAAAAATTTGGTGGTGAGTTTTTAACGAATAAGCACGTTTTAAGGTGTGTGTGTGTGTGTGTGTGTGTGTGGGGATGCGCGCGCATTTTCTACAACTCTAATACTACATGTCCAAAAATTATAATTCTTTCGTATTCCTCTTCGTTGCATCCATATGAATTAGATTAGATGATTAGATTTTGGTTATAATTGGTCAACCGGAAGTACCGTCATTTGAAGATTTTAACGGTCAAAAACGATGTTAAATATAATATTTTTACATTTAATGTTATTATAAATATTAAAGAACATTGTATTCTCTTTACGATTTGACTGCATTTTATACTTCATATTAAATGGATAGAGAGTTATAAAATTATAAAAAATAAAATTTCGTTGATGAATGACTCCAGCTCAGAATTCATATTAATAACGTAGATAGGATGTAGGAGAAGAATTCTGAAGTTTTATAAAATGTTTTATTTCATAAAACTTCAGAATTCTTCTCCTACATCCTACCAACGAAATTAAATTTCATAAATTAGCCAGCTATGCTAGAAACAGCTACTATATTAAGAAAATTCTGAATGAAAAATGTCAGTGTGAAGTGCAATTGACATATTCGTAGTATATTTGTGTTATAATTTTATTCGAAGTATAGGATCTTTTTGCTCGAAACTTTCTGTATGGAATTTGTATAAAATACATACAACTGTCGAAAGGTAATGTACATACAAGAAATTTAAAATCTTTTGCAAGGATCTTTCTTTATGGATTTTATAGCAAATATATACGCATTTGCGAAAATTCTACCGGTAGATACCGCATCTACCGACTGTGTTCGAAAACACGAGGGGTAAAAATTTACCGTGTTCGAAAATTGTTCAATATCTACCAGATCCATCAACCGGATTCATGAAGAATCTAATCTCAGAAAAGGTAGTGATGCAAAGCGAAGCGCGCGCGTTAAAAGTGAAAATGTGTTCAAAGTTACGTTAAATTTCTAACCTGTTTTAAATTTTCAAATTTTTTCTATACTTTTGCGAGTGTGAGTATATTTTGATTAAAAACAAACACTCGCAAAGCAGTTTCTGGATGTTTGTGCCGACTTTTCTCTAAATTTATTAAATGAATTTGATTTTTTGTCCAAATATGAAATTCTAAAGATTTTTCATGTTGGTAACATCAGAAGATAATTTCAAATGGCAGTGATTTACAAACTTAATCTTAAAAATCAACAAACATTTTTTATTGATTTTGCATCACAAGGTAAAACATAATTACATTTACCTTAAAATGTGTTCCATTAAATTACAATTAACAAATCAGTATTAAAAGTTATAAAAAAAAATTGTGTTTAAAGTACTTATAGCTTGACATTTCACCAGAATAATACCAACTAATAACCATAAAAGTCCCTATATTTTTGCCGGTCGAGGCCAGTAAAAAAATATGTAAAACAGCTTATACCAGACAGAGGCACAAAAAACTAAATTGTTACTTATATCAATTAAGATATTTTGCAATGTGGTTAATTTTTAGAAAGCCATTAATCATTGCCAATCGCCACTGTTGACATATAACAAACATTTAGATGTTTAGTTGTTAATAATTTCATATCTTATCTATTCAATAACCAGTTCCTAAAACTGAAATCTTACTTAAAAATTGTTCGATCGCTTCCGGATTTTCATGCAGCTTCCTCGGGAAGAGAGAGGATAGGTAAATGCCAGAGGGCAGCACATTGGCACGGTCACGTGATTCCGGTAAACCGATTACGGAGTGTGAACGGAGCGCGATTATGCCCGGAAATTGAATGTTAGGATTTTGCAAAATACGTGTTTTAATATTATCACTCGCCAACACTGCATTAATGGTCACTTCATTTAGGACACATAAATTTTATCAGGAGTTACTTTAATACTTCATTTTACATATATTTGGGAGAGCCCTTTTTGGAAGACTCAATTATAAATTCATTCATTCAGTGACGAAAGAAACTTCTGATGCTGAGACAAACAAAAGAAATTATTATAATACAGGGTGTCGCACAACTCGCGCCCCAGATGAAATTGACACTTGCCAACGACAATAGGTTGCCAACAAATAGAAGAAAATAATTTGCGGGTGCTTGCATAACGGAGTTACAAGACTTTTTAATCCACCAATCCCCGAAGGATATCTTGAGGTGTGATTATATTATTACAAAATAAAACTGGTTGCTAGGTTTTAAAAATACTACTAGTGAGTTACAAAATTTGTTTGACTTACTGTAATTTTGACACTTTAGAGGTGACTTTTCACTGTCAACAAATTTAGGTTAGCGAAGGTGTCATCCGAGATCATCATTTATATTGTATAGTGTAACGTGTTGTAGCAGCTGTGTAAAATGTGTTAAACGAAAATATTATTGTCATTTGATCTGGCATGACCGGTCTCATGCGTCTTTGCGATGGCTCTCAATATCACTTTATGATCCACAAGATTTCTATCCGGAAAACGTTCCGAATAGACTCGTGCTGCCTCTCTGGCGTTACGTCCACATTCTCCGAAAATTATAATCATTTCTAAGTAATCAGCGGCTGAATACGTGGTAAGAATTTACCTTATTTTATTCACCTTGTCAAATTTAATTTGACGCTGACATTTTTCGAAAACTACAGTCGCCCATACATTTTAAAGAAGATTTGATTTGTATAAAACCTTAGTACCATAAAATTACAAACACATATTAAAGGTGTAGGTCTCTGATTGGTCAATTTTAAGACGTCTTTTCTCGAATATATCTTAAGCTAGATTTTTTTTCTGCGAAATTACACATCCGAGTGCAGTCTCGTGTTTCCTCATTCGCCCTGGGGCGCGAGTTGTGACACACCTGTATAATATAATATAATAGTGATTTCCCAAAAACTTTTTTTCTTAGAAAGTGATTCACCTTAAAAACAGCTTTGCAAAGTGATCGTAGTTAATAGTGATATCCATTTATATTGTGCATATAATTCGTTTTCCATTTAGATAACAAACGCGCACGAGCTAAGTTTTCGTGCGTTGAACACTAAAGGTGCATTCACAAAAATGATAATTAGGTTTATGGTTTTTGTTTAGGTTTAAGTTAGTCATTCATAAATGTAAGTTTAAATTGCCTGAAAATTAGTTTTCATATGTACAGACATATATGTAAATGCTTCAAAAATAAGATTAAATATCGGTAGAGCAGTACTCAACAAGACACCTGTGCGCGTGAAACTGTCATTCGCTTGGCATTATTAGTTATATTTCAGCAATTAAGTTATGACTGTTTCCATGTTCTTCTCGCATTTGTTTAATAAGCCGAATCCATCAAGTCGATACTAAATAAAGATGGGTGTATCTGTATATACCTATATCATTTCCGACTCGTTCTCATTGGTGAAGTTTGTGACGTCAAACTAAATCATGAACCTAAAGTTTGGACCTTGCAATGTTTAGCTTTATGATTTGGATCTAAGGTACATTCACAAATGAAAATTAGGTTTAGATTTATGGTTTGTACTTTAGATTTAAATACTTTGGCCGCATATTATGTAAAGACTCCATTCACACTTCAGAATTTAATGTCTCTAAATCCAAATCATAAAGCTAAACATTGCAAGGTCCAAATAAAATCTCTTTTCAATGTTGCAACTTTCCAATATGGCGTCCATATAAAAATTTAAACTTTGACATCATAACTGGGAAACTAATAGTCATAAAAAAAATTGAGCATCACCATTCGAAAGAACATAAAAAGTACCTTGAAAATGTGCAAATTAAAATCCAGTATTATATTACAACAAACTACAAAATTTACATTTTCGCCAATATCTAGTGACCCATGTGTTTTTTCTCAAATAACAAAATACTATGAAAATGGTCTGCTACTGGGAAATTTTTTGTCTAATTTAACAGACTTCGTACCTCTTATAGTTCTCGAGATCTCCATGTTGGAAAAGCTATCCTAGATACCTGTATATTAGTCGCGTTCTTTTTATCATTTGCTTCACCTCACCTCAGCTCAAATTGAGATGAGTTTGACATGAGCTAAGTTGAGATTTTTGTGAAGTATAAAGAACGACAACAAATTGCGTAGAACTGTCTGTTAGAAAATCCAAATTACTGTCCTCTGAATTTGACGAAAATAACAAATTGTCCGTATCATTCATGTCATCATTTAATAATTGCTTCTAAAAATAAATTTAAAACATACTTAATACTTAAACTCCAGCACATCTTTAATAGTATAGGTCATTTTCTCAAAATAAATAAAATAAATATAATTATATCATCACGGCTTATTACCCATTGCTGGGTGTGCCAATCTGCTTTGTACACAAATATCGGTAATGATGAAATATGTGTACCGTGCGGGCGCTTACCAATAAAATAATAACACCTCACAACCTCTTGAGGTGACTAAGAATCGGGAATAGGGGAAGAACTCTTCTTACTTCGATCTCACTTAATCTCACTTCAGTTACGACAAAAAGAATTGTCAGAATTAGTGAGGCAACTGGGGTGAGCTAAGACGAACTGAGATATCATAAAAATAACACGACTATTATAACAAGGCTTGGAACCAATGACCTAACCTAAATTTTGATTCGAATTTTCTGCTATTAGTAAATTAATATTCACTCGTTTTAATATTAATAGAAAATGTAATACAGTGAAACTTTGTGATGTCGTAGTCGAGCTCTTAGTTCTGGTGCATATTAAAATTCATATTGCATATCAATTAGACAGTCGAGTAATTTTCCTACAATTCAATGTTGAGAATTAAATTCTGTTCGTGAGACGTTGGAATCAGTGACCCACTTCTTAGTGTTGGCACAAAAATGAGCCGTCGGTCTCTCGTGTAAGGAATGTAGACTTTATTTATTTCGCTCTTCCTTTCAAACTTTACCAAGGTGCTTTTTCATTCGTTTTTTCCCTTTACTTCAACCTTAGCTTTCCGGCGAATGATGAATCGATTGTGGGAATAAATGTAAAGGGGACTACGAAGAAGATGTTTACAACTATGAATTTGTAAATAAAAAGTATAATGTCGGTTGCGATATCATGACATGATACCATCAAAATAAATTTTATATTTTATTTTTCTCTGCAGAATCTGTTGCTAGAAATATTTATTTTACAACCTAAACATGATCATTTCATTTTCTTGGTATTACGTAATAGTTATTTATGTAATACATACATATACTAGCATTCACGTAAGATGACTATTCAAGGCCATTTGTTCGAAGAAAGAATACACATTACTTTATAGCAGTAGCTTAGCAACATTTTGTATTAGAAAGAGAAAGATTATTTGACCTACGTCTATTTAATTTATGTGGTGTGACAGATATACGTAAATAGTGGCATTACTTTCTAACACACTATAAATTCTGTCGCAGAATTACAGATACCTAATTATCTACTACACTGCCCTCTGTGTCAATATTTACCCAGTGGCGTTGACGTGTAAATCAAATTATTATTCCTTGGTTTATAAGTTGTCTATGTTTTTGTATTTAGCAAAAACATAAATGAAGAACACAGAAACCCGTTTAAAAATTATATTTTAACAGACCCGTTAAAATTTCATATTCCAAAGAAATGAAAAAAACGGATACGTTAAAATTTAACTCCAAAACGGACTCCGTTACATATATAAGTGAAGATAGATACACATAATGCTCTTTTTGTTTTTTCACATAAGCAGTGTTGACAACTATAGAATACCCAATAAACATATCTATGTACATCGTCAACTAATTTAAAAACCGTAAAGGAATGACACACTATTTTTAACAGATTTATGGGAACACAACCGTCAAAAAATAAAAATATTGTTGCAAATATATTATTTTGTTAAAAAATAAATCAGTTTAAACATTATTATGGAAAAAAATAGACGAGAATGAACTAATCTTAAATTATTTAGAAAAAAAATTGGGATTTATTTGCGTTCAGCAAAAATGCAGGGGCATTTATTAAACTTCTAATTAAAATTATATATTGATGCCTCAATTCAAAATTATAACAGCCACCAATATTTAATTAATAATTGTTTCCATTAAAGTATAGTCACAAGATATTAAATATATAATCTTGACTATTTTCTTGGTACATATAATGTTTTATTTTATTTTGATTCTCGAAATTCAAAGATTTAGTAGGTACCTCATACTATATAACTGTTGCTTTTTTAAATTATCATATGTGATACTCCGTACTGTGATACTCGAAGATGTACAAAATATACAAATGTGCGAATATTACGAACAGAATTTGAAAAACGCTCCGTCTAAATGCGTTGGCAACTCCATGTCATTGTCTAAATGTCAATAACAAAGTAGAATGTAGTACAGATATATTCAAATAAATAAACCATAGGTAAGAAATTACATTGTTTGTGTACTCGATATTCGTAAACGTAAGCATTTTGACAGAATTTTACCTTATAAACAAGTTTATTACTAATGTAAAATTTTAATTGCAACAAATGACAGGACTGTCAATTGCTAAAACAAAATTTTTCATTGCTGTTGCTACTGCATTAAGTTATTAGAAAAATAACGGCTATCTCTTTCTATCGCTGCAAATAGTAAGAAAATGGCGCAAACAACTGCCAGTTGGGTTGTCAAACGAAACGTCAAAAATATTGCAGTCATTAAAATACCTGTATTCTCAGTGAAAATTTGCATCGTTATATATTTTAACTTCAATAAAAGGTTTTGTAACTTATTTCGATAAGATTTTTTAAAGTTATCTGAGATATTCTCACATTTTACGTCTCAATTTTTTAAGAACAAACGCCATAGATCTCAGTTGTTCTTACTATGCGCAGATCCCCATTGCGCATATCTTCTATCTCTTTAAATTGAAAAGGTCCATTTACGGAATTGTAAAAATGTTTAAAAAATATGCGATTTCGAGAAAAAGTTATTAAGAAATATTTGTGAATATCTGTTGCTTGGCAATTTTATACTTCTTCGGGCGATAAAATCCGAATTGCACCCGCTTTTGAGGGAGAATATGAATCCAAAATAAAATAAATTGATCTATTTTCAGATTCATGAGGCATAGTTTTGTCTTGTGTATGGCATATCAATAGAACTAATATAGAATAATGTATGGATTATAATAGTACGACTGTAGATAAAAATATATATTGGCATATACATAAAAACTATTAGAATTGGCATCTGAACTAGGAAAGAAATTTGAGATGCGACTAAACTGTTTTTTATACTCTGACAAAGTAATATATTGGCATATGTAAATGTTCCGACATTAACATCTGTCCAATAAAAAAAAAGATAAACAAATACTTTATCATGTATACGATATTTAAAATTTTATACCAGGATAAGAATACTCCCAGTTATTGAATTTGTATCAATAATAAATATTGTGTATTTATCATCCATAATTGTTTTCTACATATTTAATAATAAGTAAATATGTCGCTATATAGTTGAATATTTATGAAAACATTAAATGTTTATATACTAGCTGTGTTCAATATTCAAAACTAGAATATTTCAAATTTTATATGTAAATATAAATGTACAAAACAACACAATAATGGGAATAGCGCACTGTACCTAGATAAATATTGTTTCCATAATATTGTGAAAATAAAACTAAGTCAGGTCATATGAAAAATATTAAACATGTATATGTTATCAACATATGACATTTTGTTATTCGAATATTCCTATTATGCCCGAAAATATTTCACTGGTATAAAATTCATTTATTTCATTTATTTTTAAAAAATTTAAGAGATAAACAATGCATTGAATAGTACAATTTTTACGAACCGCGTTGCAATAAGTCAAGGTATTCAGTGCCGGCATAACGGCGGAGGGGGGGGGGGGCTTTTGTGGTCTATAGCCCCCGGCGGTAGATACGTACAGGGCGGTACACCGAGCAGAGCACGTTCTTAAATTATTTTAAATAAAAAAATTAATTAAAGCAAATTTAAGAGCCAGGGGAAAAAGGATGAATGTCCATTTTCTAGCAAAATGAGATGATTGGTACTTATAGATTGAAGGTGGGCGCTTTTAAATGGTATGTGTAAAGGAGGCAAAACGGTAACAATCCTAAGATACAGGCCTCAGAAATTGTAAGACAAGATTTAAAAAGGATGACGGTCCAAGCGTCAGGGTATAAAAAGATGAATGTTCGACAGCGATATGCGCAAATTATAACTTGGTCAGCCGATTTCTGTATAGTACTCGTACTGACCAGAAATTTGTTAAGCTATGAGCGGTGTCAGTGGCTATCTGATAAGATTCTGTAACTCAATAGTTAATTTTTAGCAACTGGTTAAAAATTTAACCAATTAAGTATGGTAATATACCTAAAAATTAGCCACTAAATTACACAATTAATAAAACCACCAAACGAGGCAAAAAGTTTGGACGAGTGACTGATGTAGCGAAAAAAATTCGACTGCAAAGTCGTGAAACTGGTAACGATTTTTTCTGTGAACATTTGAAATGTTCTATTAACCAACGTTTCAGAACCAATTCGAAAATAACTTGTCATTGAATTTCAAAAATATGGGAGTTCATGGACTTTCATAATTTCTACCTATAGCCTATTCCACGAGACCTTTCATTAAACCACGACTTCGAACCGAATCGAAAACCGTAAACCGGAAAAATAACGGAGAAATTCTATTAGATCCCACATAAGTTGAAACTTGGCCCATATGTGGATTTAATAATTTTAAGAAGATTTCTCAAATACTATAAAACTTAAGACATTTCTAACTACGGATTCCTCAATCTATCAATAATGGGAAGAGTTGATTAAGTTTTGGTAACAATTGGACCACCGGAAGTAGTAGTTACAAGAAAAAATCATCTAAATATTATTTATCGGAAATTTATGTAAATACTTATATTAGAACGTTGAATTCTTTATTCGATAAATATAAATTCATTATTATATCTTCTATACATTTAGAGATAAAGAAATACATATAAAATAATTTGATGTAAAAAATCTCAGATCAAACTACTTCAAGGCAAGAAATACAAATGTTTGTAATTGACACATAAATGTCACTGTCAGAAATATTTGCATGCCACTGTCAAAAATATTTGTACATCATTATGAAGATTATGAAAATTTTAAAAAAAGTCAACAATGCAAAAGTATATACATAAAAAAGAATATAAAAGGAATTTGCGAAAAGATGACAGATATAAAGAAAAAGAAAAGGAAAGTAGAAAAAGAAAATTTTAGGATATTGAATATAAAGAAAATGTATGTATTGTACATAATTTATATTAAAATATCTCATAGATTTTGCAAATATATGTGAGAATTATTTTGTATTGAGACATGAATATATGTATTTGTAATAAAAAATATTTTTCGTTTTATGCGTACAACCAGGTAAAATATCTGGCGAGATGTTATGTGTTGGCCACATCAGATTTTTTCCCCTGGCTTCTGGCAGTTTGATGTTGGAAAAACGATTTTTGCTTTGTTGTGAATGGCGGTTTTTAAAAATTAGCCCTGGGAGGCAAAATGTCATAAGTCGGCACCGAAGGTATTGTCTTTTTTATGAATAATCACGTTATAGGATTGAGAATATAATTCATTAGTCACGTGACATGTTTTCCGCCAATCAACATTCAGAATCTCCCTAGTTACATGTCGGATGATGATAAAAAACAAAGAAATTATCACCTTATTTATATTCGTTACTAGGGGCTTTCTTTTTTTTATTTACAACATTGCCTGTTAATTTTGGGTATAAAAATGTGCGGTAATCGTTTTTGATATTAACAACAATGAAAATAATAAGACAATTGTAAAATCAACCATGTTGTAATACAATATATGGAAAGTTAGGTTAGCAGCACACACAATTTGTCTCAAAAATTCATTATATTCTCTCATTAAATACAAGCTCGTGATATGATTAATAATCGAAGATATTGCTCGTGAAACCGAAGCAGCACATATCTGCAACTCGGTTTCACTCGAGAATATCATCGATGATAATCACATCACTTGTTATATTACGTATGATAATAAAATAAATATTTACAGGGTGTCCCTAATTATTTTAGGTAAAAATTTCTTTTCTAATGTGCTTGTTGCAATTTTAAAAGCATTTTAAGATAGACCAATAACAACAATTTATTTCAATAAGGAATTATTTTAAAATCATTGATTTTTGGCAGTTTAAAAACAGGGCAAAATTCTGTAAAATTTCGAAACAATGTTTCATTTATTGTTTTCTTGTTTTTCGTTTTTCAGTAATTATTCATTTTTTTGTAATAAAAAATAAATATTTTGACTTACTTCTAGATACGAATGAACCCGTCGACCCCTCGTACCATATGTTTCGTCCCAGCTAGCTCTGAAACAAAGCAAAACAATCATATTACCATTTTGCTGATATTTTTCGTATTGACAATGGATTCATTACTTTCTATTCAGTCAATCCACCACATAGAGTCATAACTACAGCATTGTTGCCAACTTGGCAGCTTGGAATAGTCCTAACTTCATTACAGATTCATGCATAATCATGGAAATGTATGGCACCTCTGCCATTGTGCGGTCGATGTATAATTTATACTGAAATCAATTGCGCGAAAAATTCACGAGCTACATATTTGGTTATTGTAAATTCATATGCAAATATTTAATTGGACAAATGAAATGAATGATTCGGGGATATGTAAATACAGTTTGATACTTTTTCTTCTCCCAAGTGTAGCCTGCTACAGCATTTAATTTGGTGGTAATGTGTTTGGATGAGAATGCAAAGTTTGCAGCAAATATGTACACACTTTTGCACAGTTGTTGCCAACAATTTGAATTGCAGTTGGAGATATACCGATATCTCACTATGGTGTATGAGACATAATTATACTGATCGAATTCAATGAAGTCTTAATAATAATTCAAAAAACGATGTTCGACTGTGTTAGGGATGGAATTAATAAAGTTTCGGACTAGTAGTCAATATTACAATTTTATTCTCGCCGACGTTTCGACTATACAATAGTTAAAAATCACAGATCGCAGAGTGAAAATTGTCAATTAATAAAAAACTTCTCCTTGATGACTAAAATAAACTTTGCTGAATACAATTTTTTTTTAAATGGTAACCGTAAAGCTATTTATGTAAAAAACACATTAGCTTCCGTCACCTTTAGGTACGGAAGGTAATGTTTTTGGTCAAAAAATTCGGTGGTGAGGTTTTAATGAATAAGCACGTTTTAAGATCCCTAGAATACGATTTTACTGTTTTTACGATGATGTCTGTATGTGTGTGTGTATGTGTGTTTGTCAGTGTGTGTGTAACAAAATTTTCGTCTACGATAACTCTAATACTACAATTACAAAAATTATAATTCTTTCGTATTCCTCTTCGTTGCATCCATATGAAAAGCTGATTTTGGTTATAGTTGGTTTTCTTGAAAAAATAATGTTAAATATCATTTTTTCACATTTAATGTTATTATAAATATTAAAGAACATTCTATTCTCTATACGATTTGACTGCATTTTATACTTTATATTAAATGGATATACAGTTATAAAATTATAAAGAAACTAAATTTCATTCAATTAGCTAGGTATGCTACAAACAGCTACTATATTAAGAAAATTCTGATTGAAAGATGTCAGTGTCAATTGACACATTCGTAGTATATTTGTATTATAATTTTACTCGAAATTTTCCGAAATATTCTAGAATTTAATGGAATATTCAACAATTTTTTGGAATATTCTAGAACAGTGATTTTCAAGACACATTTTTTAATGCGTATGTACGACAAAATGGGATTTCCTATTTACTTTGCGTTTCAAACACAAAGGGCCTGGCCCCCCTAGAAAAATTCTCTAGTTACGCCCATGCCGTGACACCTATCTTGGCGAGATAGTGCTCTACCAACTAAGCTATTAGCTGCTCTCCTCTCGATGGCTGAAAAATCTTCACTTTTAAGGTCGTATAACTGCTGAGGATATTATCAATCGTCACATGATTAGAAGTGGGGTTGCCAAGCTACCACTGCGTTTAAACATCTAGTGAACGAGTCTAACAGATCAAATTATTTTTCTGGCTAAACTGTCTATTAACTTAACTATCAGTTGAAACGGAAAATATAGCATGTAGTTGTAAAAATTACACATAATCCAATTTTTAAATGCGACATATTTCATTTTACTGTCAAGCTAACTAGTTACCGCCCGTGGTCATTTTGTACGATTTACTGCCTTTGTTATCTTAGCAACCAAATCTTGATTGTAAATAAAACCTGCTGTCCTGGAAACCCTATCGGTACCCATTAAAAAAAGATATTGTAAAAAAGTTAATAATTTTAACAATGTCGCATTTGAATTACGCTAATCCAATTTCTTAATTCCTACCAAGAGAAACTTACACAACAATATGTCTTCTGTCAGTTAATCATTAAAGAAGCTATTCAAAACAAGTGAAGCATAATAATAAACACCTTTTGTTTTACTTACTTGTTGTAATCAAATAAAACCTAGATTCTGATATTTAACTTCGCATATACAAATGTCAAACAACGGGTTTGTCAGAAACACAACTGTCATTTCACAATGTTACCAACTGCCATCCCGAAACAAAAGACAAAAGACGTACAGTTAAGTAAGTAAATACGTGTAATATATAACGCATATAAAAGCGGTTAGCGCGCTGTTACGACAAAGATTTCGTTGTTTTCACAGCTTAGGCCGTTCGCACGATTACGGCTTTTAACAAAAGCTCGCAGGATCTCTGAGACGGTTTGTCGCCTTGAGTTTGTTTGTTTTCAGCGCCCTCTGCGATGGTTGTGGGTGTTGGTGTTGTATGTATCACCTACTCCGAGTGCTACTTATATTACCCGGGAACTTCTTGAGTAATTCGTTACGTGTTTCACGCTAGGTTTCAGCCGAGAAGGAATTGTAAAATGGTGGAGTTTGATGGATACACATGTTATTTCGGATTAATGTATGGGGTGGCAGGGCCGGTTTAAGGATCCGCGGGGCCTGTGGCACTACTTATCTGCGGGGCCTTTTCCCAATATATATATATATATATATATATATATATATATATATATATATATATATATATATATATATATGTATATATAGGTTATGGTAATTACAACTATAATTAGGTATGGAAACTAGGTTGTGGGTTTGGCAGTCCAAATTGTACGGATTTACGTGAAGAACACACTTTTTTAATTTGTAAAGCTTATGGTTTTGCAGTGTAATGTGCTGCCACCTACTCCGCCGCTATACCGTATTTTTTTTTTAAATGAAATTTGTGGCCCATTCCACAGTTACAGGGAATTGATTCATACATTTTTGGTATCCCAAATGAAAGAACTTGGATGCGGCAAAATATGGTATTAGCAAGATGGATCAGTATTATACAGTCTAAATAATAGCAATTTTGCGAAAATCATTCTCTTATTGTTATTTAATCCCACGTTTGGTAATACACATTGGTCGCCAGGAGTCTTGATTTGACAGCCCCAAACTTCTTTTTATGGGGTTATTTTAAAGAAAAACTCTGGATCAGCTGCAGGAAAATATTTGCCAAGAAATCGGCCGAAATGTGATGGAAAATAAAGAGCTTGATTTGACATAGCGACAAGGGGCCCCTTAGCCAATATTATTTTTGGAAATTGACATTCAATAAAATAAACGACTAAATAAATTTATATGTTGCTACAAAAAATGATTAAATTCAAAATTTCGCAGTAGTAACAAAATTATAAATCATATAAATTGGGGCCTCTTTAGAGCCGGGGGCCCGCCACTGACTATCGGTACTCGCTCCTTGGCTTCTTTGCTAGTAAATTAATAAAATATGCGTTAATTTATTTGCTAATATCAATAAATTGTCAAAATTATAATTTATAATATTATACACATTTTATGGGGTCTCGTGGCCGCGTGCTTGAGTGTCAGGTCGCGAATCTGGGGAACCGGGTTCGATCCCGACCGACGCTAAATATTTCCAATTTTAAATGGCACAAAATTGACCCCTGTGGTGCACTCTCCATGCCAGCAATGAGTGCCCGTGAGGTGACGCCTGGTAAGCGCCCGCACGGTGCAAATATTTCATCATTACCGAAACTGTGTACAAAGCAGATTGGCACACCCAGCAATGGGTAATATGCCGTGATGATATATTTATTTATTTATTTTATATTTATTCACATTTTAAATTTTGCTTATCAAATTTTAATCTTTCTGTTGAGTCGACAATAAGTGCTGCCCTAGAGTTCTAGTTACGCCACTGGTTATTTGATACCTATTTTCAAAATACCGTAAAATTATAAACATCAAAAAATCACAAATAAAATGTCTCGTGAAGTAATAAAAAAAAAACAAAAAAGTTAGATTTTGTCCTATGGAAAAAAAAAATCAGCGCGGGGCCCTTTCAAGCGCGGGGCCCGCGGCACGTGCCACATGTGCCACATAGATAAACCGGCACTGTGGGGTGGATACTTTAAACACGGAATGAGACTTTAGAATTTTTTTACATATCTATAAATAAAAATTGAAGAATGTGTAACAATGATTAATGTATTTATTTGGATTATTTTTGAAAGAATGACGATTGATTTTAAATTAATCATTTGTAGTAGATTTACTCGTTAATAGATCCTTTGTTATGATAAATTAAATCTGTGGTCCTATGATAGTAGATACGTCACTTTTTCAAACATTTGTGAATCATTTACAAACATCTGAATTTTTCATCTGGTTTTCTTGGAGTAGTTTGAGCTACAACAGATTATTTTATATGTACGCAGCGAGTGGTTCGTCGAACCAGGGTACTAGAGGGCAGTTCGGGATGGCTCGCGTTCTGGCAAACCAGGGCTAACAAAACGACGAGTGATTCGTTCAAATTCATGACGTAAATGGTTCGATGAACCAATGAGAATACTTTCGCGTTTTCATCTTATGACTACATAATCACAATCATGGATGCTAGGCAAAAAATGATTTCGCCTACTTCCTTGTGTATTATATAATCCGATTGTTGATGCAAAATCGTTTGAAAAAACGTAAAAGGTGGTGGATGGCATTACATATGAAAAATAGATAAAAGTAAGCAAATCTGGCTTGCTAATTGAAGTTCTTTGATGAATTTCAAACATTTATCTGCTGACCACGCCATAGTTCACACCTTTTTTGACTACTTGACTACTGTGACTCGTACTGCAAGTAGTCCGCGATACGGCGAGCCTGAGCCAACCTGCACAATCCAAGACGGAACCTTGCGAACCACCACAAACTATGCACCACGAATCGTAAGCCATAACGAACCGCATATGTCAAACGGTCTAAGGTTTGTGGTTCGTTGAGACAAATTTACCAAATCACGTGCCATGTAACTGTGCTTTAATAGGTTGGCCGGCATACATTTTCAACAAATTATAAAAATTACACAAATGGTAAGAAATAATTTTTCCGACGATTTAAAACTTTAAAAAAAAGAAAACTTTGGGAGAAATGGCGTGTTCAACAGGAATTAAAAGGTTATCTTCTAGTCCAGATTTATCTTCTGCTGAGAGCCTTTAATTCAGCGAGTACAATGAAATCTATCTTGAAAGACAGATGAGACAATACACAAAATTAAGAATATGCCTGCCTTGTTATTAAAAAAAATTAGTAAAATTTTGTGGTAAGTAAATGTAATGGGCTCAGTGTTATAATTACAACACCGTAATCTGACAATATGTACTATTTATGTAAACTTCCCAAATTATTTCAACTTTAATATATTCAGTTCATCTACTTTTCATTGAGAAAAGAAACTACCACTAGGTACTTATCAGAAATGGCCTATTTGGAAATCGTTAAATCGCTTACGAAGTCAAGTAAGAAAATGTGCAGTAAACATGTTCAACTGGGGGTACCAAGCAGAACCCACTTTATCTCATTCTGGTGAAGAACAAACAATGGCCCACCTGCTCACGTGCGCCAACTTAGAAGAGGAATACACGAGAGAAGATCTAGCTAAGGCAACACCAGCTGCTATAAACTGTTCATTTTTTTGGATGAATATTATTTAGATATGCTACTTCTCTGCCAGGTTTTGCGGACGGTTTTTCCTCTGGCATGAAGAAGAGAATCTTCGGAGAAGCTGCATCCTCTCCGTCCTAGTAGATCTAAGAACTATATAATCTATGATCTTAGAAAAAAATCACAAATATAGGAATATACGGAAAACTTGAATAAACTAGGTAAAGACGAAAATTATTTTTTTATGTACCCAACAGTTTAGGCCATGTCAAATGAGAAAACAAAAAATACAAATATTTGAAGTGGGTTGTAATTTATTTAACTCAAAAAATTCAATGGCTTATAATGATTGTCTGCCCATTTGATATGGCCTGTCTTAATTTATTACATTTTAACAATTCTAATGTATAAAATTATTATTTTTGTTTCTATTTGTACTTTATTCGTTAATTCAGCATTAATAAAACTACGTACCTATGTATCTAATTTTCTTCCTATGTGTAAGGCACACAGCTAAGTATATTCTTTGTAATTAATTTACTGTTTGTATTCCTATTTAATTTATCAGAAATAAAAAGAATTTGAAAATCGTTACTGTTCTTTTTATTATCTAAGAAAAACAGATCCCAAATTCCTGATCTGATCTGAAACAAAAGATCCGGTCGCAGAAATTGACCTATGATCTGATCTAGAACATATTAATTGTAAAGATTTTCAACTTGGTCTAGATGCTTTATAAAATGATCTGTCACAACACTGTTTATATGGTTATAACAACAAGCTCAGCTAACTCACTCCATGTGGTCCGGATGCGGTATTTCGCTACCGAAAATCGGTATCTAAGAAGTGAGAAATATTTGTTGTAATGTTTTACATATTTATTGCGTATTAATTATTTATATTATTTATATAGTTTGGACACGAATAATTATAATAATAATAATAACATTAATAATCATAATAATAATAATAATCTACTTTTCATTAACTGGCAAAAATTAAGAATAAATGTCACAATAAAATTTATGTCCAATAATCACAGATAACTAGATAGTCTCAAAATTAAGAAAACAGCGCTCGTATTCTTCAAGATAATGGGATGTTCAGCAATAAGGAAGTGACAAATTCACAATGAATATATTTTAGAGAAAAGATCAAATATCTTTTAATTATTTGTTGGCACCAAATCTACATAAAATTCAAGCATTCTTTTCCACGCTACTTAGTTAAGGCAAGGAATGCTACTTTAGTCCACGTAACGAATTTTTTATGCGAATTCAAATCACAATTAATCACTGTCGACGAAGTTTGAGCGTTCCGTCAAGACAAAGAACCATTTTTCAGTTTAAAAATACTCTACCGATCGGCTGCAAATGTACAAAATGGAATGAGAATGAAAATATTTCACGTTATATATTATTTACGCAAATTTCATGTGAATTATTTATGAGTAGAATACATTTCACGAGAAAAATGTTATTATTATTTAAAATGACATATTCGCTTGGTAGTGATTTTTGGATAATTATATATTTATAAAGCGAATAGTTAATTATGCGTATATTTTAAAATATGTATGTATGGTAAATGTTTATTTATTGGTATTGTTCAATATGTGATGCATCAATTATGTTTTATTACGATTGAATCGAAATTATAACTTGATTTCCATATTCTATTTATATTTTATTTAGTTATAATAATTGTAAAATAAAATCTTTGTTTTTCCATTTTTCATGGCTACTCTTTTAAATGTCTCGATTAATAATATATAAAATGTTTTTCCATGTTAATACACAAATTTAGTGCTTTTTACCTCCCGCTACCCTTGGTAAGGGAGGTATAGGAATCGTGCTAAAAATCGCATATCGAGATTTTGGTAAATGACCACGTTTTAAGGTCCCTACAATCCAATTTTAACATTTTCACGATGATGTCTGTGTGTATGTCGGTGTACGTGTGTATGACTATGTTTACACGTATAGCAAAAAAATACTTTGACTTGACTTTGACTTTCAAAAGGCGACTTTTGCCGTTGTGTAAACACTCTCGCCTATTACTTTTCTTCCTTAAGTCAAGTCCAAAATAAAATAGACTTGACTCATATATGTGACTTATAAAAAGTCGTGTGAACCAACGAACGAAACATACTTTACTTTACTAACAGTGACATCTAGTTTTCATCCACAAATTCCTAGATATTTAATTACACAATTTTGTGTTTTGTATCTGAATTTAAAATATTCTCGATTTTTAAAATATTTTATGCGATTAGTTTTTATTCTACTTCGCATCCAATTGTTCTGCATAGTTCTATTATTTAAAAATATCGCGCTTAAATTTAGTAACTGTAGTTTATTATCCATTTTTTCTATAAATAATTTATTCTTTTTATGATTATATGATAATAGTTAAATAGGTAACTTACATCACATGTATTACAACCAAACTTTACTTTGCTGTCAAAGTCAAAGTTGAGTGAAGGACAAGTAACAAACGTAAAGTGAAGTATATTTGACCTTATATGTAAACGCACCATTAAATTGACTTTTCATAAGTCGCCTTTTGAAAGTCAAGTCAAAGTAAATTTTTCTCATACGTGTAAACGTAGTCTATGTATGTTTGGATCTTCCACTCTAACTCAAATACTATCATTCAGAAAATTTTTAAATCTTGTATTTCGAACTTTTTCTGTATTGGAAAGAGCCCGTTAGATTTTAGTGAAAATAGGATAACCGGAAATGGCACTTTACTAGAAACTCAAAATAGTTTTTCTTCGAAAAATTCCTTTAAATGTTATTTTTTCGAGATTAATGTTATTATAAAGATTGTTAAATTTTTAATAGATTTGCATTAATACTTTTTCTATATATTTTATGGATAAATTTATAAAATTCGCTATAATTTATATCCCAGAGCTTACGCTTTAAACAAACAAAACGCAGTTATTCAAATTGATTCAAATGTATGTAACTGACAGATAAATGTCACTATCAAAGAACTAATCATTTCAAAATAATATTAGTAACGTTTTAAAAAGAAAAAAGTAAATACAACAATAGAAAAGGAATTCAATACAGTTTCCAGCATAAGTAAATATGTAGGCATGTATTTAGATTAATAAAAAATAACGATTCTCAATAATGTTTAAGCTAATCCTCATTTTTGGATTAGTGAATTCTATTCTATCCCGGTATTTAAAATTTAATCTTCATTTTATTATAGTTCCGGTGGCTCAATGCTTAGAGCAACGCCTCATGTCATGAGTGCCCTCGGGGCTCTGGGTTCGAATCCCACTAAGGCATGGATGTGTGTGAATGTGAACCCACTCTGTAATTGGGATTTAATTCAGTTGAGGGGTTTAAAAAAAGGTAGTTACTTGGGTTAGATTAGACTATATTTTAAGAAATAAACAGTCAAAAATAGAGCTACATTCGCTAATCCAAAAAACTTAATCTTTTTTGTGACTCGGGCTGTAAATGGCGGATGGTATTGTGTTGGCCACACCAGATTTTTATATATTATGCACGAGTCAGGTAACAATTAGCAACAACAAGAATTGAAATTTTCTAATACGGTGTGTCAGACTTTTGATACACGCAGTTAGGAAAGAGTGGCAACAGATTACCTACGAACCGTCCTGTGTGTCCTGGTAAATCTGGACTTCCTAATGACATATTTATCAGTTCTGATGGTCAGATACCACCAATAGTTGCTCATTAGAGTTGGTGAGAGACGACGTCGCGCGGTTCGAGCGTACAGACGCCTTCATTCAACACTAAGATAACTGCCAACTATCTCTCTTATGACCTGTATCACGGGCAGGACTTTAGACTTCTAACATTCAAAATACGAACCAGAATCGTTCTTTACTGGTATAGATTTAAAATAGGAAGAATATGATTTATGTAAATATAAAATGAGAGAAATGCATATTTTTTGTAATGCAATTTGAAACAAAAGCGCCGAGGTAAAAATAACATTCTTTTTCTTCAGGCGTATTATAATATTCATATTATGCTCCTGTACACACACTATAGAAGATGTTCATTGTCTTACTAGTACAAAAATGTTGTTATTGTTATACTAGTAAAAAAATGTTAGTGTTTTATTTCACCGCTGGTGGCGGCAGTTGTCACAGTAATACATATTATATTGAAAATTGTTATTTGACAATTGTGTCGTTTTTGTTTTGTAGTGTACACAGCCAGCTTTGGCTGAAATTGCAAACACTACAATTAAAAAATTCCAAAAAATATATTAAAAAATTCTTTGAAACACTTGAAGAAAAAATAGTATATGTCATTCGGAGTAGAACGCCCTTTTTGTGTTTTACCCAGCTTGCTTAGCCTCGGCTAGCGCCTCGGCCGCAATAGCTGGGTTCAACACAAAAAGACCGCTTTCTACTCCTAATAACATAATATACTATTCCTGAGGTGTACAGAGTATAGACTGTGTTTTTCACCACCGGCAGTGGTTTTTACCTCTCGCCAAGAGAGGTATTGAATTCATGCTAAAAATCGCATATCCAGATTTTAGTGAAAAAGCACGGTTTAAGGTCCCTAGAATCTGACTATAACATTTTTACGATGATGTCTCTCTGTGTGTGTGTGTGTGTGTGTGTGTGAGAGAGAGAGAGAGAGAAAGAGAGAGAGAAAGAGAGACAGAGAGAGTGTGGATGTGTGTGTGTGTGGATGTTGGATCCACGATTTCTCAAATACTATAAGACTTAAGACATTTTTAACTACGGATTCCTCAATCTAACAATAATAGGAAGAGTTGATTAAATTTTGGTAAGAATTGGACAACCGAAAGTAGTAGTTACAAGAAAAAAATTATCTAAATATTATTTATCGAAAATTTATGTAAATACTTATATTAAAGAAAGTTAAATTTTTTATTCTATAAATATAAATTTATGATTATATCTTCTATAGATTTAAAGATAAAGAAATGCATAAAATAATTTGATGTAAAACTACTTCAAGGCAAGAAATTCAAATGTTTGTAATTGACACATAAATGTCACTGTCAAAAAAAATTGTATGCCACTGTCAAAAATATTTGTACATCATTATGAAGATTATGAAAATAAAAAAAGTCAACAACGCAAAAGAATTTACGAGAAAAAGAAAACAAAAGGAATTTGCGAAAAAATGACGAATATAAAGAAAAAGAAAAGGAAAGTACAACCACGTAAAATATCTGGCGAGAGGTTATGTGCTGGCCACATCTGATTTTTATTTTAAGAATTAATAACCTTTGAAATATATGACTGTCATCTTTAGCAAGTCAAAAAATTTATGATATTAGTAGTATTTGAGATTCATGTAAACATTTTTATAAACAGTTATATTTTTTCAAATTTTATTTTGAAAATTTTGAGTTTTACTTCTTCATTTTCTAAAGGGGAATATCAAGAATACAGCGAAGAACTTTCGAAAGAACCCCAAGAAATTGTTGACGCAGCTTCTGCCGCTGTAACATTCAGAAAAGCTATGAAATATATAGAGATGCATTTGAACTTAGACGAGACGTAACAAGGCAAAGTTTAGTAAAGTCAGTAAAATCAATTAGCAGCTCTCTTGCCGATGCGAGATGCGGCAGTTAGCAATTGTGCTGCTCCAAGCGAGGCTATACTTGCTTGCACTCAGAACAGGTAAGCTATTCGTACAAACTTAGCAAGTGGGCTAAAGGCCCTTCTTAAAGTGAAATCGCTTTATTATGTTTGTACTGTCCGTCTACATGGTGATTGTTCACATGGTCTAAGTTTATCGCTGTACAAATATGTTGAACTTTTTCATATAGCTTCACAAACATCAGTTCACGCAAAACAACATTGTACGTTGTTATAATCGCCTATCAGTTATTCATATGTTTTCATAAATGGAAAACGGTATGAGTAAACATGCTTCAAATATACACACTGTGTTTACCAAATTTTTACTTTAAGTTTATTTAACTTATCCTAGATCACAAGTTTACATCGTGACTGACAAAGACCATGACGCTACTAAAAGACAAAGACATCACCATTTGAAAATCTTCCTCGAAGTGTGTCCTCTTTTAACTTTATCTTACAGGAAAGTTCTGGTTTTTGCAGGAATTATCAGGTATAATGTGTTTCGCGAAATTGTTTAATGTTTAAATTCTGAGATCTAGTAGATGAAAGCGTAATGGAGAAGTTTCAACAAATAAACTAAAAATATTTGTTATTATTTATCTTTAGAGAAATGATATAATTCCTTTGTGTTTCTCAGGAGATTAATATTTACTGAAATATGAAATATTTCTCTGTAAACTAACGAATTATTTACTGGAAATTAAATTTTCTGAAGGTACAATAAGCGAGATTGGAGGAACAAGAACAATAAAAGATGTTGAGGAATATAACAAAGGATACTTAAACTTACTCATTGATTTCGATGATCTTATTAATATTATAACCATTAATGACCACGTTTTAAAGTCCCTAGAATTCGATATTAACATTTTCACGATGATATCTGTGTCTATGAGCAGTGTCGGTTTATCTATGTGGCACATGTGGCACGTGCCGCGGACCCCGCGCTTGAAAGGGCCCCGCGCTGATAGGACAAAATCGAACTTTTCTGTTTTTTTTTTTATTACTTCACGAGACATTTTATTTGTAATTTTTTGATGTTTATAATTTTACGGTATTTTGGAAATAGGTATCAAATAACCAGTGGCGTAACTAGAACTCTAGGGCAGGACTTATTGTCGACTCAACAGAAAGATTAAAATTTGATAAACAAAATTTAAAATGTGTATAATATTATAAATTATAATTTTTACCATTTAGTTACTAGCAAAGAAGCCAAGGAGCGAGTACCGATAGTTACATTTTCCCTTGTTTTTATTTGGACCTATTAAAAGCAAATTTAGATAAAGTGGCTATTTTATGGGATACAAAAGTTAATGTGAGTATTTATTATTAATAACAATTACAATAACATATTTTCTGTGTTATATTACAGTGTACTAAACATGGTTAAAAATATAACCATGAGCTTTAAAAATTAAAAAAGTGTGTTCTTCACGTAAATCCGTACAATTTGGACTGCCAAACCCACAACCTAGTTTCCATACCTAATTATAGTTGTAATTACCATAACCTATATATATTGGGAAAAGGCCCCGCAGATAAGTAGTGCCACAGACCCCGCGGATCCTTAAACCGGCCCTGTCTATGAGTTAATGTATGCATGTGTGGTTCCTCCGCTCTAACTCAAATACTATCATTCAGAAAATTTTGAAACCTTGTATTTCTACCTTATTCCAATTCATTTTAATAATATAATGTCGAAATTATTATTATTATTTATTTAGGGACAATTTTAAGGAATGTTTAATAATTAATGTATCCGTTGGAATATTTTGATGAAAATTGGTATACTTATGTTTTTTGGTACGAGGAATTTAGTGGTGAAGTCGATGAAGGTGTACCGCACACCCATTTTTGGGTATGAGGATGGTGTGGTTTAAAAAAGGGTGGAAATTTTTAAAAAATTAAAAATTCTGAAAATATGTATTTAAATAATTTGAAGGATGTAGATTTAAGATTTTAAAACCACAGATCGATATCACTTTTCGTATCCGAGATATTCGGCATCAAAACTTTGCTCAAAAATGTCTATTTTTGGGTCATATCCCAAAAATGGTCAACTATACACCGCTGGCGATATCACCATTAGATTATACGAGCAAAATTACATAACCATACCAATTTTCATAATTTTTGAACAACTATTACAATCTCCAGAAGGAAAAGTCTGAAAATGGTCAAAAATCGCAAAAAATCTAAGGTGTACCCCTTGCGATTTTTCAGTTTTTGACAAATTTTAGGAATGTTTCATAATTAATGTATCCGTTGGAATATTTTGATGAAAATTGGTATACTTACGTTTTTTGGTGCGGGGAATTTACTGGTGAGGTCGTTGAAGGTTTACCGCACACCCAGTTTTGGGTATGAGGATGGTGTGGTTTAAAAAAGGGTGGAAATTTTTAAAAAATTAAAAATTCTGAAAATATGTATTTAAGTAATTTGAAGGATGTAGACTTAAGATTTTAAAACCACAGATCGATTCTCTTTTCGTGTCCGAGATATTCGGCATCAAAACTTTGCTCAAAAATGCCCATTTTTGGGTCATATCCCAAAAATGGTCAATTATACACCGCTGGCGATATCACCATTAGATTCTACGAGCAAAATTACATAAGCATACCAATTTTCATAATTTTTGAACAACTATTACAATCGCCAGAAGGAAAAGTCTGAAAATGGCCAAAAATCACAAAAAATCTAAGGTGTACCCCTTGCGATTTTTCAGTTTTTGACAATTTTTAGGAATGTTTAATAATTAATGTATCCGTTGCAATATTTTGATGAAAATTGGTATACTTACGTTTTTTGGTGCGGGGAATTTACTGGTGAGGTCGTTGAAGGTGTACCGCACACCCAGTTTTGGGTATGAAGATGGTGTGGTTTAAAAAAGGGTGGAAATTTTTTAAAAATTAAAAATTCTGAAAATTTGTATTTAAGTAATTTGAAGAGTGTAGATTTAAGATTTTAAAACCACAGATCGATATCTCTTTTCGTGTCCGAGATATTCGGCCTCAAAACTTTGCTAAAAAATGCCTATTTTTGGGTCATATCCCAAAAATGGTCAACTATACACCGCTGGCGATATCACCATTAGATTATACGAGCAAAATTACATAACCATACCAATTTTCATAATTTTTGAACAACTATTACAATCTCCAGAAGGAAAAGTCTGAAAATGGCCAAAAATCGCAAAAAATCTAAGGTGTACCCCTTGCGATTTTTTCAGTTTTTGACAATTTTAAGGAATGTTTAATAATTAATGTATCCGTTGGAATATTTTGATGAAAATTGGTATACTCATGTTTTTTGGTGCGAGGAATTTACTGGTGAGGTCGTTAAAGGTGTACCGCACACCCATTTTTGGGTATGAGGATAGTGTAGTTTAAAAAAGGGGGGACATTTTAAAAAAATTAAAAATTTTGAAAATATGTATTTAAGTAGTTTGAAGGGTGTAGATTTAAGAATTTAAAACCACAGGTCGATATCTCTTTTCGTGTCCGAGATATTATTTTATTATTTTTTTTTATTTAGGGAAGATTATTTACATGAAAATTACAAATGGTTACAAATATAATCACAAATTGAGTAAGTAAATGTTATTGTAGAAGGCGCAAAATATAAAAAATAGTATAAAGAACTCATTTTATAAGACTTTCTTTCGCACTTGGCAATTAATTTTGACGCATGCGAAAAAAACATGTCTTATAAAACACGTTCTTTAATATACTATTATACAATTTTTCTTTCACAGTTAGGGCTTTTGTCTTATTTAAAAGGGAAGTCCTAAAACTTTATAGCCATACTGTGCACTGTGTATGTATTGAACATATATTTGCATGTAATTAATATTAAAGTAGAAGAACTTATTGAAAACATAAATAAGTGTAGAAGATAACCTTATTATTAGAATATAATGAACTGTAGGCAGTAGCGGATTTAGAAAATTATAATAGGGGGGGCACTAAATTCGGAAAAACAAATTTTAAATATATAGGTGAGCCCTCCTCCCCCCCAACCTATCTAACTTTTGTATTGTATTGTAAAAAATTGCTTATATAAAAGTTTTATTATTTTAAATATAGTATTAATGGCAGATGTAAATATTTTTTTTATAAAATCAGAACATTTATATTTTAAATAGCAACCTATAACTATTTTACTAAAATATAAACCCCCATTTTTTGTCTTTTTAATGATCTATTTAGGGTCCTGCATCATAACAAAAAATATAAAATGTACATACTTAAAGTATAACTCAATAAATAGGGATTAAGATAAAGAAAACCATTTTTTAATAATTACTTTGCGAGATTTCAGGTTTGTTGTCAGGGTCACTGTGACGTCACATTAGTGCTACCTTTCTCTCGCTGCCTACTATAGAACTTGTGCGAGAGAAAGATATAGCCACAATAGGTGCCGCCGTGACGTCACATTAACTTTAAAAATCAAATTCAGTTAAATTAAAAACAATTTAGGCTTTTTAATACTACGAATTGCTTCAAAATTAAAAGAACTATCATTTAAAATAATAAAAAAATCAGAGTGCAGGACCCCAAACAAGTAAATGAGTTTGAGAAATATGAGAAATAATGTTTATTCAAATATTCTAAGTAGCCATGTGAAAATAAATAAAATGCAACAATGTTATACAAAACAAGGTAAAACATCAAATTAAGTAATAAGAACAACTTAAGGCGGTTTATATTTTAGTGAAATAATTATTGTTTGTTATTTAAAAAATAAAAGTTGATAGTCGTATCTTTTTAATATGACTTTATAAAAAATATCTACATCTGCCATCAAATAGTATAATAAAAATAATAAAACGTTTAACTGAACCATTTGTTCTATTACTTCTAATAAAGTTAGGAGGCATTTCCAAAATAATAAACAATTTGAAAAATAAATAGAAATTCTGTATTTTTATTATACCTTGTTCCATTTAAGCCATTCAGTATTGCGGAGCATAGGGAATAGTTTTGACATCTCTGATTGGCTGAAATTGGAGACAAGAGACAAGTTTATCCAATGTAATTTCGGCTACTTCAGATTTGCGCTGTTGGCAGTGCCATCTACTGAATGGCTTAAATGGAACAGAGCATAGTATGTTTATTTATCTATGATGTGTAATACGGGAATGATAATATGTAATTAAATTTTTAAAAATGACAGGGGGGCACGTGCCCGAGTGCCCCCCCTCTAAATCCGCCACTGACTGTAGGTCCCCTACATGTAAAACTTTTAAAGAGAGTAATTTCATGCACTTTATCTACACATTAAATGAATAATTAAAAACTAGTAATTATAATATTAAATAAAACATGTTTGTACTTACATGTATATTTTTTCCCCTACATAATTATATGATGCACGGGTTATAATTTATTCCATCTGTTATAAGTAAGCGAATATGACTTGGACATAATATATGACATATTTAAACCTCCTTGTTCGGTTCGGCAAACAAGATTGTTATCTAAGATAATGAGAGTGTATCTTGTTATGCCGCATTTGCTTTGCTGTTAATGAGATTCGAACGTAATTATCAATATGAAATGCAATTTTATTTGCATGAATAACTACTAGAGGCTGCATAACATTATCCGGCTAACAAAGCTGCTGTCGCTCGCAGCGACACTCAAAACACTAACCAGAATGATTTATGATAATGTGCGTTATGAATCATTTATACCCTCTACAATATTATACATTATTCACTACCGTTTTCGCACTAATTAAAAATACACTAACAGATACATAAACAGGTAGAAATCATATCAAATAGAGACATTAATGGTAATTCGCTAACGATGGGACAAAAAATCATAAGTCAATATTTTAAATTATTGCGTTCGAATTAAATTGTTACCTAAAACTTACAACTAGACCCTTTCAACCGTATTTAAGCATGCTTATAACTTCCAAGACTTATAGCTTTATTTTCAGACAAAATTATGTACGGTATTGCAGTACAATTGAAGAAATTATTTGAAAACAATTTGAATATAAAGGTCGCTTTTCAACAGATAAAAACAGTCAAGAATTATTCAGCACAGTCAAAGATAAAATAGAAATTCCATATTTTTTGCTTTCTTGAAATTATGCTTAATAACGAGTAAAATATTTATTAAAGTTTTGGCGCGAAAGTTATGACGTTAGCGTCACTTCGCCATAAGTAGACATACGTTACCATTAATGTAGTAATAAACAATAATTGTTTCAAGAATAAAAATACGTATCCATTACAAACTGTGATCAAAAATCTTTTAGTGTTAAGGTGCATTCACAAATGAAAATTAGGTTTATGGTTTTTGTTTAGGTTTAAGTAAGTCATTCATAAATGTAAGTTTAAATTACCTGAACATTAGTTCTGATATGCACAGACATCTGTATGATTCAAAAACAAAATTAAAATATCGAAAGAACAGTACTCAACAAGACACCTGTGCGCCGTGAAACTGTCATTCGCTTGGCATTATTGGTTATATTTCAGCAATTAAGTTATGGCAGTCTCCATGTTCTTCTCGCATTTGTTTAAAAAGCCGAATCTACCAAGTGGATACTAAATAAAGATGGGTGTATATATCTATATCATTTCAGACTCGTTCTCATTGGTGAAGATTGTGGCGTCAAACTAAATCATAAACCTAAAGTTTGGACCTTACAATGTTTAGCTTTATGATTTGGACTTAAGGTGCATTCACAAATGAAAATTAGGTTTATGGTTTTTGTAAGGTTTAAGTAAGTCATTCATAAATGTAAGTTTAAATTACCTGAAAATTAGTTTTGATATGTACAGATATCTATGTAAATACTTCAAAAACAAGATTAAAATATCGGTAGAGTAGTACTAAACAAGACACCTGTGCGCTGTGAAACTGTCATTCGCTTAGCATTATTGGTTATGTGTATTTCAGCAATTAAATTATGACAGTCTCCATGTTCTTCTCGCATTTCTTTAAAACGCCGAATCCACCAAGTGGATACTAAATAAAGATAGGTGTATATATCTATATCATTTCAGACTCGTTCTCATTGGTGAAGTTTGTGACGTCAAACTAAATCATAAACCTAAAGTTTGGACCTTGCAATGTTTAGCTTTATGATTTGGGTTTAGAGACAGTAAATTCTGAAGTGTGAATGGAGTCATTACATAATATGGGGCCAAAGTCTTTAAATCTAAAGTATAAACCATAAATCTAAACCTAATTTTCATTTGTGAATGCACCTTTAATGGTAATAAAGTAAGCCAGATAGTTATTGTATCATTTCAAAATATATATTTGTTTGATTTACTTATATGAATAGGTTATAGTAGTGTTAAATGTTAATTTATGTAGACCTTCAATAATACATATTATACATAAACAAAAATCAGGGAAGTACATTCAAAAAAATGTTTAAGACAAATGTTGTAGTAGATAGTTTAAGGATTTTATAAATGGTGGTTATCAAAAAGTCTTGTTTTGAAATTTTTGATTGATCGCCATTATGCCATTTGAAAAAATGAAAAATAATTGTAATTACAAATGTTTTACAGGGCCTAAAGGTAATTTGGAGAGAATTTTTTTTTTTCAATAGCCCTTAAAATACGAAAAACAAAAGAACTCCAATAACTACGAACCGGGGCACCAAATAAAAAATTGGTTCTAAGAAAACTGGTTTGTTTTAATGAGTTCTAACTACCATTTTCGGGTGTGACGACTTAGTATTAACACCATGTATATCTGTGTCAAAATTCTAATTCATATTTCTCATTTTACTTTTTGGAAAACAAATTTCCGCTGCTTCTTTTTGAATCCATCAAAACTACAAATTTCATCTACTAGCAATTTTCCTTTAATTATTAACTATTCGTTGAAGAATCTGATTCCGCAGAAATAAATTGGCTCCTCTCATCCATAGAACTGATCCAGCATCTTGCTATAATGTGATTCCTTAGATTGAGTTACAGTGCAAATGCAGTTTGCTTTTAATAGCAATCTGTTTGAAGGAGCAGGAAAAACGCTAATGCAGTTCCCGATAAAGAAGAGCGAATAAAGTAGGAGAAATACAATAATCATCATTGGGAATTAGATAAGGTTGGATTTCTTGGGTAATGCAATACGTTCAGAGCAATGAAAAATGACGAAAATATGTACAAAATAATTATCTGTATGTTAGGTTCAATGCACTAAACGGTAAATATACGAGCCTAGGCTCATAATAGTTCAGCCAGCTGTTCAACAAACAAATTATAAAACTTACGCTAATAGTGAGATATTTTTACAAATTTCTTTCCACTAGTTCAAAATATATAAGTATTCCGCCATTTAATATTGGGTTACATCGCCTTTAAAATTTGTAAATTGAAATGGAAACTCCAAGGAAGAAATTAGGAGAATTACACATGGAAATGGAGCATACAGTAAAATATAAGGTTTATTAACAGCTAGACGCATTAATATTGAATTTATGGATTATAGCCCATGCCAAACGTCATGGGCTGTTGCGCAGAATGCAAAACTCTTTCTTTCCCCTTCTCTCTCTCCTATTGCCTGACCTTTCTCTAGCTGTCTCTCTTCTTGATCTGCGCCTTTCATAGCCTATGACATTATTTGGCACCATCTCTACTGTATGGCTTCGAAACGTAGACCTTGATGAAGAAAGAGAAAAAGTACTTAGAAAGTTTTGAGATATGGTTGTGGCGACTGTTGAAGAAGATTGGGTGGAAGGAGACAATTAGGAACGAGGTTTTGTTGAGAAGAATATAGGAGAAGAAACAAGAATTTTGAAAGAAATAAGAAATAAGAAAGAGGAAATCTAACTGGATTGTGCATATTTTAAGGAGGAATGGTATATAGGAAAATTATAATGAGCTTGTTTCACATTTTTCAAAAACTATTTTAAATGAAAGTTTATGCAATATTTTTCTTAATAATAATTATTTTTTTTTAATAATTTGCCATTTTCGTAAATAATTAAATACATATATTGGGATCAAAAATAGTCATAAAAACAACCCCCCCCCCCCACTCCTGTGTCGTAAAAGCACATACATTCCATCATACACAGCCAATAGAAAAAAGTTTTTCCATCACCTGCGTTTATTTTAATTTAGATAAATAAACGTAGGCAACAGTTTGTCACATGTTAATAACAAATTTCTAATTTGACATTTGACGCTGTCATTTTCCATTATAAATGAGTAATAAAGTAATAATGGCTAATACAAAATATACTCAATCTAAGTCGGACAGTTTACCGAGAATCGATAACTGGATGGTGGATGGAAACAGAAAACGATTGTTTTATTGTTGCCGAAATAAGGTGTGTTAAAGAATTAAGGTAAAATAAAATGTAAAAACCCAACCATCAACTCTTCGACGTACTACTTCCAGTTACAATTTTCTTTTCTTCGCATCTTTTGGCATATATAAATTCAATAGTAGGTTTTCTCCTAGTGCATTTTTGAAAGAAGGCACAATACGATATTGTAAATTACTCATTTTAAATTGAATTTTTTATTATCTAACACGAATAAAACTCAAAAATTTTACACTTGTTTGACAACTTTGACATTATATTTATCATAACACTTGTGACAAAACACAAAGAATTGACACTATAAAGGGACCAATTTTAATTCTCACCTAATTTGTAAGTAACTGTTGCTAACATGTCAAATGTTAAAATTAATTAAATTTCAAATGTTTATTGAAATTGTCAATGTTACGAACCTTGATATTTTAATATTTCTTTCAACAATAATTTTGAAATAAAAGTAAATTAATGCGAAATAGGAAAAATAGTATGAAAAACACATATTACAATGTCCATTTGTAATACTTGTCTTTGAATATACTGTAACGTTTTTATTTATCTGGGTGAAGTGTAAATATTAGACAATTATTACTAATTAAAATTAAGTGTTTATTAAACTATAAAGAAAGTTACTATTAATTATATTGAACAATTATTAAAAACTAATTAAGATTAAAACTATAATTAACTATATAACACTAACACTATTTATTTAACCAATTAACACTACTATTTATTTCCACGATATTACAAATTATTTATTTCACTACGCGTTCCAATCTTAGACTGCCGGTCTGTTGCAGACTCTTGTAGACTGTTTACGCGATATTTATATCACTATATTTATATCACTATATACTTATATCATGTTCAACTGTCCGCCTACCGACCTCCACAGCGTCTATATACTCAACTGACTCAACAGCGTCTGTATATTCAACTGCTCGGACAGAAGTCACACCTTTCACCTCACTCTCTGTCTATTTATGTAACTCTCTCTCTCTCTTCCATAGCCTCCGTATCACCGGCTTTCCGTATGCCACAATTCTTCAACACCAATGCCGAGTATTAGCTTCCACTTGTCGTTACTGCCCCCATATACCTAGCTTCCCAATACTCTTCAACACTACCGAGTATTCTCTTTAACAGCTATCCCGGTATACCAGTAACTTTCCGAGTACCTACTCGACATCAACTGCATACGCTCACTACGATGCTGCTGTGCTTTTCACTAACACTTTACTCTCTAACACTCCATGTGTCTCTATGACTCTGTATGTCACTGACTGTGTGACTGTATGTAACTAACTCACTAACACTCTATATGAATATCTCTATGTCTCTCCAAGTGACTAACTAACTGTCTCTCGAGCATAGCTACGTCCCTTATATACAGCTGCCATTATTTTCTAGAACAGTCTAGAATATTCGAACACATAATAACAATGAACACAAAAGGTTTAGGCGACCGGAAGTAATTAAACACGTCGCGACCAGTCTGTTTACATCGGCCGGCTACTAGTGCGATTACGTCACCGCTATAAATAGACACTCGCTTACAGTGGCTTCGGGCATCCCATGTTACAATACTATTGATTCTACGCCATTAATAAATATTGCAAGATGCAAATCTCTCTTTCCCGCACTAGATTTGCATCTTCGTCTATATATCTAGTTCGTAGCTGTTGCTTATATTTGGCCAATTCATCACTGAATATCCTTGTGTATACGCTCACCTTATGTAAACATTAAACATGCAGAGGAGCCTGGGATTTTGGCCGGGCTGACAAAGCGATACTTTGTTATCTACATCAAGTCGACTGTCAGCGGTTAATAACGTTACCTTGGACGCGGTTCCTGGTTTCAGCTACAGCTAGTGTTTCACCCGGACTGAGGCAAGAGTACATATGCTGACAGATAAGAATTTAGTCCTACATATCTGAATATGCAAATACTATAGTCAAATGTAGGTCTGAAGAGTCTGCAGGTTTTCACAAAGAAGGTTATTTTGTGAGTGAAGCTACTTTGAAATATGTTTAAATATATTTTAATAGAAAATAATTATGATTATACAATTCATAATTAATTCAGCCAATGACATTTGAGAATTTTACCGTGTCCCAAATGTAATTTCGTCACAGTAACCACTAGTAAACACTTTGTTTTAATTATCAACCAACGTCAAAAATTTTATTTCATTTTTGTCATTAAATCAGGGCCAGCGCTAGGCGGCAAGCAAAAGCCGTGTTCCTTCGGGCTATGATTCGTAATCTAAATGATAAAAGTGATCATGATTAAGAAGAATAATGTTTTTACGTTTCCTATTCGTTATCCCCACTTTCTCATTTTGTGATCACTAGACAACCTTTCCCCTTCCCTTCAGAATCAACCTTTTTGAGTGATTCACATGGATTCAGTTCAGAACAAATTGAAAATATACTATTTCGAGCGTAGAAATTCACGAATGTGGGGTTTCTGGCATCAAGGAAAATAAGATTTTTCTACAAAAGTGTGTAATGAACCACATACAGATTTGTTTAAAATAAACATACTTCATATTCCTTACCAAGAACATTATTTTTTACTTCAATATAATCCATTTTTAATTCTGACTATAACACTAGACAGTTGATTATTTATAAAATAAAGTAGGATAGTTTGCATTAGTCTGCATATGATGACATTTGACACTAGATTGTGTTGTTTTGTTGCTATAATTTTTAAATCTTGTTTCAAAGGGATCACGATTAAATGAATCAGGATTCACAATATCACTATCACAACCCGAAGGAACACGGCTATGTAAGCGTGGCAGAAGGGCGCCAAAACGTAGAGGGCGCCGAAATTTTAAAAATATTAAAAAATAATTATAGATTTATTAAGAAAATTACGTGTAATTCTTCAAATATATATCTAATACATTCTCTTAAAATACCTTTATAAAAATCAAATGAAATGTTAAGTATGTCTTTCCAATTCGAAATTTTAAATGCCCAAACTCAGTTTTACACTTTAAAACGCCCCAACACAGCGTTACTCTCATTTTTTTACCTTCCGTCACCTTTAGGTAAGGAAGGTATTGTCTTTGGTCAAAAAATTCGGTGGTGAGTTTTTGATGAATAAGCACGTTTTAGGGTCCCTACAATACGATTTTACTATTTTTACGATGATGTCTGTATGTGTGTGTGTGTGTATGTATGTATGTGTGTCCGTGTGTGTGTGTGTGTGTGTGTGTGTGTGTGTGTGTGTGTGTGTGTGTGTGTGTGTAACAAAATTTTGGTCTACGATAACTTCCATACTATAATTCTAAAAATTATAATTCTTTCGTATTCCTCTTCGTTGCATCCATATGAAGAGCTGATTAGATTTTGGTTATAATTGGTCAACCGGAAGTACCCTCATTTGAAGATTTTAACAGTTTTTTTTGAAAAAACGATGTTAAATATCATTTTTTCACATTTAATGTTATTATAAATATTAAAGAATTATTTATTCTCTATACGATTTGAATGCAGTTTATACTTCATATTAAATGGATATAGAGTTAAAAAATTATAAAGAAATTAAATATCATATATATTAGTCAGCTTTGCTATAACTCTGGAAACAGCTGCGATACATTAAGAAAATTCTGATTGAAAGGTGTCAGTGTCAAGTGCAGTTGACAGTATGTTTATGTTATAATTTTACTGGAAATATAGGATCTTTTGTTAGAAACTTTCTGTATGGAATTAGTACAAAATACATACAACTGCCTTAAGGTAATGTACAAGAAATATAATCTTTTGCAAGGAACTTTCTGTATGATATTTATACAAAATACATAGAACTGACGGAAGGTAATGTGCTGGCCACATCAGATTTTTATTGTCTTGTTTTCGTATATTTATCTTTTTTCTTTCATGCAACAAGGTGGATTATTTGCATTAAAAAGTAAAACTAAGTTAGAATTAGGCAAAATGCTCAATGTTAACTTTAAACTGGGAATAAATATAGATACATATTCTATATGCAATAAATCATAAGCACGATCATCATCGTTCGAAAATGTATGAAAAAGTTTCCTAGTCCGTCACCTTTAGGTAAGGAAGGTATTGACTGGTCAAAAAATTCGATGATGAGTTTTTTATGAATAAGCTCGTTTTAGGGTCCATAGAATACGATTTTACTATTTTTACGATGATGTATGTATGTATGTATGTGTGTGTGTGACCATTTTTTCGGATCGCATAACTCCAATACCACCATTCCAAAAATTATAATTTTTGCGTATTCCTTTTCTTTAGATCCATATGAAGAGCTGATTAGATTTTGGTTATAATTGGTCGACCGGAAGTACTTTAATTTGAAGAATTTAACAGTGTTTCTTGAAAAAATACTGTTAAATATCACTTTTTCACATTTAATGTTATCATAAATATTTAAGAATATTTTATTCTCTATACGATTTGATTACACTGTATACTTCACATTCAATGGATACAGAGTTAAAAAATTATAAAGAAATTAAATTTTACAAAGCAGTCAGCTGTACTATATAAACATGGAAACATCTACATTAAGAAAATTCTGATTGACAAATGGCAGTGTCAAAATGAAATTTACATAATATGTTTGAGTTATAATTTTAGAATTTTACAAGAAACTTTCTGTATGGAATTTGTCCAAAATACATAGAATTGACCGAAGGTAATGTACTGGGGAATCATTTGCAAAAAAAACTTTCTGTGTGGAATTTGTACAAAATACATAGAACTGACGGAAGGCAATGTGTTGGCCACATCAGATTTATACTCTATCTAAATGTGTAAAAATATCGACCACTGAGTTTTATAAAGAATGCTCGTTCTCTCTGACCCTGTTGTAAAGTCAATCTCATACATTTGGTTGGAAATTCCGGGTTTGAGTTCCAATGCTACTCCAAGTCAGGAACGTGTGAAATGACGTGAGGAAAGCGTGTTCGTCAGCAGACACGTGTAACAGCACGTGCCACATCATTATCCTTTATTTCTTTTTCGGAAATACAGCAGTTTCTTGACTGTACGTTGTTATCTGGGTCCGTGTAGCTCTGCATAAAGCACAGCAGGTTGTTTTGCTATGCGCCGAGCGCCTTTATCCACAGAATAATCATAATGCACCCTGTGTGATTTGTGAATGCATTTTGTTTTTGCCTTACACAACAAAAAGGCAGAGAGGTATTGCGAACTGATGTAGTTTTCACAGGTATAGTTGAAAAGAAAAAATCTGATGTGGCCAGCACATTACCTTCCGTCAGTACTATGAACAAATTCCACACGGAAAGTTTCTTGCAAAGATTCAATGGCCCGCATTCTCACCTCTTCAAGTAGCGCTACTTCCGAAGTAGCGCGATTTTGATTTTTTAAATTTTATTCTATTTTAATAATAGAGAAGAATAGGTTTCATATTTTTGTAAATGAAATCTATAATATTTGAAATAAATGCTATTTACAATTTAATTTATTTTTATTTTTCTAATTTTTCATATTAAAGTTGACATTTGACAGTTGAAGTAGCGATTTTTCGGAAGTAGGTGAGAATACGGGTCAATATTTCCAGTACATTACCTTAAGTCAGGTCTATGTATTTTGTACAAATTCCATACAGAAAGTTTCTATATTTCCATTAAAATTAAAACACAAACATACTATGTCAATTGCACTTGATACTGACATCTGTCAATCAGAATTTTCTTAATATAGTAGATGTTTCCATGGTTTCCATGTTTATAGCAAAGCTGGCTGTTTCATGAAATTTAATTTCTTTATAATATTTACCTTCCGTCACCTATTGTCTTTGGTCAAAAAATTCGGTGGTGAGTTTTTGATGAATAAGCACGTTTTAGGGTCCCTAGAACACGATTTTACTATTTTTACGAAGATGTCTGTATATATATATATATATATATATATATATATATATATATATATATATATATATGAGTGTGTGTGTGTGTGTGTCTGTGTGTGGCAAAATTTTCTAATGCGATAACTCTAATACTTCAATTACAAAAATTATAATTCTTTCGTATTCCTCTTCATTACATCTATGTGAAGATCTGATTAGATTTTGGTTATAATTGGTCAACCGGAAGTACCCTTATTTCCAATTTTAAAATGGCACAAAATTGACCCCTGTGGTTACCGATATCTGTGTGCAAGCAGATTGGCACACCCAGAAATGGGTAATAAGCCGTGATGATATATTTATATTTATTTATTTATAAATATTAATGAATATTTTATTCTCTATATGATTTGAATGCATTTTAAACTTCATATTAAATGGATATAGAGTTAAAAAATTATAAAAAAATTAAATATCATCAGGGACCCGAACCGTAACGAAACCGTAACCGAAAACCGCACCGAAATTTAACTTTTTATGATACCGTAACCGAAAACCGAAACCTATATTTTATTTCTTCAAATATGGAAACCGAAAATCGATACGAAAAATAAATTCGTTCTGTAACCGAAAACATAACCGAACCGAAATAATATCGGTACTAAAACCGTAAATTTAAAAATAGGTATTTCTTATTAACCCACATCTTTTTCGTAGAAATACTTTGCATACCATCGAGTTAATAAAAGAGTAGTTTCTTATTTTAAAAAAAATTAAGGCATTTTACTCCATTTTTCAATTATTTTTTGCAATTATAATAAAAAAATTACTCATTTGTTGACATTTTTCATCCAATCACCCATTTAGTTTACGTATTACTATTTACTATAATTTTTATTATAACTTAAAATTAAAATATTAATAATTTAAGAAACGAATTTAATTTTTGTTGCAAAAATAAACTTAAGAACTTTAATGTGAAAACTTTAACCTATAGTAACTTTTTGAACCGCAATTTTTATTTTTAGATCACACCTTAAAATAATTACTTACAGATTCTTTTCGAATTTTTAATTCCGATAAGCCGAATATGTCTATTTAGTTGTTGGTAAAACGTGGAATTAAAATGTTATTACATTACGAAAAGAACCGAAACCGTAACGAAAATGATATTTATTTGTTTTTTTTAACTGAAACGAAAAACGATATAATATTTTCAAAAAAATCGTAACCGATAACCGAAACCGAATTTTTATTAATGTATACACCGTTAACCGTAACCGAATCCCAAATTTTTTCGGTTCGAGTCCCTGAATATTATAAATATTACCCAGCTATGCTATAACTCTGGAAATAGCTGCTATGCCCAGAAAATTCTGATTGAAAGGTGTCAATGTTAAGTGCAGTTGAAAGTATGTTTGTGTTATAATTGTACTGGAAATATAGGATCTTTGTTCTGTATGGAATTTGTATAAAATACGTACAACTGCCATAAGGTAATGTACAAGAAATATAATCTTTTGCAAGGAACTTTTTGTATGGCATTTATAAAAAATACATACAACTAACGAAAGGTAATGTGCTGGCCACATCATTGAATATAAACAATAAAGCGATTTACAAAATTTAATGTGTGTTCTATTTTAAATATCCGCGAATTTTAGCAGTGCCTCTCGTATTATAGATGTAAACATTTCAAGTTTCATTATTACTCGGGTTGGGTCTTTTAAATTTAAATGCTTCAGATATTGAACTGGTAGAAGGTAATGTACTAGAAAGATCAAATTATTTTAATACATTTTATGCTGAACAAATATCACAATTTTATAAAAATAATTGTATACAACTGTCGGAAAAAATAATGTATCATTTTTGGTGTGAGTGTTCGCATACTTTCTCCTAATTATTTTGACGAGTAGCGTTTATTTATTTAATTTTGTTCCGCATTCTTCAAATTACAATATTTATCTAAAAATCCTGAAAATAGCACAAGGTGTATTCAATTCCACTAAGCATCTACAGTTACAGTTACGCAAATATCAAAGCGAACGTTCAAAGGTTTATTTCAGGAATACATGAATAGATATCAGAAAATTTGTCATACTCTTGACGTAAATTTGAAAATTCACCGTGTATATTTTTAAATTCATTGGAGAATTTGTATTTTCTAGAAGCTAAGCAAAGCTTAAGGCCATGGGACCTTAATCATAATGAATGAGTGATCAAAAGGATTATTTAACGAGGGTAAAATTTAAAGTGTTAAAGTGGAAAGCTGTCCGGCAGGATGATATGAATACAAAGCTACTGATGACTTTAAGGGAATGAATTCATCTTTAGTGAATATAAGTCATAGTCAAAAATTAAAATATGTGAGTTTCTGTGTGTTGCCTTTTAGATGATCGAGCAAAATTTTATTTATAGCGGTCATTCTAATGCCCTAAGTAGCCCGTATAATTCTGTATGTGACACAGTTGTCTTCTTTAATCATAGTACGAATAGCAGCCATGTTTTCATCCGTAAGTGCAGAAATTGGCCGATTTGCATATTCGTAACATTTGACTTTTTTATTATTAATATAACTGACAGTTCGGTTTCAAACCAAGCAGTTTTGTTCCAACAGTATTTATTAAAGTGATAATTTTGTAATTAATGGAAATTTCAAATCGTGATTTTCGAGTGAAGATTTTTTATGACTATTGATACGGTTTAACACCACAGCAATATGTGGAAAAACTTTATTCGGTATTTGGGGATAAAGCACCATCCAAAACTATGGTGTACAAATGGTTCGCTGAATTCAAGCGTGGAGGACCAACGTTTGATGACGATCGTCGCGAAGGTCGTCCATACACCTCTGCTGTTGCGAGAAATATCGATGCTGTGCGTGAAATGATTTTGGCAGAGCCATATTTTCATCCGTAAGTGCAGAAATTGGCCGATTTTCGCGTAAATCGTCATTGAGAGAAACTCGATGAAATATAAATTCATTGTACCAGCTGTGAACAGACCTGATACTAGGTGCTTTATATCCAAAAGCATTCCGAAGCTTTTCGATGCATTGTTTAGGAGACAGCGAACTTTTAAAATCGTAAAATATCATGGCTAGTAAATTTTCTCTTGTTAACTGTATTTTCAGTACGACGTGCATGGAAAATAACGGATAACAGATAACGAATTGTAACAAGAACTGCCATGCTATATAGGAATATACTTTTGTTTTGCCATTCATTTATTTTTCGTAGCTACCTTGGTTATATTTATTTGCAGATACTTTCGGTGCTACCCTCGTATGGTCTTCAATTTCTTCAGCGATTTTGTCTTTATCTTTATAAAGTTACGGGAGAATGTGTTTGGAGAATACAGTGGCCGCGGCTTCATGAATATATTGTTTTCGGCCAAAAAATAATGAATGAGTAGTGAACTAAACGGTTTATTAATATGGTGCAAAATCCAGGATTTGTTTGTTCATAATACTTTTCGCTTGAGTTGTATTATTTTTCTTCATAATAAGTACCGCTAGTGGCCTGTTTCATAAAAAAATACTGGGGTAGATACCAGTAAATTACCGGTATTTTCTAAATTTTGTTTTATAAAGCTACTTATGTAAAAAATGAAATACAGCAGTATACTTTAAATTTACTTTAGTATTTACTTAGGTACGAATAATTTCGTTTCATAAAAACTACAAGTTGAAATTTACTGCAGTATATTAAAATTTGACATTACCCCAGTCGGAAGGTGGGTAAAATAAAGATAAGATGTGTTGAATGTTTAAAATACATATATTTTAGGTATTTATTATTTTTGATAATAAAATCCCGTTTTGTACTTTTATTTGTGGGCCCATTTTCAATATTTTTTTTGCATTCACGAAATGTTTTCTATACTGAGTTCACTGTTTATTAGTATATTAGGAAGGTAGTCTTTTTCAAAAGATTCTGCTACATTTAATCCCCTGATGACTGTAGATTCTTTTCCAATTATTTCTAAACTAAATTCTCTAAGTTTTCTTCCCATCACTTCAACCAGTTTCATGTCTATTTTTGCATTAAAATGTACTACATTTACAAAAGTTAAATATTATAAATGAAATACGACTTGAACGCTTACAACTCAGTTTGATTAAAATATGAGGAAGATTAATTAATTATTTAATATTTATTAGTAAATAAATTGTCTAAAACTTTATTTTTTCTAAGATTACCCAAATTATTATCTCTCACGAAGCGTAGTTTGTCATTAGTCTATCTATCTGTGCAAAATCGTAAATTTCAATCCATTTCTTCTGTTCTGCATTTCATACTAAATTATTATTATTATTATATTATTATTAAAATTTGCCAAACAGAATATCTTTATATTTTAATAATTCCCGAAGAAAACTATAACTTTTATCAAAAAATCACAATTTCTTTTTGAGATATCATCATATTTTCATGACAGAATGTCAGTGTGCTAGTGTGCTACAGCGCTAATTTTTCTACAGCAGTATGTTTTTTTTTATGAAACAATTATTTGTACCTTTTAACGTCAAGTCTACTTGGATAAATACGTGGGTATCTACTTACGTTTTATGAAACAAGTATATTTACCCAAGTATTTTTTGAAATTACTAGTGTTTTATTGAAAAATGCTGTTGTGTACGTAGTAGCGGTTTTATTCATAAAATATTATCTGAATGCTAGTTTCTCGTTCATGTTTCACACCAATGCATTGCTGCAATAACGATGTAGTGTTTTCACGGCAGTGGCAGTGAATAAGAACACCAATACGCCGTTTGTAAAATTACACTCATTTTTATATTGTTTCAATTTCCTGTTGCATGCTTGTTACACTTATCGCACGGGATATCGCTCGGGTAAATAACCACCTGCACCTGCAAATATCCCCGAGTGAGCCAACTTTCATTACGTGCTACAATCTACAGCATACACTACATATTCTAGATACAAGATGGAGATGGTAATACAGGGAACGGTAATCAAATACCAAGATTAACAAGCTTGCTGTTCTCGATATATCAATAAGGGATGAAGATATTATACGAGTATTTATATAACAGAAGTTATAGTATGAAATATATTCATTACTTCTCCAGGCATTTTCACATCTCCAAAATGGGCGATATCACCCTTGCGGCGCTGGGTAAATCCAGGAGGCGTTGAAAAAACTTGATCGACCAAAATACAGAGTTTCCGAAAAAGGTTACTTGTATTTTAATGAAAAATATTTTAATGAGGTCATGCACGATCTTTCATTTTTACTCCCTTGTACAAAGTAAAGGAAGTATTGTAATCGCGAAAAATTTCGGTTTTCAGATTTCAACGGAAATATCCATTTTGACCATCCCTGAATCCATTCTGACTAATTTCGTCGTGACGTCTGTATGTACGTACGTATCTCGCATAACTCAAAAACGATAATCCGTAGAAAGTTGAAATGTTGTATTTAGGACTGCTATAACACCTATTTTTTTGGTCATTACATAATTTCCAGAAATGGTACTTTATTTGAAGCCTATAATAGATAAAAAACTATTTTAAAATATAATCCAAAACTTCTTTAAATTTGGTATATAAGACTTTTATGTCAATTGGAATAACAGGCTAACCGGATGTGATATATTACCTGAAGTTGTTAACAGTTTTTCTTGAATAAAATGGTTTCATTTTGATTTTAGAAATAAATGCTTTAAATAAGAGTTTTAGAGAATTAAATTCTGCGTCTAGCACCTCAAGTATTATTAAATTAGCCCTTCGTATAAACGAGATATGTAAATATAAAACTTATATACTTTTTCAGACGGTAATGTGCAATGCCACATAATTAAAAGATTATGTGATTAGTGGGGTCTCGTGGCCGAGTGTCGCGAATCTAGGGAACCGGCTTCGATCCCGACCGAAGCCAAATATTACCAATTTTAAATGGCACATAATGGATCCCTGTGGCGCACTCTCTACGTCAGCAATGAGTGCCCGTGAGGTGACGCCTGGTAAGCGCACGCACGGTACAAATATGGCATCATTATCGATATCTGCGTACAAAGCAGATTGGCACACCCAGCAATGGGTAATATGCCGTGATGATATATTTATTTATTTTATTATATACTTTTTGATTTTTGATTTTTTGATGAAGCTTGCTATGGATTAGGACAAAAAATAACAAAAAAAATAAATGTCAAATTACGTCAGATAGGTACGTGCAAGGAGCGGTACGTGCAATTTTATAATTGGGTCTATATACTTCATATTAGTCTTGCGTACAAGGAAGTCGTGTAGTGTCCACATCAGATTTTTAACTTTAATCCATAGAGTAATGAAAAATAATAGACCCGTATTTTTTATTTTAAGATGAATTAAGAACTTCGGTATAGAACCAAAAATCACACTGCACTATAAGTCAGACTTTATGTCACACAGTTGTCATTAAAGCAATCATTGACGTTGATGTATGATACATTTGTTTTTCTTTTTCATCATCTTTCCATTTTGTCATTGGCTAATGTCTTTCTGCGTCACGTGCAGTGTAATTTGGCGCCAATTCAAAAAGTACATTTTTAAACTGCCACTGTACTTAATATTTACATAAATTTGAACAGAAAATCATATTTAATAATACTGTAGAACGTACTTATTCGAATTTCAGGAGAAAAAAGATATGTTAATTTTTTTGCAACACCTCATTGTCACTCTTTAACTATAGAAGTGGTAGGAGCGGTTTTCAATTTTTCAATTAAAAATCTGATATGGCCAGCACATAACCTCTCGCCAGATATTTTACCTGGTTGACGCATAAAACAAAACATATTTTTTAAATACATATATTCATGTCTCACTACAAAATCATTTGCAAAATCTATGGAATATTTTAATATAAATTATGTACAATACATACATTTTCTTTATATTCAATATCCTGAAATTTTCGTTTTCTACTTTCCATTTCTTTTTCTTTATATTCGTCATTTTTTCGCAAATTCCTTTTATATTCTTTTTACGTATATTCTTTTGCGTTGTTAACTTTTTTTATTTTCATAATCTTCATAATGATGTACAAATATTTTTAACAGTGGCATACAAATATTTTTGACAGTGACATTTATGTGTCAATTACAAACATTTTAATTTCTTGCCTTGAAGTAGTTTGATCTGATATTTTTTACATCAAATTATTTTATATGCATTTCTTTATCTCTAAATCTGTAGAAGGTATAATAATGAAATTATATTTATCGAATAAAGAATTTAACGTTCTTTAATATAAGTATTTACATAAATTTTCGATAAATAATATTTAGATGATTTTTTTCTTGTAACTACTACTTCCGGTTGTCCAATTGTTACCGAAAGGTAAAAAGTTTAAATGTGTTCTAATTTTTTTAAGTAATTGCAGGTAAATTATACTCTACAATATACTTGTAATGATTTCCAATTTTTGTTAGTTTTGGTCAACGTTTCTTTTCGAAATTACAATTCTACTATAAAATATGAAAATCACGTTGATATTCCAAGATCAAAACAATTTAAAATTCAATGTGAAAGAAGCTTGTGAATACGAATCGCTTTTTATCTCATACATTTCTCCATTACCGACAGTATTAAACATAAAAGAATAGAGTATTCTCATCGTGGATGAAATGGAAATGGTGAAAATGGAAAGGATTCCCTTTGTCGAGTCGACATTGGCCGTGCCGTGCGAAGTCAGCTGACGCTGATATCGAAAACGAAGCGTTCGTTGTACCTGCGATAAAACGTTCATACGACAAATGTTCGCGATAAATATTGTTAACGTAGACTTGTGTTGGTTTGTGGAAATGGATGAGAATGAAAATTAGGGACGATTTATTTCAAAGCGTTACGCTACATGGCTGACGGTAGATTAATTGCTATCAGAAATTCGTGCCTTCGAACCATTGTAAATAACTCTCACACACGGTGCTAATTCTCATTGGTATTTTCCTTTCTCCTGTGAGGTCTCATCAAAAAGTAACGAGAATTTTTGAATTTCGCGCGTTCGTTTTCATTTGAGCATATTTTTATCACGTTGTTACTTACCTACGTTTGAATATTTAGATTCGATATTTTCATTTCTGTTTAAAATGTTAATTTAACTGTTAATTATAAGATAAAAATGTCCCATTCAAAAATTGACATTTGTATAATATTAACAACCCACTCGCATAGTAATAAATAATAATAATAAATTTTTATTTTCCAAAGACCAATACATTGGTATAGGAATAGTCGACACATACAAGTATATATTATAAATAATACAGTCTAAAATGTTAAAACTAGTCATTAAAAAAATCCTCGATAGTGTAAAACCTTTTATCAATTATATATTTTTTAATTCAATTTTATATTTTCCGTTATATCCTTCAGGTATTGTGGCAATTGATTATAAATCTTTAATCCGAAGTAACTAGGGTTATTTTTTGATTTATTTAAATTAATTTTTGGTATTATAATATAGGTAACGTTTACCACGCGTGTTGTACTGATGTACATATATCACCGTGCGTTTGTAAATTATTTATATTAGTTATTGTAAATACAGCCACATTTAAAATGTAAATACACGGCAGGGTTAAAAGGTTTTCTCTTTTAAACAAATCTTGGCAAGGTAATCGAAAGGAGAGTTTGAATATATTTCTAACCGCTCTTTTTTGTAACTTAAAAACTCGCTGTGCCACTGAGGAGCAGCCCCAAAAAATTATTCCATAACATAAAATAGAATAAAATTTCGCAAAATTGAAAGTATTCGCGGTGCATACATCTGTTAAAAATCTTAATCTGTTGATTAGATAGTAGATAGATGCCAGTACACGACAAATTTCATCCACATGAGAATCCCAGATTAAATTTTCATGCAAATGAATTCCTAACAACTTGACATTACTTACTTGTGGTAGTAGCTGATTATTGCAACGAATTAATGCACTTCAGAACGCTTGGCATTAGAGAATTTTATAACTGATGATTTGTTAATATTTAAAGTAAGTTTTAAATTTACAAACCAATCTGACAAATCTTGAATAATTTTAGAGATTTAAATAAAATAAAAATAAATATATCATCACGGCATATTACCCATTGCTGGGTGTGCCAATCCGCTTTGTATGCAGATATCGGTAAAGATGATGACATATTTGTACCGTGCGGCGTTTACCAGGCGTCACCTCACGGGCACTCATTGACAGAAGATATATTATCGTTATTGTTCTGGGATATTATTAAACTTATGTCATCCGCATATGCAACAAATTTTATTGATTAAGACACTTCTAATATTGTTTATATATAATGAAAATAGAATTGGACCCAGGATAGATCCTTGAGGCACACCATAAAATAAATCCTTAAAGTTTGATTTATGATTGTTATGTAACACTAATTGCTTCCGATTACTAAGATACGATTCTAACCATTTAGAGCAAGTACCTCTCAACCCATATCGTTCACATATGTTCAAAAATGTAATACCGATTTTATTTTTGGCATTTATTACCACCTATAACCTACAACCATACCACCCAATTTATAATAAATTTCATATTAACTACAATAATTACTAATATTATATTAAATTACAATACAAGTGAAATGCTATCAAAAAACAGTATTCTTTCCAAATTTTTATGTGGTATGTTGCCCTCATTGGACGTAGGCTTCCCCCAAGATGAGCCGCATTTCTCTCTCTCTTGCTTTTCTTAGATACAGTGGCCCTGCTGCTGATCTGATACCATCACACCACCGTTTCTTTTGGCGTCCTCGATTTCTTGTTCTTTCTTTTTGGATAAGCGAATTTTACTGTACTTTTGGCAGTTTATTTCTTAAAATATAGCCTAATCTAATCCAAGTAACAACATTTTTACCTCCCGCTACCCTTGATAAGGGAGGTATAGGGATCGTGCTAAAACTCGCATATCGAGATTTTGATAAATGACCACGTTGATGTCTGTGTGTATGTGTGGATCGTCCACTCTAGCTCAAATACTATCATTCAGAAAATTTTGAAACCTTGAATTTCGAACTTTTTCTGTAATGAAAAGAGCCCATTAGATTTTGGTGAAAATCGGATAACAGAAAATGGCACTTTGCTAGAAGCTCAAAATAGTTTTTCCTCGAAAAACACTTATGTTATTTTTTCGAGATTAATATTATTATAAAAATTAAAGAGTATTAAATTTTCTAGAGATTTGCATTAATACTTTTTCTATATATTTTATAGATAAATTTATAAAATTATATATAATTTAAATCCAAGAGCTACGCTTTAAAGAAACAAAACGCAGTTATTCAAATGTATGTAACTGACAGATAAATGATAAAAGTCACTGTGAAAGAATTAATTATTTCAAAATAATATTAGTAACATTTTAAAAATGAAAAAGTAAATAGAACAATAGAAAACGAATTCAATACATTTTCCAGCATAAGTAAATATGTAGGTATGTATTTAGATTAATAAAAATTAACGATTCACAAAAATGTTTAAACTAATCCTTATTTTGGATTAGTGAATTCTATTCTATCCCGGTATTTAAAATTTAATCTTCATTTTATTATAGCTCCGGTGACTCAATGGTTAGAGCTACGCCTCATGTCATGAGCGCCCTCGGGGCTCTGGGTTTGAGTTCGAATCCAACTAAGGCATGGATGTGTGTGAATGTGAATCCACTCTGTAATTGGGATTTAATCCTGTTGAGAGGTTTAAAAAAAAGTAGTTACTTGGATTAGATTAGACTATATTTTATTAACTTAATCTTTTTTATGTAACATTTATTTCTGAGTAACTTTCTTCAAATTAGCTTTTTTCAAAAATGCGAAATAAAGGCGTTATTCAATAATTTATGAATTAATAATTCCAATACAATATCGGTATAGCCACCTGTTGACAATAATTATAAACAAACGGTGACATTTGTTGAATGTTATTATTGATTTTCATAAATTGTTATCTGAAAACTGGGACGTTAAATGGAAAAATGTTTCAAATATAATTTGCTCAGAATATTCTATTTTAATTATTTATGTATTAGTCTTAATTATATAGTTACTATATTTGGAGATATAATGCTTAGATAAATTAATCATATTCTCAAGAACTATAAATAAATAAAATAAATGATTCATTAAAACATATTTAAAATTAAATAATAAATAGTTTGTTACAAAAATTATACTGTAAAAAAAATAATTTGCAAAAAATAAATATATTTTAAGATTTTTCATTATCTCCGAAATTAAAGAGAAAATAAAAAAAGTTTCAACAAAACTATCCTTTATTTTTAATTACAAATCCTTCTTATTATGACAAACATAGTCGAAATATTTTTAGTTTAGTCAGGAAATGGATTTTTTCAATATTGTTTATATGAAATCAATACTTCTGCTGTAATCTATGGTGAAAATTATGAACTACATTTTACTGTTTGTGTGTGTGTGTGTGTATAAGTACATTGATGTTTCGGTAAAATACTACCTACTTACTAATTGTATATATTATCCATTTTTTATTAAATAAATACCATAATTGTTTATGAATATTATAAACAATAATTATTAACTATAACTTATTAAAAATATTGCTTTAATAATATAGTTTATAGAAATAAAAATTTAATAGAAAATAAATAAAAAAATATTATTACTAACATTGACATTTTTTTTATCTTGATTTTTCTTAGCAACATTTTCAAAGCTTAATTTGTTATATACGAAAAGAATCAGTATAAAATTCTGAATATAAAAATATAAAATTAATAAACATTTGACATACTTGAATTATTTTCATTTACTAAAATTTCATTATTATTGTATCATTAAAAACTGTTAATAATTTTTATAATCTGTTACTAATTTTTAAATTACAGCATATATTTTCAAATAAATGTTTGTTGAAAATGCTTGTAGTATCAAAAAAATCGATAAAACGATTTATTTTATGCTGAATCAACCAATTGTGATATCAGTTCTGGCATCTTTTGGGAAAATTATGAACTAATATTTTTATAAACTTTATAAACAAATGTGTTTTAAGCAATTTTATTAATATTTGTGAATATATTCTTTAGTTTTATGTATTAAAAATTAATAACAACTTATATTTTTTTAATTGTTATTAACAATAATTATAACCTATAAAAAGAAATGACAGCTGATGAATAAACAAATACACATGTTTGGAACAAAATATCAGAATTAATTTGGACAGCTTTTAATTTATTACAAGCTGACATTTAGTAACTAAACTTTTGTTTAAACAATAAACATGGAAATATATTTAATTTCAGATATTGAAACCAGTTTCTGTAGTTGTAGGTAAATAAATTTGTTTCGAATGAATACAAACTAGAAAAACCGGTTTGGGAAGAGATCCAGTCATAAAAACCGGTTATTAGAACCAGTTTTTGAAATGAACTCGTTACAAAAACCGGTTGTTAGAACTGGTTTTTATATAGAACAAATTTATTAAGTCCTGTATGGCTAGAATTATTCCATATTTAGTAATAAACAATTCTGATTCATCATATATATTTTTGCAAGGGTTCCATAGCGTACAATACCCCTTAAACCAAATGGGCATAACAATATTTTATGTATTATAACAATAATGTGCGTATATTTATATATAATAATCATTATTAATCTATATCTATTATTCACAGAACTGCAAATCAGCTGTTTACACTATCCAAATATAAATGCAAACATTACAAATGTTTGGAGCTGTCCAGCGAAGAATACAGTTGTTTAAGGGATGAAATACCACAGGATTAAACTACAGGGGTAGATTTTTATGTGGACAAAAACTGTGAGACGAAACAAAGAAGACAAAACATAAACAGATGACAATAAACAAGAAAATATGATGAATAAGTTTAACCATAAACTAGACAAATAATTATTGAATTAATTTAGTATTTTAGTACAAGTATTTAGTATCATTTTATTCAGTGATACACGCTGAATCTGTTGATATATAATTTATTATTATTTAATAAAAATTTTGTACTAAAAATTGTAAATGAAAAAAATCCAAGTATGTCAAATGAAATGTATAAGATATTAGCGATATATTATTGTTATATTTTATTAATTTTATATTTTTATACTCAAAATTTTATGCTGATTCGTTTCGTATATAACAAATTACGCTTTTATGAAAATTTAGCGAAGAAAAATGAAGATAAATAATTTTATGTGTCATGTCAATGTTACTAATAATATTTTTTATTTATTTTGTATTAAATGTTTATTTCTATAAACCATATTATTAGGACAATATTTTTAATAAGTTATAGTTCATAATTATTGTTTATAATATAAACAATTAAAAAGTTTCCTATATACCTGTATAATTAAACAACAAAATATGGTATTTATTTAATAAAATATGGATAATATATACAATATTATATTCATTACACCTTTATAATACAAATAATAACAATATTCAATTGAAAAATTATAGTACATTGTCAAATATTCAATAAATTCCAATATTTATTTGTTGGTATTTAGGCGCCAGCGCCTACTATATTTCGCATACCACAAATATTTGTTACTAACACACAAAACGTATTCAGGAAATTTTATGCTGGCCATTATTTCAGTTTATCATCTTAATAAAACTAGTTTGATCCTTTATTTTGTATTTTTTATAAACTATTGTCTTATATTTCTTGAAATAAATATAAATCTTAGCCCAAAAAGCTGTTAAAAGCTTTTTAAAAGCAAAAATTTTTAATTTCGGTTCTGGTTGTCGTCAAGACAAATATGTATGTTAAACAGGTGGCGTCATCATGTGACCCAATAAAGTAACAATAATAAAATATACAACAAATGTTATTTTACAACATAATAAACAGTAAATCGGGTATCAATCAATAGTTTATCAATTAATATGTTTAAAACAAATATTTAACAATTTTTATATATAAAATTATCGAAATGCAATTAACAATTGTTTAAATCGATTTTCTTGCCACTTCCATTCAATATGCATTTCTTGATAACTGATTGGTCAATCGATTGTATTAATTTTGTTCCCATACACACATAATAAAATGTACACTATTATTCACGAAAGATGACTATTCAAGGTAATTTGTTCGAAGAAAGAATACACATCACTTTATAGCAGTAGCTTAGCAACATTTTGTATTAGAAAGAGAAAGATTATTTGACCTATGTCTATTTATTTTATGTGGTGTGACAGATATACGTAAATAGTGGCATTACTTTCTAAAACACTATAAATAATAATGACATATGTCGTAGAATTACAGATAACTAATTATCTACTCTACTGCCCTCTGTGCTATTATTTACCCAGTGGCGTTGACGTTTAAATCAAATTATTATTCCTTGGTTTATAAGTTAAGTCTATGTTTTTGTATTTTGTTTAAACATAAGTGAAGAACATAAATCTTTCAGAAAGGCATTATTTAGAAAGAAAAATAATTTTCAAATGAATTACTCTTATTTTTTCAGTTAAAATGTTTCCCTAAATATTTCATCTCGCACGCCTATGCAAACTAAATGCAATGAAGTTATCTGCAAGCAATATTATATCAGACGGCTCACAGATGACCTTGAATAGTCATCTTTCGTGAATAATAGTTTAGTTCATAATTTTCACCATAGATTACAGCAGCAGTATTGTTTTCATATAAACAATATTGAAAAAATCCATTTTCTGACTAAACTAAAAATATTTCGACTATGTTTTTCTTAATAAAAAGGATTTGTAATTAAAAATAAAGGATAGTTTCGTTGAAACTTTTTTTATTTTGGCTTTAATTTTGGAGATAATAAAAAAATCCTAAATATATTTATTTTTCGCAAATTAATTATTTACAGTATAAATTTTGTAACAAACCCTATTTATTATTTAATTTTAAATATGTTTGAATAAATAATTTATTTTATTTATTTATATTTCTTGTGAATGTGATTAATTTATCTACGCATTTATATCTCCAAATATAGTAACTAATTAATTAAGATTAACACATAAATAATTAAAATACAATATTTTGGGCAAATTATATTTGAAACATTTTTCCATTTAACGCCCCAGTTTTCAGATAACAATTTATGAAAATCAATAATATTATTCAACAAATGTCACCGTTTGTTTATAATTATTGTCAACAGGTGGCTATACCGATATTGTATTGGAATTATTGATTCATAAATTATTGAATAACGCCTGTATTTCGCATTTTTGAAAAAAGTTAACTTGAGGAAAGTTACTCAGAAATAAATGTTACATAATATCGTATTTTTTCTTCATACGAAACACATTAGAACAGAATTTGACAAAAACATGGATTATATGTATAAAATATTTTAATTAATAAAAAAAATATTGAATAAATTAAATATATCCTATCTTATGGAGAATTTTACGAGGAATCGAATGCCGCAAAGTACAACTCGATATCTGATTTTGTTCCCAAGATATTGAATTTAAAAAAAATATATTTTATTTATAAAGTCGTTCAAATGACAACAAGATTGGACCAATAATTATTAAAGAAAAGAAATTGAAAATTGGTTTACATTTATTAGAAAATACGCGGAATTTAATGGTAAAAAAAATCAATTCATAAGTTATTGAATAACGCCTTTATTTCTCATTTCTGAAAAAAGTTGATTTAAAGAAAGTTACTCAGAAATAAATGTTACAGAAGTCTAAAATAAGCGAAAATAAAGTTTTTACCTGTTCAAAAACAAAAAGCGATAAATAATTTGAGTGCTGCCTATTAATGTTGTTTCAAAAAGACCTACACCAATTGACAGTAACGTGCATAATCATAGGCGCCCACAGGGGGGGGGGTCGAAAGGGTCGACTGACTCCCCTTTCATTTATGGACTGTATCCATTTTTAAAAATAAAATTATAATTTTATTTTTTCATTTCAATGTATCATTGTATTTTTTAATAATTATTGGTAATATTTTCTTATAGTTATCTATTACCAAGTACGAAATAGCTGAAGTGTCAGAATGAGTAAATTATGTTATGTACTGTTAAATGTGTATTGGAATTATTTTTACATTATATTACATTATCTTCGGTGTTGTATTTTCTTTAATATGCCGTAGTTTATTCTAATCATTTTATGATCACGTTCTTCTCAAAACTTTCACAATTATCGATTTTACTGTTATATAGAAATAAAGAAATAGAAAAGTAAATAATGAATAGACATTGCATATTTATTTATATTAAAAGTACCTACGTATGATTAGGGTTGCCGTATTTTGTGAGGAGCGCGATTTAATTAACATTTAATTATTATACATTTTATTTTGAGCAGTTCAATAGAATAATTACATTGTTACTCAGTAATATATTTTAATTTAATGCAACATTGTATTTTCAGATTGTCTGTTTCTGTAGTTATTGATGATTATGCTCGCATCTCGCATCATAAAGCCAAGTAGGTAGAAGGGGCAATTCTACGCTTTTAGAGCGTACATACGCATTTTCGTCATAAAATATTGATTTTAATTTTTTAAGAATTTGTTAAATTTGCTTCATTGTAAAGAACTCTATATTATCTTACTTTGCATTAAAACACGTTTGACCTTGAAAATTATTAAAAATTCGCCTGCGGCGCATTTTCTTCTTGCAACAATCTTTTCGACCGACCTTGTAAAAAAGTCTGCGGGCGCCCATGTGCATAATAAAAAAAGCTTTTCATATAAGGAAATTTGTTCCACTCTGTGCAGCCTATAAATGAAGATGTTTCAACACAAAAATTGTTGGAATAAAGTCTATAAAAGAACAGTGGAGCTTTGTTTACTAATGCTAATTTCACTACTTTCGTATTTCCCCAAACTATGCTCTTGGGTAACAAATCCCTTATTATATCCCTCATAACTTCTAACAGCCTGGCTAGCATATTTTGCTATTGCTCGTCTCCTCCAACGTTGATGTAATATTTCACAAGTTTTGATGCACTTATGTCAGAAAAGTAAACAGACATTAATTGTAACTCCTCCACATATAAGTATGTTGTGTGAAGTAAGTAAACCACGTTTTCCTAACAACTTACAAATATTTGGCTGGTAAGAAACGTGAGAGTCTGCAAGTTGAATATGTTTATATATCATTAACCCAGTTTACAGTAAATATATTTGCCTATATATCGCAGCTAGGTAAGCTTAGCGGAGCTATTTTTGTCCGCTTTATTTATCGACAAGCTCGCTGCTTGTTCTCTGTTTTCGGAACAGTAAATATATTTTAATTGCTCTTTAATTTTGATTTATAGTTGTTTAGATTCTCTCATTTGATTATTTAACTCAAGATATAAATTGAGGTGTTTAAACTTCTTTGTGTAAGATTGGCCGGATAACTTTATATTTATTTGAAAAGTAATTTACAGTTTATATTTATAAAACAATATGGTTTGTATATATCAGTTTCAGCTATTATTCGTTTCAAACAAACCTTTGTGGTTTTGAGTTGTATTTCAAACCAAATAATAAATTTAAACAAAAAATACTTAAACTATGAAATATTAACTTAAGTCCATAAGATTTGGTACAAATTTCAACATTTTTACATTTACACCTATTTTTAGGACATAATGAAATAAGTTTTTTTAGATTATGTGGACACAATAATGGGCTACTTGCGTACCATTTTTACCTCCCGCAACCCTTGGTAAGGGAGGTATACGGATCGTGCTAAAAATCGCATATCGAGATTTTGGTAAATGACCATGTTTTAAGGTCCCTAGAATCCAATTTTAACATTTTCACGATGATGTCTGTGTGTATGGATCCTCCACTCTATCTCAAATACAATCATTCGAAAATTTTAAACCTTGTATTTCGAACTTTTTCTGTAATGGAACGAGCCCATTAGATTTTTGTGTAAATCGGATAATCGAAAATGGCACTTTACTAGAAGCTCAAAATAGTTTTTCTTCGAAAAATACATTTAAATGTTATTTTTTCGTGATTAATTTTATTATAATAATTGAAGATTATTAAATTTTCTATAGATTTGCATTAATACTTTTTCTATATATTTTATATGTAAATTTATAAAGTTATCTATAATTTAAATCCCAGAGTCTACGCTTTAAACACACAAAATGCAGTTATTCAAATGTATGTAACTGACAGATAAATGTCACTGCCAAAGAACTAATTATTTCAAAATAATGTTAGTAACGTTTTAAAAAGAAAAATTAAATAGAACAATAGAAAAGGAATTCAATACAGTTTCCAGCATAAGTAAATATGTAGGTATGTATTTATATTAATAAAAACTAACGATTCACAAAAATGTTTAAGCTAATCCTCATTTTTGAATTAGTGAATTCCACGGGTGAATTCTATTCTATCCCGGTATTTAAAATTTAATCTTCATTTCATATTATAGCTCCGGTGGCTCAATGGTTAGAGCAACGCCTCATGTCATGAGTGCCCTCAGGCCTCTGGGTTCGAATCTCACTAAGGCATGGATGTGTGTGAATGTGAACCCACTCTGTAATTGGGATTTAATCATGTTGAGGGGTTTAAAATAAAGGTAGTTACTTAAATAAACTGTCAAAATTAGAGTAAAATTCGCTAATCCAAAAACAAGGATTAACTTAATCTTTTTTGTGACTCGGGCTGTAAATGGCGGGAGGTATTGTATTGGCCATACCACATTTTTTTATTTAATATTTTTGAAGAGACGATAAAAACTTTACCCATATTTTTTCTTTTGAAAAAGATCCTATATTTCCAGTAAAATTATAACACATACATACTGTCAACTGCACTTGACACTGACACCTTTCAATAAGAATTTTCTTAATATAGCAGCTGTTTCCAGAGTTATAGCATAGCTGGCTAATATTTGATATTTAATATCTTTATAATTTTTTGACTCTAAATCCATTTAATATGAAATATAAAATGCATTCAAATCGTATAAAGAATAAAATATTCTTTAATATTTATAATAACATTAAATTTGAAAAAATGATATTTAACATCGATTTTTCAAAAAAATTGTTAAAATCTTCAAATGAGGGTACTTCCGTTTGACCATTTATAACCAAAATCTAATCAGCTCTTCACATGGATGTAATGAAGAGGAATACGAAAGAATTATGATTTTTGGAAATGTAGTATTAGAGTTATCGCATTAGAAAATGTTGTCATACACACATACACCCACACGCGCACACACTCACAAACGCGCACACACACACACACACAAACACACACGCTCGCACGCACGCTCACACACACACACACCCACACACACACGCTCGCACGCACACATACACACACACGCGAGCGCGCGGGCACACATACAGACTTCATCGTAAAAATAGGAAAATCGTATTCTAGGGGCTCTAAAACGTGCTTATTCATCAAAAACTCACCATCGAATTCAGCATATAATAAATAATTACATGACTGCATCCCAGAATTATTTTCCCTTATTTGAAGAAATGTCAACACCAATGTTAGCAACTGCAACATTACACATTCAAGTAGTTTTGTTAAATTTTAAATTTAAACAAAATAATATAGTATAAGATTTTTTGTCGCATTTCTAAAAGCGAATAAAATACGAGCCCAAACTCATATTTATTGGGCCGGTTAACATTTTCAACAAAGAAATTATAAAACCTACGCAAATGGTGAGAAATTTCTTTCGACTAGATTAAAATATAGTTTTTAAACTTACAAAAACTGAATTTGTTATTCAAGTATTTCGCCATTTAATATTGGAGTTACATTGCCTTTATTAGTAATACCAGTTTTAATTCTTTTAGGCATTGGATTCCTAAGTTTTGCATATTTTCCTGTGAGTATTGCTCCATATATAAAAGTAAGTATAATTAATAGATATTCATTCATAGACTAATTTACGATCGAAGCTTCTCCTAAAATATGTGCTTTAAGCATGATGGTATATTTATATATTTGCGTATCTAATTTAGCATGCATGATTGCAGTATTTTGTGATAATTCACAATGGCTATTAATACCGACTACAGTATAGCGCGTTGTGTGTTTAATAGTATGTTTGGTGATTCAGCGTTCGGTAATATATGTTCCGTATAAATATTCCAGGTGAAGTCCCTGTTGTTCTCCCTACAGAAGGAATAAATTAGCAGACATTTTATCCAAGCATTATTTGCAGGAGATATATGGCTGCCTATCGTGATTACGTTTAATTTATACAGATAACAGACGTCTTGCAAACGTCAGTTTGTTTCGTGCTGCTCACGTATAAATTTTCGTTAAACACAGTTGTCTAAATACCGGATGCGGTCGTGTGCCAAATACATACAATTTTCACAAAGTCTAGAGTCTAGAGCAATGTTTGCTCGATGGTATTTTTCATGCGGGCTGAAGATTTCATTTCCCACGAAGAGGAAAATAAAATAATTTTCGTACCTCGGTCCATTTTGACTAGTACTACAGAACTCAAAATCGTCCAGAAATGCGCTGTTGCTGACCTAGGCCGACAAACGGAGTTGGCATTACTGTTCTGGTGATATGTCAATTTAAGATTATTTTCGACACAAGAATTAGCAAAATGTTTACAAATTTTAAAGCTAAATCTTTAATTGTTGTAACTTAAATAACTAAATTTTGTCATAAAAATAATAATATGCTGTCATTACTTACATCTCATATAGATTAATTATAAGTTCCAATTTTAGGACTAGTTCGTTTGGAACTACAACTAACTTCACGTGATACAATTGAATTTCCGCCATCTGTCATTAAAAATATGCGAAAGTATATAAAATATATATATAACTAATGTTGGTATGTTATAATTTCAATAGATATAAAATAATTACGCATTTTAAGTTCAAATGTAAGTAATTATAATTAAACTTGCAATGCAAAACCGATAAAAATATATGTTCATGTAACATAAAGTGTGGAGAAATATACAAAGAATTTATGGAGAAGTCGGTACAAAAAATCATGTGTATCACACGCCCAGAAACTGTTTTGCGAGATCTCGTATTTGCAGGCACAAATGTTCAATTTCTGGCCTAGTGATACAAATAACTATTGTTTTGACGACTTGAGAAGAGAACATTACAGAACTTTTCCCTTGTTTCACTGTAAAAACAATGGCCTTTAGTATAAATAAATGATTAAAGGAGATTAGCAACCAGTTGACTAGCATTGTTTTTTCTGTCAATTATTGTAACTCGATGAGGGTGCGGAAGAAAAAGCTCTGATGATGTGCTCTTACTTGTTTTCCACAACGACACTTATTTAACTGGTGGACGCTTGGATGTGTAAAGGAAGGAATTACACATACACTTACACTTATCTTTCCACTGACTTGTTGACTGATGAGGGATGCTGACAAACAGTTAGATTTATGGACACGGACGTCAATGATTTTACTGACTAAAGTTTTATTTACATATTATTATTTACCCTTTACACTAAACATTAAAACTTAATTAAATAAATACTAAATAGTTACATGTTACATTGTATCTCAGTGGCCTGGCGATTACCCAACGCCCAAAACTAAAACACTACATGTTTTGTTGACAATAAAGGTCTTCACGACGTGACAAACTAATGCAGACTATCTCAAAAACAAAGCATTATCTTTCATAAGCAGATATCTCGAGGGTGTGCGGAGTACTGGGTAAGGCATCCATAACAAACTATCAACCCTGCACGTAAGCTTGTAGAAACTTAAATTTATTTATTATCAATCTGACCTACAGGATGTAGTAACCCAATTACAGGTAGATTATACAAAAAAGCAATAATTAGCACAAGTAGCAATGTAATAACAAAATAAATTCAGATAATTTTGGTTTTCATAGCATACATATAACAAAATAATTATTTGAAGCATTATAACTCATAGTAACAATATACTGCATTCTTAAACTTCACAAACGAGTCAAAAAAGATGTCAATGTAATGTGGCAGGGTATTAAAATTTTCACATGACATTCTAACTGGTGATTTTAATTCATAGTTAGTACGCCCTATACTGCAATGAAAGGTTCTTTTAGTACGAGAATTATGTCTAGGAACAAATATTGGTATTTTCGCAAGTATAACTAGATCATTCACGATGCAATGTAAAACCTTATACAAAAATAGAGATGACTGAATTTTTCTCCGCTTATTCAATGAGACTACATTAATTTCTGCAAGTTAGATGTTGTAGTCAGTTTCAAAACTAGCATACCGTCTATGAAGTTTGTAATAACAAAATTTTACAAATTTTCGTTGAACAGACAACAAGTATATATTGGTATTTATTATAGATTGGACTCCAAACTTGCAGACGATATTCAAGTTTTGTTCTCACAAAAGAGAAATACCTATAGCTTCTTCAAAGTAGAAATATTAGTGAAGAACTGAGTATTTCGGATTATAAAACCCAAACTTCTGTATGATAATTTGACAGTATGAATTATGTGAGTGGCAAAGTTTAGTTTTTCATCGAATATGACTCGAAGATCTTTGAATTGAGTAACTCTCTCAAGATCATGGCTATCCATTTTGTAATAATTGGTGTAAACAGACTTCTTAACAAAGTAGCTCATGATTTTGCATTTACTGTAATTGAAAAACAACAACAAAGGTTAAAGACCAAGCTAAAATGTTATTGATATCAGCCTGCACGAGCTTGGAATCTTCAATGGAATTAATGGTTTTATATACCTTTATGTCATCCGCATATAACAAAATATGAGATTGCTGGACTGAATTAACAATGTCATTAATAGTAAAAATAATAAAGGGCCTAAGTTCAAACATTGAGGAACACGAGAAGTGTGAAGTGTGAAGAATTGTCAACATATAACTGACTTCTGACAGTTAGACAACAAAACTGTAGGAAAAATGATAATTATTTCATAACATAATTTCGACTAACAAAGATAACAAGTTGAAATATTATTGCTGAACTATAATTTAGAAAAGTTTATAAAAAGTTATTTATTTGTTATTGTTGTTACCCTCTTCTTATCACATCCTTTAACAGAGCCCAAAAACCTTGTATGGGACAAACCTGGGGATGGTTAGGGCATTGTCGTTTCGCGGAATAAATGGTAAGTTGGAATTTGTGCCAAAACTTACAGGACATAAATTAAAACTTATTCATTCAAAGTTATGTTATTAAGAGAACATATATTATTCCGTGCACCATTTGATTCTGGATTTGTTAAAAACACAGCGTCCTGACAACGTGCAAATCCTGAAAACCCTTTTGGTTTGCGCGTGATAGCAGTAAATAAATGAGCACGTCCAGGATTAAAGTTACATCGGGGAGTGTTTTCGTCGATCAGACTGACCGTGATTCCGGTGATTCCGTGGACGCGACACGTGACAATGATCTGCCAGACACTGACCGGAACCCGAAGCGTATGGCTTGATACATGCCACAGTCGCAGTCGTTAGCAAAGTCACTGCCACAAACAAAAATAACAGAAGAGAATTAAACAGATCTATGAAAAGAAAATCAATGTGACTTTAATTATTGTCCTATTATTGCTTTATACTTTGCATATAAAGCTTTACATACCGTGAGTTTCAGCTAAGATGCAACATTATTGTATTACTATCGTTACTAGTTACACACTGCATCGTTCCAGATAAAATGTAACATGGGCACAGAATATATACATGACTAACGTCAACAGAAGCGACACTGTTGTATGTATTGCTGTCCGTGTGCTTATGGCAATGTGTGCGTGAACTTGGACCAGGGAGGGGTAACGTAAAGAGATTGGGCGGACTCCAGTACGCCAGGTTTTGCCAGTGACGGAGTGACGGCGTTCGTGTGTAGGGCAGTTCAGCGCAAGAATATTACGACTACCCACTGGTCTACTAGACATAATATCGGGTGGTATAATATATTGTTGTGTAAAAGGCTGTCCAAATAATAATAACTATTTGAAAATAATCCTAACTAAATCGGCGTTAAATTGTATAATAAGTTAGGTAGTAGATTTAATAATATTACTAGTGTTAAGGAATTTAAATTAAAATTGAAACTTTATTAGATAGAAAAATGTTATTGTAGTATACAGGAGTATTTAAATAGGTAAAATATGTCTTAATCTTCTTTCATTTTGTATGTAATTTTTTTCTGACTTACTCTATGTCATGTATTTGATCTTCGAATGAATAAAATATTATTATTAATAAAGATAAAAAAAAAATGTAAAAAGTTTTTCTAGATTATCGATTGACCCAGAAAAATATATTTATTTTATTTTACATTTCTATCGACCGCCTCAGTATATTGTGGTTACACTAAAATTTCAATGTAATTTTTAAGGGATTTTATTAATTTAGAACAATTATTATATTTTTATTGATATCAAAATAAATAATCTTTCCTCTTAGATACCTAGGCAGACATCTTACGTACGCCTATGCTAGCGTGTAAAGCGAGCCTATTGAAGGTCACCAAATTCAAATACACACGTATAGGGTAGTGTCGTACCAGTGACATGGGTTGTCAAAGTTGACAATGTCAAAAGAAAGAGTATAACGTTTTAAAGATGTTTACTAAAGAAAAAATTCGAACGGTTACTTGGTATAATGCTGATTGTAGTTTGAGAAATAATGTTCGTGATAATGTTTGCGAATTTATATTCTGAACGTCCAAATTCTTCTACAGTTTCGAGAATATTTACAAAATATTTAAATAAGAATCGTACGAAAATGGCAAGAACAAAAACTGCGCGAAATGAAGAATAGTTATTTATTAAATGAGTGTGGAATGTATCGAAAGAAAAATTTTTTTTAGTGACTAATATACATTCCACACGAGTGTAATCCAACACTTTTTTTAAAAAACTTCCTAAATCATTTTAATGTTTCTTTCATCGTTAGACACTGACAAGTCAATTGATGTAGTATTTTAAATTACAAAGTAGCCATTGAATGGTTGTTATGGTTTTGTTATATTGTTATTGAAAAAAATTTGCTGTAATAATTATTGTCTGTCATTGGGAATTATTTGAAAGAAAAATACATTAAAATGGGTGAAAATGAGGACCTTAGACACTTAGAAGCACAAGCAGCATCTTTGAAATTAATTCCGAAGCAAGTAACCACTAACTCGTTTCTCGTTTTTGTTTCATCAGCCGTACATGACAGCTGTCATTGTGTAAAGATAAGTAACCTATTTTAGCATAAATGTTAATATTTATTTAAATAAATAAGTTTCATAATGTTAAATTATTTCATAAATAAAATAATTTTGTAAAATTGCTTTTTATTTACATTAAAAAAAAAACACAAAAATTAATAATTTCTCCGTGACTTCTAAAAATTCTCTCACAGAGTGACTATTGTTGTACCATAGCTATTTCAAATAACCATAGTAACAAGTACGAGTATATTACGAGTCGGTGTTGGATAAAAAATTTACTACGTGCAATAAAAGAAAATCAGCTGTCTACAAATTTTTGGCGAATCAAGTAAATATTACTTATTTAATTGTTAATGGTGGAGTTTTGAGAATATGTTGTAATTTGTGATTTGAAATATATTGATTTTATTTTTATTTAAAAATCAGTAAATTATGATGACACGTTTAATTGACATTGCTAACTTTGATAATCTATGTTCCATTGTATCTGGAACCATGCAGTGTTATAAGTATCCATACTAATACATTAATAAGAGAATAGTAAATATTACATCGCAAATCACGGTATATAGAGAAAAAGAAAACACGACACCAAGGAAAATCTCTCATTCTCATTACTCACAGAATATAAAATACGTCCTTTTCTTTTTCAACTTTCAACTATTCACTATTTAAATCTCCCTCGGTGCAACGTCTATCTAACACACCATTCAGGGATGCATGTTAGAGATAGGGCCACCCCATGGTGGTCTAGATCGCGGCTTTGCACTAGCTGTGTGTTTAAGAGTGAATCATGGCGCGATATCAGGCCATCTTATCACCTAGCGTGCAGGGGCGTTCGTGACATCAGGGCACTACACTAAACAGGGGATGATTTGTTGGGGGCAGTTAGCAGACTGGATAATGGGTGCAAATATTTAGTAGAGGAAGGCTAAATGGGGTAAAAGCAAAATTAGAAGACACAGGCAAGGGTAAGAGGAATAACAAATAAATAATTTTTTTATGTTTTGCGTTCATAATGAAGTCATACGCAATTGCGTATCGTAATGACCTTCATTTCGATACGCAATTTTTTGTTTTAGACGGTTGTTACTAGATGACGTTTCTTTAACCCATTTTTACCTAATTTATTTTTAGTTAATTGACAATTCATTTTAATAATATAATGTCGAAATTATTATTATTATTTTTTTATTTAGGGAAGATTATTTACATGAAAATGTACAAATGGTTACAAATATAATCACGAATTGAGTAAGTAAATGTTAATTGTAGAAGGCGCAAAATATTAAAAATAGTATAAAGAACTCATTTTATAAGACTTTCTTTCGCACTTGTCAACGCTCGTTTTCTAAACTTTGACGCGTGCGAAAAAAACATGTCTTATAAAACACGTTCTTTAATATACTATTATCAGTTATAACCTTTTCTAAATTATAATATCAGGAATAATATTTTAACATATCCTTGTTAATCAAAATTCTGTTTATAAATAATTATGATTTTCCTTACAGCGGTTTATTTAGTCCGAATTTCAACGGTCGAAGAGCCGCTTTTACGACCTCCGGTTAAAGTTTCGGTTTCTGGAACCGTAGGATAACTCTCAACTGCCAATCAAAAAGAAGCCATTGTTATGGAAACCGACGGTTAACTTTTGGTTTCCATAACAAAGGGTTCTTTTTGGGAGTTATCCTACTGTTTCAGAAACCGGAACTTTTGCTGCATTTCTGAACAAATCAGTAAATCTGTAAAAAACTAATAAAAACGCATCTATTTGTGTTGATTAATTTAAAATATACATTAGAGTGGCAGCTTTCTTTGAGATTTTGCTCATTATTTACAGATTTACAGATTTGTTCAGATTTGCAGCATTTCACCGGAGGTCGTAAAAGCGGCCCTAAGATATTTACGGCTGGATTCATAATAATTCGTAAAAGTAAACTTTTGATAAAGATAAACTTTATTTTAAAATAATTTTAAACTTTAAAATATATACGTTTCATAATAAAAAATTATTTTATTTTACACTGAGAAAAATGAATGGTTTTTAGCAAATAAATGTTCATAATTAAGGGGTACTTCATTCATCCAATTATTGCAACCTTGCAACAAATACAATTTAATCTTTAATATGAAATGTATTTTATTCATTCAGTTATATTATTTATTTGACCGTCATTTATTTCATTTAAATTTAATTTAATTCTCTCAAATAAACTAATATATTTATGTTTAGTATTTTAAATTGAGATTTTTAATAAATAAATTTATAATTTTCTGAAATATTTATTTGTTTCTTACAAATATGTAATTGTTTAGAATTAAATTCATAATATATTTGTGTAAACTTTATATTAATTAGAATGAAAAATAGTTTTTATTGTATGAATCTATATTTATTTGTCACAAATAAATATTATTTGTGGCAAGATGATATTTCCATTGAGTGAACAATGTTCTATTTGTCAAATGACGATTTTAAGTGAAGTGACTTGTATGGACTTGTTTTTCTGGAAAAAACGCTGTTAAATATCATTTTTTCATATTTAATATTAAAGAATATTTTATTCTCCATGCGATTTGGTGGCCTATACAGAGAAATACAGTCATAAAGGTTGCTATGTTCATAAAGATTGCTATCATAAAGACATTTGTAATAATATGAATTTATCAATTCAGAACCTACGTCGGTATTTTTAACAATCTTTTCAAAATAATACTTGTGAATGAACCAGATTATTTGACAATAGCTAACTTCATTATACATATATGAACCTAATTTAACCTTAATTTTATCTGTCAACGGTTTAATTTTAAAAAAAAATAATGAATAGCTAATTATATTTAGAACGCAAACATTTTCCCAGAACAACTAAAGAACAATATGATATATATGTCATATTTGGAAACTTCTACATTATTTAGAGCGGGTTTGTTAATTCCTACAAATGACCTCGACGTGATTGAAAATTTATGGGAAGATTTATTTTTTTATTTTGACTGAATATGTAACAGAAACATCACAGATCACAAAGAGATTTCAAGAATACCAGAGAATGTCAGAATCAATACGTATAATAAACTGCACCCTGCGAAAATATAAAAACACCAATATTTGGCAGAAAGGTCAATATTAATAATATTTAATTGATATAATAACCTGTCACATGTCAAATAATAACGTGATAACAACCATAAATATATAGTTTTAGCAGTCGTTATGATAAAGACTGTCAAAACGCTTAACAATTGTTGACAGTAACCACTTTCAATACTGAGAATACCAAATTCGATTTTAGCAATCTTTATAGTACATAACAACTATAAAGACCATAATGACTACACAAATATTGAGTTCTGAATAGGCCCCTTGATTACATTTTATACTTTATATTCAATGGATATAGAGTTAAAAAATTATAAAGAAATTAAATTTCATAAAGCAGCCAGCTGTGCTATAACCATGGAAACATCTACTATATTACGAAAATTCTGATTGACAGATATCAGTGTCAAGTGAAATTGACCTAGTATGTTTGTGTTATAATTTTACTAGAAATATAGAAACTTTCTGTACGGAATTTGTACAAAATACGTAGATCTGACTTAATGTAATGTACTGGAAATATGGAATCTTTTGCAAGAAACTTTTTGTGTGGATATTGTACAAAATACATAGAACTGACGAAAGGTAATTTAAATAATAAGTTAGTATATAAGTGTTCACTAATATCCAAGTGATAGTGTATGTGTACCTCAGTACCTCCTCAATAAAGTGGTCTCCAACCAGTCAATTTACGGAACACCCTATACTTAACACCATATCCCTGAGATCTAAAACATCTTACTATACGAATCGTACACCTCTTCGCTCTTCCCCAACAATAGTCTCGCATCCCCACAATCACATCCAGCTCGCACCTGCGCTGCCTACGACTCCGTGAAATATTCATTGCACTGCAGTATTCCTCATGTACACACAACTAATTAAATGAATCATTGATGAGGCGGGACGCGTGTCTCGAATACAACGAACAGTAGGACAAAAATGAAATATCGCATCCGCGACGCGAGCCTTCAAACTTTCATATACGTAGAGTCAGATGGCAAACGTGGATATAGGCAGGATTTGCATAGTGTTTGTAGAAACCTAATGAATAGTAATGAAATGGACGATGAAAGTAGGTTCATTAAAAGCGTCCACAAGAATGGAAAGAGACAATGGAGTTCATTTTCAGAAAGAGTTATTGGAAAAATTAACTAAGTATTGTTAGGAGTCTGCGGGATTATTATGCTAGTACTAATTATTGTTTTGTTTCATATATAACTCGTCTGTGCATGTACCTTTATTTCTTAGTTAAAATATTTATTTACGAAGAATAAAAAATTACCATTAGAAAGTCAGTTGTTATCAAAAATTTCATAAAATATCTACTAATACTAGTGATGCACGACGAGGCGAGAGTACTCTCGCATCTCGTCTCGTCTCGTTGCACTATGCGAGACGAGAACGAGAGCGAGATTGCAATTTAAAATTCGAGGCGAGATCGATATAACAACTGCGAGAAGCGAGAAATCTCGCAAGAGTCTCGCAATAAAAAGCATTTATTTTTTATTTATTTATTGAAAAATCAATCCTACAGGATAAAAATCCCAATTACAGGACGATTATAAAAAAGCATATATGATGCGTTGGCATAAATATAAATACATATTAGAATACAATAAAAAAATACGATGATGAATATAGCAAACAGTATAATAAACAATCAATTTAAATATGGAATAATTGCAGAAGTGATATTTTAAATTTACGTAATGAATCCGCATAAATATTGGACTGAAGGTTGACATTAAATAAATTGCAAAGTTGTCAAATAGGACATTTTAATTCATAATTTGCGCGCATTTAACAATTTATATAAAAATGTAATGGAATATATTTGCCTCCTTATCGATAAAGGATTCATATTAAAATAATGAAGCAACATATTATAATCGTAATCGAAACTAGGATACTGGCCGGTAACTTTGTAACTTTATAGCTTTGATTCATAAATTCAATGAAAAATGCACCGTACAGGGAGTGGAGTCAACGGTAATTCGTGCATAGAACAGGTGAATGTGAAAATTATATGAATTGAATATATTTTTTTGAGTCTATCTAGCGTCGAATGATATCGGTCGCAGAGCGAGGAAATGCAAAATAAAGACTAAATCGGTTTTGCATCTAATAGAACTAGTTTTTCTCCAACATTTCAGCCCCTACTTCATCCCAGTTAAAACTACGGTTAATAAAATTCTTGTCGTCCCTGAAAAGTAAAGGATCTTATATTAAGCGTCGATAGAAGTCAACACGGAGTGAAAAGGAGTGAATGGTTGCTAGCGGATTCCCAGTGTAGCGCTTTTTTATGAGTAAATCTTACTTAAATAGTGGCATATAGTTAATGATAAAGTGTAGAAACTTTTAGATACAAATTTTTTTTTTATGTTTAATTAGTTTTACTGATAACAGAATGTATTAACAGATGTTCGTATTGAAATAATTTGGTGAGTAGAATATAGTGTTTCGTCTCTTTATTATAGTTATACGACTGTAAATACACGGAAGCCGAAACGATTGGTGCGAACTTGTCTTTTGTAGTTCAACTGATACGTAAATACCGAGGTAAATACGTAGTGCGCAAGCGCTTGTTTGTACAGCGAGACTCGCGCGAGAACAAGACGAGACCCAAAAAAATGTGCGAGAACGAGATCGAGATTGCAGATCCGAAAACGATACGAGATCGATATTTTATATTTCTCGTCTCGTCTCGCCTCGCGTGCATCACTAACTATTACCACGTTTACATGCAGTTTTGAAAATGGTTTCAGTTTTCAGTCAAAATTATGCAAAACTGTTTACATGCAGTTTTCAAAACAAGTTTAAAAATTTATTTGAAATCAGTTTCGGCGCATGCGCATTTAGCTGATGTAAGTGACAGATCCACTTCACTCCAAATATTTCGTTTTGCTATTATTTCAATTATTTTTTATACTTCGTACCACTACGCACTAAAACTAAACAACTGGCAGTATATTTGAAGGTTAGTAACACAAAGCGACAGAAAAGTTATGCTCTGTACGCATGCGCAGTATCGAAAATAAATTTTAAGTGTTTACATGAGTAGTTTTCAAACTAGTTTTCAAGTCCAACCCATGAATTTTAGTTTTGGTTTGAGATAATTCAAAACCGTTTTGACACTGTATACATGGCGTTTTCAAACCTAAAAACGTTTTAAAAACGGTTTCAAAACTGCATGTAAACTCAGTAAATGACTTCTTGATCAATTAACAAATTCTTATTTTCATCTGATTTCATAAAATGTTTATGAAATTATTTAAGCAACATACTATTCTATTTCTCTTGGTTGTTTAATCTAAATCTAAATTCCTAGCAATTGGAGATAGACGAGGAGATAGACAAAACCTTTCATTGCTCTTAAAATTTGTCCAGGTCCAATACTCAAATCCAGATTCTCGATTCTACACTGATTATTTAGATTCGAGATCTGGATAATTCAACATACAATTATCCAGGGATCCGAATATTTTTAAATCCGAAACCGAAACTAGCTAGTCGCCTGCTTAGTCAGGAACTTAGAATATTATAGTAGAGTTTTAATTGTATGTTTCTACTTTTTGTCAAGAAATGTTGTTCGTTATATTCAAAATATTGTTTTTTCTCCACGATTCATAATTATAAAACACCAACTAACAGGACTGTAAATTCATTTCACGCTGTTTGAATGTTGAACGAGTTTTTATTTACATGTTGTTATTGTGTAGATACAGAGAGTATCGCATGACTGTAAATACATGTAAATCCTCATGGACTTTTTCATATTTAACACTGTGGTTTTACTCTAAAATCTAGATATAAAAAAACACAAAAATAACAGTAAGGCTTATTAATTTAAAATTAATTTTATCGATTGTTACTGTACAGGCATAGACATTTATTAAACAATGGAGTAAAGCAAAGCAAATATTAGCATCGTTGCAGTTTAGATGGAACACCAATGAGACCATAATATGTATTACTGCAGGTTTGTGATCATAAAAGATAAAATACAGCTACAACAAATTTAAGAATGCTTAGTTTTAATTGATCCATCTACTATTCTGTAGCGAAATAAAAAAGTATTTAATTATTATTACAAATGTTATTATTTAAGTTACGATAATTGAATTTTTATAAAATTACCAAAAATGGAATAATTTTTGCCCGTTTATAAATTATGAGCGTTTAAAATTTTTATATCTAGAATAATGATATAAATAATAATAATGAATTACTTACAATAATGTTCAAGTGATGAAAATGGTTTAAAGTTGTAGAAAATATGTAGACTTAACTGAAACAAAACGAAAACAGGATTAAAACCAAATAAATTTAAATTAAAAATAAAAATTGGTGTATGTACCAAATCTAGTTAATTTTGTTGATTTCGCTTCAAAAAATCAGATTTAAAAACATATTTTTATATTTTGCGTCATAATGAAGACATTACGATACGCAATTGCGTTACAAATATAATCACAAATTGAGTAAGTAAATGTTATTGTAGAAGGCGCAAAATATAAAAAATAGTATAAAGAACTCATTTTATAAGACATGTCTTATAAAACACGTTCTTTAATATACTATTCTTTAAAAATACCTTTAAATGTTATTTTTTCGAGATTAATGTTATTATAAAAATTAAAGATTATTAAATTTTCTATAGATTTGCATTAATACTTTTTCTATATATTTTATGGATAAATTTATAAAATTATCTATAAATTTAATTCCGGAGCCTACGCTTTAAACAAGTAAAACTCCTTGGTTACACAGTTCATATCTTCAATGTATGTAACTGACAGATAAATGTCACTGTCAAAGAACTAATCATTTCAAATTAATAACAGTAACGTTTTAAAAAGAAAATAGTAAATAGAACCCTAGTTATATGGAAAGGATCTTAATACAGTTTCCGCAATACTTAAATATGTAAGTATGTATATTTAAATTAATAAAAATTAAATAGTGAGAGGTTGACCACAACAGATTTTTGGGGTATGAGGATGGTGTGACTTAAAAAAAAGTCGAATTTTTTTAAAAAATTAAAATTCTGAAAATTTGTATTTAAGTAGTTTGAAGGATGTAGATTTAAGATTTTAAAACCACAGGTCGATATGTCTTCTCATGTCCGAGATATTCGGTCTCAAAACTTTGCTCAAAAATGCCCATTTTTGGGTCATATCCCAAAAATGGTCAATTCTACACCGCTGGCGATATCACAACTAGATTCTACGAGCAAAATTACATAAGCATACCAATTTTCATAATTTTTGAACAACTATTATAATCTCCAGAAGGAAAAGTCTGAAAATGGCCAAAAATTGCAAAAAATCTAAGGTGTACTACCCATTGCGATTTTTTCAGTTTTTGATAATTTTAAGGAATGTTTAATAATTAATGTATCCGTTGGAATATTTTGATGAAAATTGGTATACTTATGGTTTTTGGTACGAGGAATTTACTGGTGAGGTCGTTGAAGGTGTACCGCACACCTATTTTTGGGTATGAGGATGGTGTGGATTTAAAAAAGGGTGGAAATTTTTAAAAAATTAAAAATTCTGAAAATTTGTATTTAAGTAGTTTGAAGAGTGTAGATTTAAGATTTTAAAACCACAAGTCGATATCTCTTTTCGTGTCCGAGATATTATTTTATTATTATTTTTTATTTAGGGAAGATTATTTACATGAAAATGTACAAATGGTTACAAATATAATCACAAATTGAGTAAGTAAATGTTATTGTAGAAGACGCAAAATATAAAAAATTGTATAAAGAACTCATTTTATAAGACTTTCTTTCGCACTTGTCAATTTTGACGCGTGCGAAAAAAACATGTCTTATAAAACACGTTCTTTAATATACTATTTTATACAGTGTATATAAAAAGTAGCCATTTGCGCACTCTTTTATCAATGTAAAATGTCACTTTGCCGCTCATGCGCGACAAAGCAGCAAAAACACCCGCTGTCCAAATTTCCAACTATACAATGTTGAGAAATGTGACTTGTATAGATTCTTAATGGAAATGTTGAGTTAGGAACTATAATGGTACTGTAGTTACACATTCACCATCTTCACAAGACAATCTGACGTAACTGCTCTGTCGGTATATTACATAAC
>OY720450.1:5626548-5819048 GCA_963082715.1 Harpalus rubripes
CGTGTTCGGTAATTAAATGTCAACAATAATTATTAGCAGCAGGCGACAGCAGCTCTGCGGGAGGACAAATGAAAGAACTGTCACTCTTGCTTTTCATTCGGAGTCTTGAGTGATGGTGAAATATTTTGGGTTAATGATGTGGTGCTAAGAAGGGGTTAAATTTGCAGTCAGTCTCTTCAGACGACTAAGCGTCTAATTATTAATTGTGTCACACAATGAAATGGCGAACAAAGGAGGTTTTCAACATTTTGCGCGTGGTTATTGTCAAAGATGATTGTAATTAAATATTCCTATACATGATGCTTAATGCAACAACAACCGATGTCAATTTTTAACCAAATGTAGATTGATGCTGGGTTGCATGAAAACTGTTCAATAAATAGTTTATTGATTCTATAGTTACCGGTCCTATAAAGTTAGCGAACCGTTAAAATTCAAACAGTTGCATGAAAAAATATTGCAATCTTTAGTTAATGAATTGTTTATGTAGCAACAGTATCATTACAATAAATGTCAATGTCATAATCCATAAACGTGTCCAAGATCGAGTAAAAGTGTAATTATTAAAAATTGATAAATGAAATAGGATTACAAATTTTACTGAAAGAGAAAAATATGTTTTGCTGGAAAAGTATTTGAAGAAAAATGTAATTGAAGAAAAATGTAGATGGATAACTAATAAAAATAAAATGGGAGGCTCCAGTGATATTATTAATTGCTTATTTGTTGACACTGCCATACAAGTTCCAAATTTTCTAAAATCATTTCTGCATCCGAAGATGATGACGATGACATACTCGTTGTTCCACCAAAATGAATTTAAATTATATTCCTGTATTATAAATATAATATACGATCATTTACTTATCCTGTAATTAGTAGTGCTTTCATTTTAAACGTAAAATTTATACCAATTATTTATTTACGGATTTTGACATTTAGTGTCAAACTCGATTTATTGAGCCGTTAAATATTTATAGGTCCGAAATCAGCTCTATAAGTTATAGGACTGTTTATTGAATCTTTAAAATTATATAAGGTTCATGCAACGATTTTTCGAATCCTAGAGAACCGTTAGTTGCTAACGAACTGATAAATAGTTTCTTGCAACCCACCATGAATGTGCAAATCTGCTAAAATACTACGAGAACCACGCTAAAATTGTTAAAAATATAAAATCAGATTAATGCTGGGTTGCAAGAAACTATTTATCGGTTCATTAGCAACTAACGGTTCTCTAGGATTCGAAAAATCGTTTCATGCTCCAGTAGTGGAAAGATTAGCCTGTATAGAAACCGTAACGTGAGTGTACTACGGTATTCACACACTTTTCATGGAGGCTCTTTTCCTTGTCCCCAGTTAAAATTGTAGTTAAATTCATAAAAAAAAAATAAAATGTTATTACCACTCTGGCCTATAGGTGCTTAATATAGTGAAAAACAATATTAATGGGTCGATTCTGTTCACATCTGTAAATCTTACAGATCTGTAAATTTGTAAATAATGAACAAAATCGCAACGAAATTGCCTCTTATGTATAATTTTATATTAATCAACAAAAAAAGATGCGTTTTTGCAAGGTTTTTGCAGATTTACAGATCTGTAAGACTTACAGATGTGAACAGAATCGACCCATAAAAGTATACAATTATAAAAAATATTAAAATTTTTATATGCAAAAATCACAAACTAATGACAGATGTCATGTCTCTGTCGGTAAATCACCAGGATACTGGTCGATTAAATTTACTTTCAAAGTAAAAACTCAGCAGTTTATTCGATGTTTATAAAACCGGGCATAAGTTATTAGTAAAATACGTGGAACGACTCGTCAATTTACGGGTTTGTAAAAATTTATTAGTTATTAAGAAATATTGTTGCTCTCGATGAGTTATATTTCTGGTTAAATTTAATGTAGGTACTTATTTCATTTACACTCTGTAACTAAAAATATCTCCTTCCTACGGTATCGTCATTGTCCATAGAATAGATATTGGAAAACCTAACTGAATGGATGCTATCGAAATGTAAATTCCATCGTACAATATGACATATTCAAAATAGTTGAAATGTGAAATTGTTAACATTTCATCTTATCTTCTGGGAATTGTATTTTGATATGACCCGGATATTAGTTCCAACTTACTACAAAACATTGTGGTGATTGGAACAAATGCTAAATGAATTTGTTGTTGATTATGTTGATGTACTGTTAGCATGCATACACGAGGGGCTTTAATCATGTTCATCAAATTATTAGTAATTACCTAAGAGATTTAATAAATGTTACATTTCACAACATATAGTGCAATGTTCATTTTCGAATTTCAACATTGCATTGTGATGAATTCTTTCTCCTAAATACAAACATCAAATGATACTGTTTACTGTTAACAATTAAATATTGATCATGGATTGTTTACTAGTTTTTTAATAATGGTTCAAATGCAATGAATAGAAAATATTTAATGAAGAAACAAAATTTTTGAAGCGCGTGGAATATTTTACAAATGTATTTTATGAAACAGGATATTTCACATATATCAAATTTTACAATTTTATTTATATTAATGAAAACAGATGTATAAGTAATAATTTGATGAGCCCAACATAATACTTCGCGCAATTTAATTATGAACCTAAAACAGTGGCGGATTTAGAAAATTATAATAGGGGGGGCAGTAAATTCGGAAAAACAAATTTTAAATATATAGGTGAGCCCCCCCCCCCCACCTCGTTAACTTTTGTGTTGTATTGTAAAAAATAACAACCTATAATTATTTTACTAAAATATAAACCCCCATTTTTCTTTTTAATGATCTATTTGTGGTCCTGCACCATAACAAAAAATAATAAAATGTACATTTACACTTTACTCAATAAATAGGGATTAAGATGAAGAAAACAATTTTTTATTGAGATTTGTTGTCAGGGTCACTGTGATGTCACATTAGTGCTATCTTTCTCTCGCTGCCTACTATAGAATTTGTGCGAAAGAAAGATACATCAATAAGTGTCGCCGTGACGTCACGTTGACTTTAAAAATCAAATTAAGTTAAACCAAAAACAATTAAGACTTTTTAATACTACGAATTGCTTCAAAATTAAAAGAACTTTCATTTAAAATAATAAAAAATCAGAGTGCAGGACCCCAAACAAGTAAATGAGTTTGAGAAATATTAGAAATAATGTTTATTCAAATATTCTAAGTAGCCATGTGAAAATAAATAAAATGCAACAATGTTATACAAAACAAGTTAAAACATCAAATTAAGTAATAAGAGCAACTTAAGATAAAAAATGGCGGTTTATATTTTAGTGAAATAAATATTGTTTGCTATTTAAAAAATAAAAGTTGATAGTCGTATCTTTTAAACGTGACTTTATAAAAAATATATACATCTGCCATCAAATAGTATAATAAAAGTAATAAAACTTTTATATGAACCATTTGTTCTATTACTTATAATAAAAAAAGTTAGGGGGGGGGCATCTCCAAAATAATGAACAATTTGAAAAATAAATAGAAATTCTGTATTTTTATTATTTTTATTAGTATGTTTATTCTTTTACTTATCTATGATGTGTAATACGTGAATAATAATATGTAATAATTAAATTTTTAAAAATAACAGGGGGGGGGGCACGTGCCCGAAAGCCCCCCCTCTAAATCCGCCACTGACCTAAAATGAATAAAGATGAACGCTGGTTTTGGACGACATATATATCTATTTCTCGGAATTTTCACTGAGCAACTTCGAAATTAAGGGAAATGATGGTTCTTATACTGACAATATTGCAGAGGTCCCTAATAATGAATCTCGCTGTAAAAATAAGCGCTTGCGATCTACGTATTTACGTCAGTTTAAGAGACAATTTCGCATCAATCGTACCGTCTTTAATTTCCAGTCGAACTATGACTACGTTTACCTCAATAATTCAAGCGGCTTCAAGTATATTATGACTTGAAAAATCCTATTGCTTTCTCTCAGCGGATTGAAAATATGATTGAGTTATTTGTCCCAAAAATTGGTGAGAGGAAAAATGACATCCAAAATAAATTTGGTAAAATGGCGTCTATCGATAAAAGAGAGGGCTAGATTAAGAAAATACGAACTGGAAAACAAGTGATGAATCATAAGAGAATAACAAAATTGAAAAGTATTACGAGGGTGGATTGAAAAGTTTCCGGAATGACTGAGAAAGCCTTGGTTTTTGGAAAACAATCTTATGTCGTTGTTTTGTTTAACTCTTCATATGAACTGTCAAAAAATTTCAGTACAGTCTGTCTATCAGTCTAATCGTGAAAAGCGTCTGTGTCGATCTCCGTAGCGTTAAATCGATAATGAATAAAAACGAAGTTCGTGCTGTTATCAAGTTTTTTTATTTGGAAGGAAAGACGGCAACAGAGATCAAGACCAGGTTGGATGCTGTCCTTGGGAATGCTTCACCTTCGTTTTCCACTGTGAGTTTCTGGGTTTCGGAATTTAAGCGTGGCCGAACACACACCTCTGACGAGTCACGTTCAGGTCGCCCAAAATCGGCTACCACACCGGAAATTGTGGATAAAGTCCACGATATGGTTCTGGAAGATCGCCGAATAAAAGTGCGGGAGATTGAGGAAGCCATAGGGATCTCGTATGAACGTGTAGTTCATATTTTACATAATGAGCTGGGCATGAAAAAAATGTGTGCCAGGTGGGGGCCGCATTTGCTTAGTTCGGAGCAAAAGCGCATTCGAGCACGAACTTCAGCCGACAATTTGGAGTTATTTAAGAAAAATCCAGTTGATTTCAAAAGACGTTTCGTAACCATGGATGAAACATGGATACACCACTACACGCCAGAGACGAAAATTCAGTCGAAAGCGTGGATTGGACATGGTGAATCGGCCCCGAAGAAGGCGAAGTCAGTTCAATCGGCGGGAAAGGTGATGGCGTCAGTCTTTTGGGACGCCAAAGGCATTCTTCTAATTGATTACCTTGATAAAGGAAAAACTGTAATTGGACAATACTACGCCACACTTTTAGTCAAGCTGAAAGCAGCAATTCAAGAAAAACGTCCGGGAATGGCAAAGAAAAAGATCTTGTTTCACCACGACAATGCGCCAGCTCATTCAAGTCGAATTGCTCAAGAAAAATTGACCGAACTGAAGTTTGAAATCGTCCCCCATCCACCGTACTCGCCCGATTTGGCTCCCTCGGACTTCCATCTTTTCTCGAAACTAAAAATGTTCCTCGCCGGAAAGAGATTTCGATCCAATGAAGAAGCCATTAGAGCAGTAAATGCTTATTTTCACGACCTGAAAGAAAACCATTTCCGGGAGGGAATCGAAAAGTTAGAAAAACGTTGGACCAAATGTGTCGACCTCAGAGGGGACTATGTAGAAAAATAAAATGTAGTTTGTGTTAAATATACATATTTTTTCACGTCATTCCGGAAACTTTTCAATCCACCCTCGTATATTATGTCCTGACCAATTCATGAGAAAATAATACACTTTTCACTTTGTGTAGCATTCAATATATTTCTTACACTTCTAATTAAAACAATTTGAAAGATATTTGACATTAGTTCCATTTTAATTTTCTTAACTAAGTAAAGTAAATACATATTTATTTAACATCCATGAATAATATATGGTACTATTTTACTATCTTGTACAAAATATTAAGACAGCTGTAATGTGTTTACAATGGCCACTATGGCCAGCTATTCAAGAGCATTTTGTAAATAATCAATTGTAAATTTAAAATGATGGGTCCCAAGGGAAAAATGATTGGACAAGCAGTCTACTGATGAAAGTTATTTATTTCTAACCGACGTTTCGACTAAAACGTTAGTCTTCTTCAGGGCACTATAATGAAAATTACAAACATTCTTTACTTATGACGATCAACTCTGTGATAATTTTATCGAAAACTGTTCCTCATGGGTGGTTGCCACAAATGATATGTAATTGACCATTTCTGTAAGTATCTGTACATTATTTATAAGCAAAATATTTTTTATGTCTTTATATCTGTACCTCATTTGTAAAGAATGTTTGTAATTTTCATTATAGTGCCCTGAAGAAGACTAACGTTTTAGTCGAAACGTCGGTTAGAAATAAATAACTTTCATCAGTAGACTGCTTGTCCAATCATTTTTCCCTTGGGACCCATCATCCATTCTTCAGTCGATTATCGATCAAATTTTTGTAAATTTAAAGTTCTTCTAATCTCATTAGTATGTGACGTTAGAGCACTTGTTTAAACACAGCACAATTTTTTTTTTAGCCTGTAGCACTATGTTCTTTAACGCCACATAAAAATAACCCACGATTCAACAATTCTCCCCCTTCTATAAAACTTAGAGAAGAATTTGTTGCCTCCAAATCCTTAGAAATAAGTCTATGATAACTATCTTCGAATGTCATTATAATTTAAGTACGTACACAAAATTATTACTAACACTATTTATAAAAAGTTTAATGAATTTGCTAGTATACTTCAAAACGAATGTTGGTTATAAAATGTTTGTGTATGCAATCTTATAGCAAAATACCATTTTCAGAGCACGTGTATACTACAACACTAGCGCCGCCATCGGTAGTTTTAATCGCCAATATGCATGTTTTACAAAAAAATATTGTTGAAATTAATTCTAAAACTTATGGGACATACGTTGATTTAACTATTCCTCCAATTTTTAATGTATTATTAATATTTAAGGACTAGTTAAGATTTCCTAATATTTTGTTAGAAGAAAAGCTATATCCATATTTTTTTTGTTGACTGTTTCAAAATTAATAAATATTTTCCATGTGAAAGTATGTGTATAAATCTTGTACCCCGAAAAAATAAACAAGCTTGCTATGTAAATATTTCAAAATGAAACACTGTCCTTAATTTTTCTACATATCATAAAAAGCATTCTCAAGGCGCTACTTTATAACAATAAACGTCAGCAGGGCCCCTTAAGTACCTAAATTTATAATGTCTTCTAAACAAATCTTATAGGGGTGTGTAGGCAAGATTATATAAAATTTATACTGCATGAAAATAACGCACCCGTTTTGGAAGTATCAAATATGAAAATATTATTTATTAGGAATAATATAGAATATTTCACTAATTAATTTCTGTAATTATAGCTAAATTTTATTGTAATTAATTACAAATATAGAATTATGTTGATTCTTTTGGTATGCAATAATAAGCTGCTGTTGCACCATATACATAAATTAATAATTTCATTTGGATTAAATTAACCACTAAACAATTCCAATAACAAAATTTCATATACATTAATTTAATTAACATTGTTTCAATTCAGTTCTTATTTTACACAACATTAAAACTGTTGATCATTTGCCTGCTTATTGACTAAGTTTGGTTCATATTTGCTGTATTTTTACCTCCCGCTACCTCCCACTACCCCTTTGGTAAATGACCACGTTTTAAGGTCCCTAGAATCCAATTTTAACATTTTCACGATGATGTCTGTGTGTATGTGTGTGTGGATCCTCCACTCTAACTCAGATACTATCATTCAGAAAATTTTGAAATCTTGTATTTCGAACTTTTTCTGTATTGGAAAGAGCCCATTAGATTTTGGTGAAAATCGGATAACCGGAAATGGCACTTTACTAAAAGCTCAAAATAGTTTTTCTTCGATATATACCTTTAAATGTTATTTTTTCGAGATTAATGTTATTATAAAAATTAAAGATTATTAAATTTTCTATAGATTTGCATTAATACTTTTTCTATATATTTTATGAATAAATTTATAAAATTATCTATAATTTACATCCCAGAGCCTATGCTTTAAACAAACAAAACGCAGTTATTTAAATGTATGTAACTGACAGATAAATGTCACTATCAAAGAACTAATCATTTCAAAATAACATTCGTTTTAAAAAGGAAAAAGTAAATAGAACAATAGAAAAGGAATTTAATACAGTTTCCAGCTTAAGTAAATATGTAGATATGCATTTAGATTAATAAAAATTAACGATTAACAAAAATATTTAAGCTAATCCTCATTTTTGGATTAGTGAATTCTATTCTATCCTGTTATTTAAAATTTAATCTTCATTTTATTATAACTCCGGTGGTTCAATGGTTAGAGCAACGCCTCATGTCATGAGTGCCCCCGGGGCTCTGGGTTCGAATCCCACTAAGGCATGAATGTGTGTGAATGTGAACCCAGTCTGTAATTAGGATTTAATCCTGTTGAGGGGTTTAAAAAAAGGTAGTTACTTAGCCCGCGAGACGAGACGAGACGAGAAATATAAAATATCGATCTCGTCTCGGTTTCGGATCTGTAATCTCGATCTCGCTCTCGTTCTTGCACATTTTTTTGGGTCTCATCTCGTACTTGCACGAGAGTCTTGCGAGAGCCTCGCTATAAAAATAAGCGCTTGCGCACTACGTATTTACGTAACTGTTTAACTAAAAGAGACAAGTTTGCACCATTAGCACCGTCTTCCATGTATTTGCAGTCATATAACTATAATAAAGAGACGGAACTCTAAACTCAGGTCACCAAATTATTTCAATACGAACATAATGTTTATTCATTTACCGTCATCAGAAAATGTGAGATGTTAGTAAATAATTGAATTTGCCTCTTAAATATCCAATTTATCATCAAACTATTTTAATACAAACATCTGATAACACATTCTGTCATCAGTAAAACGAATTAAACATTAAAAAAATATTTTTTGTAACTGAAAGTACCTACACTTTTTCATTAAATATATGCCACTATTTAAGTAAGATTGTCCTGTTGGCTCCCATCGACGCTTACTATAACATCCTTTACTTTTCAGGGGCGACAAGAGTTTTATTAACCGTGGTTTTAACTGGGGTGAAATAGGGGCTGAAATACTTCGACTCTAGATAGACTCAAAAAATATGATGAATTCATATAATTTTCACATTTACGTGTTCTATGCATGAATTAGCATTGACTCCACTCATTGTACAGTGCATTTTTCATAGAGTTTATGAATCAAAGCTAGAAAGTTAGAAATACTTTCTATTGCGAGACTCTCGCGAGAATCTCGCAAGATTTCTCGCTTCTCGCATTTGTTATATCGATCTCGCCTCGAATTTTAAACTGCAATCTCGCTCTCGTTCTCGTCTCGCATAATGCAACGAGACGAGGCGAGATGCGAGAGTACTCTCGCCTCGCCGTGCGTCACTAATTTTATTATAGCTTCGGTGCTTAATGGTTAGAGCAACGCCTCATGTCATGAGTGCCCTCGGGGCTCTGGGTTCGAATCCCACTAAGGCATGGATGTGTGTGAATGTGAACCCACTCTGTAATTGGGATTTAATCCTGTTGAGGGGTTTTAAAAAAAGATAGTTACTTGGATTAGGTTAGACTATATTTTAAATTTTAAGAAATAAACTGTCAAAATTAGAGTAAAATTCGCTAATTCAAAAATAAGGATTAACTTAATCTTTTTTGTGACTCGACCTGTAAATGGCTGGAAGTATTGTGATGGCCACACCAGATTTTTTGTGACTATTACTATGTTGTCTGTTTGTTGTTAGTTCATTAAAATCGTGTTACAAACACAACAAAAATAAAAAACATCGAACTTTCCAATATAACATATGACAAAAACAATTAGCATCCAGTACCTTGTAATGAAAAATAACTGATAATACACCATGACATTTCCCGCTTCAGTTTCTATCTACAGTGGCGCTGTGATAAATCGCTTCACATCTAGTCGCCTCTGGATTGAGGCATGTTGGCAACGCGATATGTGCCATTTAATTAGCATGCAGCATAGTGGGCCCTGGTCGCATGGAGGTGAAACAATGATTAAACGGTGTTGACTAGCCTGTTAATTATTACTTCGCAGAAGACTCCGATACGCGTATTGGTGTTTGTGTTTGTATTGTCTTATCGGATTGGATTACTGGCTCAGTGATTGGAAATCGGATAGAGGTGATTGGATTTTTTTGACTGTTATATGTTGAATAAATGCCGGGGAAAATTGAACAACGAATGTACGAATGTTTACAAGTGTTTTGACAAAGGGATTGTTATCTTTTTTATGTGACATAAGTTCGTTTTAAAGTGGGCAAATAATTTTGAATAAGCTTAGTCGATATTATTAAGCGCTCTTCTAAATAATTTAAATTTAAAAGAAACAATCAGACTATGGTATTTTATATATATATATATATATATATATATATATATATATATATATATATATATATATATATATATATATATATATATATATATATATAAAATTTTACAAAAATGCGAATTTATCGAATGGCTACCCAATTTTTAAAAAATCTTGAGTTTTTTTTAAATTTATCGCGAAACTGAACATATTTTCAATTGTATGTGTCAATACTACATTTTAAATCTGGCAACAATAGTGGCAATACTATTTGCTAGTTCGCACGCGTTACTTACACAGTACATGACAAATTGGAAATCTTATAAAATAAATAATAGAATACATTGTTACTTTGTATAAGTAATAGGGGATTACAGTGCAGTTGATTTAAGAGAAATTAGGAAAAAATATTGAAAGTATATGATTAATAATAAATATTAATAAAGAAATAAAACGACATAATTGAAATATTTCGGAAATAAGGGGATTTTTGTTATAACAGCTCATCACTCATATGAAATCCATCTATATTATTTTGATTGGCGACTCAAAGACGGCCTATAATTATATAACGAATACCCAGTTAGGGGCGGAGCGTATTACCAATGGAAGTAGAGATATTCAAATAGCGGAGACGTGGCTATCAGTCCAGTACTGCAATTCTCAAACAGTTTTTATTTGAATATAAATATTTTTCATTAAACTTAATAATTTAAATATATTTCCAATTATAAATCATGTAGACTTGTAGTATAATAATATTCATTTATTTTTTATAAATATAATTTAGAAATAGCATATATTTCAAGAATATTTAGGTCGACGAAGAAAACAGTTTGGTATAAAAACTTATATTCGTGACGTCACATCTATATTTTCAAATTTCGAAGAACTATAACTCGCTTATTAATAGGAATTTCTTCACCGGATTTTCACCGACAGTCTTAGTTTTACTTATGCGTTCAGATGAAATTATATTTAAAAAATGGTGGAATCCCCTATTGATGCATTAAAAATATTTTAAAATGAGTGTACTTTTTATTGGTATTAATAATAATTTGTGTGTGTGGGGGCAGAGCCCCTTCAGATTTTTCCGTGTGGGGGCAGAGCCCCTTCAGACTTTTCCGTGTTGGGGCTCGAGCGCTGAAGCCCCCACGTAGTCGGCGCCTATGCTGTTAACTCACTGTTAATATTAGAATTTGTTTGTGATTATATTTCAATACCATGGCTAACACTATGAATAAGTCACTTTTATAAAATTTTAAATTTAATTTGCTAAATTATGAAATATATCAAAACTGTTCATTTTAATTGAAATGAAATGCTACAAATGTTTTATAAAAATTGTAATGACCATAATGACCATAGCATGAAATATAAATATGTGTATTTTTAGTTGTACAAACAATTACAGTAGTAGTATTATTTCGAATATTTTTCTCCTTCCGTTTAAACTGCGTCCATTTCGTTGGAAAACAACACAATTTGGAGTGCGAGTAAATACCATATTTACATAAAATTAATTTGCGTTTAACGCATGTTCAAAACATCGCCATTATTCATTAATTCATCGGGCACGTTTCACGGTCTGGTTGGAAAAATATTTGCGTTCACATTTACACCTGTAGGCCCGTGGCCGGCTCGTCGCACGCCATGATTTATTGGGCCGATAACCGAGCATTCTGTTGAATTTTACCCCAATTTGTCAAAATTAACGCCCGACTATTAAGCTGCTCTTTCACAATCACACGATAAATAGTTTTCCATTTCAATGATGCGCTTGTTTACTTTCTCTAATAAGATATCTATTGTCTTTTACGGACATCATAATAGACCTTTTCAATTTAACGGCCATCTCTTTCTATCGCTGCATATAGTAAGTAAAATGTCACCACAATTACCAGTTAGGCTGTCAAACGAAACGTCAAAAATATTACCAGAGGCGTAAACTTTTAATTTTGGCTGTGGATGCACTATTTTTATTTTAGATAAGTGTATATATTTTTATAAATGCAAAGTAAAAATGGCATAGTTAATTTATTATGTACATATTAAATTATACGTATATATGGCTTAACCACAGACTCCCGGTCCAATAACAACATGATTTAACTAAATTTATCTATATCCGAAAGTGTTCCATTTAGCAAATTCTGCTTCAAAGTGCTTCTAAAAAAATAATTTTGTTTATAATAGAACGTTTTGTTCGATTTGAATGAAATTTTGGTATGATAATCCATATGGACATGACATCTTTTCAGATGATATTTTTTGTTATTATTAGTGATCCACTATTCTATGTAATTTAGGTGTCACGACCATGATTAGTTTTTTTTAATTGATCGACATTATTACTACATATAAAATATAATTAAACTGTTAGGGAAAAATTACTGGGGGTTAGGGATGGGTAAAAACAAGAGACTATCAATCTAGCGAATCGATACGATTCGAAACTTTTAATATCGATCTACCATCAGATTTAGATGCAAAATATCAATCTGCAATAAATAGATTACTTACAAAATTGAATTTCAGTTATACTTAGATGTTATAAAAAGGCAACGTTGTAAATTAAAATGATTTAATTTGCTAATAATTCAGATAATACAACACAAACATGATAAATTGCCACAGACCATAGACCAGAGAACGACAGGAAGAAGTGAAATAGTCAAGTCAAAAATAAATTTAAAGTATAGATTATAGCTGTACCATACTAAGAAATGATACAAAATTATATTTTAACGACTTTTAATAAAAAAATATCGATTCGTTCAGTGAAGGTAAATACCGAAAATACAACTTTCGATCGATATTTTTAAAAATTGGTTCAGAATCGTGGGTCCCTACTGTGGGTGCTGCGCACCCACTCTTACTGTGGGTGCGCGTGCGTCCGTGCACCCACGTAGTTTACGCCCCTGAATATTACTATTATTTATAGCAGGGGTTCCCAAAGTGCGGCCCACGGACTAAATGCGGCCCGGAAAGCCTGTGAATTCGGCCCGCGATATCGATACGATATATTATATTTTTATTAAAAAATAAATAAGTATATAGTAAAATAAATAATAAATCTTACAAATAAGATATAATAAAATATTTTAATATTTTTAAAAAATTCTTACAGAACTTAAACCATAAGCGTTTGTATTAATAAAATATTGTTTAGTTTATATTTAAAAAATTATTGTAGTATGTCTAGTCTAGTTATTACACATTTGTACAGAAATATAATATAGTAGTCTCAAATAGATACAGAACTGTTAATCACATCTGGCGCATCTAATGCAACACTCAATTTCAAGGGGTCAGTAACGAATTTATAGTTTTTTTTTCAATGATGTGCGCTGTGCTGCACACTACAACTGTACCACTAGACCTTGTCCTGCCTACCCAGTTGGCCTGAGCAATACAGGCCTATGCCATATTAACGAATATTCAAAAATGCACTGCTCCAACTCACAAGAGGTGGGACGAAAAATAGGAAAACGTGCAAGCACAAACAGATCGTCTTTTCTTATTGGTTGCTCAAATTATGAACGAAATGCGTCTTTCGCGCAGTTCTATTTTTATTTGAGACGACAATGCAGTAGTGTTTACATGTGCTAAAATAAGAAATAGTTAAATATATTTAAAACAAAAAAATCGTGGTTATTGTTTTGATTTTATTCCGTTTTTTTTGGCCCGCCAAAAAATTCGGTAATATTAAATTGGCCCGCCTAAGAAAAACTTTGGGAACCCCTGATTTATAGTATGTTCTGTAACGCAAACGGTTCGATCAGATTTACGGTTTTGTATTATGTAAGTCCTGAAATTATTTACCAGTTTCTATTTGGAACACAGTTTCTGAAAAAAGTTGGTAAAAGTAAAAAATCGGTCCACGGAAATAATCCTGGTTTCTCTGCTGTATTACCCCCACTACCGCTACTTTCAACCATTATCATAACAAAATCAAACTATCGGCCTAATTCACTAAGATGGTTGTTATAGTCGTTAGGTAACAACTGAGAGTTAACAACGATTTTTAGCAACTCTTGTAACAACTGTCATTCAATTGGTATTCAGTAAATACATAATTAACGACATTGTTAAAAACGGTCGTTCTGAACAATCGTTGTTAAATATAGCATTGAAGTTATCAAGTGAGTTAAAAGGCATGTCAATTCTCAATATTTGTACATACTTCTACTCTATTCACAACCTAAAGTGACAGATTTTGATTCGTTTGACGTTTGAATTTTTAATAATGAGTAATAAGAAAATTTGGGGTGCAACATGTTCCGCGGAACAATATTCTCTAATAGTAATTTCATGATAATTTTGGACTAATTAAATAACAAAGCTAGTTTTGCATTTCAGTTCTGATAACTGCTAGTTGGAAATTTTACAAATGGTTGATTGACTTGAAAAATTGAAATTTTGTCCTGTAATCTCTTTATAAGACCTATAGCTAGGCGTAGAAATTAAGTGTTGGGAGAATCTGATGAAGTTCTCCAGTTTAGTATGTATATTAAATTCGATGCGATCGATTTCGAAATTTCAAGAATCTTATCATCAGGAATTATCAGTAAAAGTAATAGAAATTTGACATTGTTGAAATGGCTGTTTAAATTTAAATGTGTAAGATAAATAAAAATAAATATCGAAAAATTTAATTTAAATTTTATCGGGAGAGAATCTGAAAATTTGTTCAATATTAAGAATTAAAATATTTGATGGTAATTTTAAGTTACAGAAATTTCACTGTTGAATTACACCAAAACAGTCTTCTCTCATAAAATATTTAAGTTTGGAATAAATGTAAATCCTTCATCTTGTAACATGAGACCTTCGGCATCTAAATAAAAATAAATTGATACAATCCAAAACTTTTCAAATTTGGTATTTAAGACTTTTATATTAATGAGAACGACATATTAGTTTTATAATATTGATAAACCTGAAGTACTACTTTGCAGGAAGCTATAAACAGATTTTCTTGAAAAAATATATTAAAACATGATCCAAAACGTCTCAAAGTTGGTATTTACAACACGTGTATAATTTGAAACAACCTTAGATTTTGACTATAACCGGAAGTGGTATTTAATTTGGAGCTCTTAACAGATTTTCGAGGAAAAAAATAATGAAATATAATCCAAAATTTGGTATTAAAGACTTTTCTATTTATTGGAATAACAACAACCGGAGGTGTTGCTTTACTTAAAGTTCATTGCTATTTCAAACATGGAATTGACGGAAGGTCATGTGTTGGCCACATCAGATTATTTTTTATGATTAACGTATCTATAAAATTATGCATCTAGTGAAATACAGGTAGTCTCCAAAGCGACGCCCGTGCTTTAGGGATTTGATCCCGGGGGCTAAAACAAATCGAAAATTTAAAAAATTGGATTTTTTTCTTGTCAAATCAATATCTAATGGATAAAGTCTTTAACCAATTTTTAAAAATGAACCACTATGTTACAGAATTGGCCCGATAGACAGTTGTATAGTATATGTACTTCTCTTTGCATTATTTGTTACAATCTCCACAATGTGCATTATTCTTTCCTTTACCCACTTTTCCGACAGAAAATAATAAAAATAATAGGAAATAAAATCCAGCTCGAGGCCCAATTACTAAAGGTCAAGTGTATTTTATTCTCCGTAGCATAATCCTCACAATCACCTTTCCCCGAAGCGGAACGAATAACACAGAGTATACACTCGTACGGCACATTTATAATTCAGAAGCCACCGCACTCTAGAAACACAAACTCAAAAGCAAAACCCAACAACTTCCATAAACAAATAAATCTCGATGCGTTACATTACGATCGTAGAACCATTCATATATCAGAAGAAATTCAAACGCTACGTATCGGAGAAAGAAAAGTTATAAATAAATATTTGTAATTTTGATGGTAAAATATCATCAATAGTCTTTGTAAACTATACATTGTAGTCAGAAATTTGTTGACAGTTCGTTACACATGCAGTGCCGCCTTAACGGGGGGGATTTTGGGGTCTATAGCCCCCGGAGATAGATACGCAAAGGATGGTACACCGATCAGAGCACGTTCTCAAATTATTTTAAATAAAAAAATCAATTAAAGCAAATTTAAGAGCCAGGGGAAATAGGATGAATGTCCATTTTCTAGCAAAATGAGATGATTGGTACTTATAGATTGAAGGTGGGCGCTTTTAAATGGTATGTATAAAGGAGGCAAAACGGTAACAATCCTAAGATACAGGCCTCAGAAATTGTAAGACAAGATCTAAAAAGGATGATGGTCCAAGCGTCAGTGTATAAAAAGATGAACGTTCGATAGCGATATGTGCAAATTATAACTTGGTCAGCCGATTTCTGTTCAGTACTCGTATTGAACAGAAATTTGTTAAGCTAAGAGCGGTGTCAGTGGTTATCTGATAAGATTCCGTAACTCAGTAGTTAATTTTTAGCAACTGGTTAAAAATTTAACCAATTAAGTATCTATGTTGACAATATAATAAACAATTGGATACAATTTTTAACCAGCTGCTAAAAATTGACCACTGAATTACACAATTAATAAAACTACCAAACGACGCAAAAAGTCTGGATGAGTGACTGATGTAGCGAAAAAGCTCCGACTGCAAAGTCGTGAAACTGGTAAAGATTTTTCGACAGCGATATGCGCAAATTATAATTTGATCAGCCGATTTCTGTTCAGTACTCGTATTGAACAGAAATTTGTTAACCTAAGAGCGGTGTCAGTGGCTATCTGATGAGATTCCGTAACTCAGTAGTTAATTTTTAGCAACTGGTTGAAAATTTAACCAATTAAGTACCTATATTAACAGTATAACAAACAATTGGATATAATTTTAAACTAGTTGCTAAAAATTAGCCACTAAATTACACAATTAATAAAACCACCAAACGACGCAAAAAGTTTGGACGAGTGACTGATGTAGCGAAAAAGCTCCGACTGCAAAGTCGTGAAACTGGTGAAGATTTTTCCTGCGAACATTTGAAATGTTCTATTAACCAACGTTTCAGAATCAATTCGAAAATAACTTGTCATTGAATTTAAAAAATATGGGAGTTCATGCACTTTTATAATTTCTACCTATAGTCTATTCCACGAGACCTTTCATTAAACCAGAACCGAATCGAAAACCGTAAACCGGCAAAAATGACGGAGAAATTCTGGTAGGTCCCACATAAGTTGAAACTTGGCCCATCTGTGGGTATAATAATTTTAAGAAATGACCAATCTGAGTTTCGAAATAAGATTAATACACTTTGTCATTCCAAAAGCATTAGATGGGGTTTCAAACTTTAAAATTCTCGTGAAAAAACAAAATTTTTAACATTTTTCTTTTTTCCCCTGGCTCCTGGCAGTTTGATGTTGGAAAAACGATTTTTTCTTTGTTGAGAATGGCGGTTTTTAAAAATTAGTCCCGGGCGGAAAAATGTCTTAAGTCGGCAAAATTTCTTTTAATGTTATTATAAAAATTAAAGATTATTAAATTTTCTACAGATTTGCATTAATTCTTTCTCTATATATTTTATGGATAAATTTATAAAATTATCTACAATTTAAATCCCGGAGGCTACGCTTTAAACTTGGTTGCGCAGTTATTCAAATGTATGCAACTGACAGGTACATGTCAATGTCAAAGAACTAATCATTTCAAATTAATAATAGTAACGTTTTAAAGAAAAAAAAGTAAATAGAACAATAGGAAAAGAAATCAATACAGTTTCCAGCATAAGTAAATATGTAGGTGTGTATTTAGATTAATATAAATTAACGATTCACAAAAATGTTTAAGGTAATTTTTGGATTAGTGAATTATATTATATCCCAGTATATAAAATCTTCATTTTATTATCAAAAAAGGTAGTTACTTAAATTAGATTAGACTATATTTTAAGAAATAAACTGCCAAAATTAGAGTAAAATTCGCGAATCCAAAAATAAGGATTAGCTTATTTTTTGTGACTCGGTTTGTATATGGCGGGAGGTATAGTGTTGGCCACACCAGATTTTTTAATTTATAATTCAAGTATGTATAATAGAGATTTGTAGTTATATTGTTGTAGTTTCATGTAAATGTCAAATGTGTACCACTGTTTGTAGTTTTAATATTCGCCGCTAGTTAGTGTTTTCTTATTTGGAAATCCCAATAGTACTATTCTAAATTTTAACAAAACACATTACTTGTTTATTGTTTCTATAACATCGAATTGATTTCTGGTTTTTTGAATCGAAGAGTTTATTCAAAATTATCATCCTATATCAACAATACCATTGGCTGTTAGTTTAGGGTGTCCATTCTGATTAGATATAGGTTAGTGGTTCTTCGTATAGGATGCCAGCTTTCAAATACTATTGATATCTGCAATAAAGCCTGCTACGTGCATATCTCATCCTTGTTGAGAAATTAATGATGTGTGCGCAGCAAAAATGTTAGTGAAATGTAAACATAGGAAACCAAAATAGTTTAGTTTAGTCCAAACATTTACATTTTGATATAAACTTGCTTTACAAAGTTAGCTACCTGCTGCCTAGCCATAAGGGTGGTTATATATGTAAACAGCAATTAATTTCGTTTATGTTGTAATAAGTTAGTGGTACTGCAAATATTATGATACATCGCGTTTATAAAATCCGGTCTATAGGGCCCCATACACAGGCCCGATCCTAGCAAGTGTTCATTTTCACATTGTAATTTTTGTAATCAAATTTTCTTTGTTTTAATTAAGCTTTTCTTTGTTGTAATCAAAAATCTTTTGAAAAAACCCCAAGGAATATAATCAGGAGGAACATATTTTCATTAAATTACCCCACTCTTGATATTATATATATATATATATATATATATATATATATATATATATATATATATATATATATATATATATATATATATATATATAAACTATTATTCACGAAAGATGACTATTCAAGGTCATTTGTGAGCCGTCTAATATAATATTACTTGCAGATAACTTCATTGCATTTCGTACACATAGGCGCGTAACATGAAATATTTATGAACACATCTTAACTGAAAAAATAAGAGTAATTTATTTGAAAATTATGTTTCTTTCTAAATAATGCCTTTCTGAAAGATTTATGTTCTTCACTTATGTTTGCAAAATTCAAAAACATAGACTTAATTATAAACCAAGGAATAATAATTTGATTTAAACGTCAACGCCACTGGGTAAATATTAGCACAGAGGGCAGTGTAGTAGATAATTAGGTATCTGTAATTCTACTACATACGTCATTATTATTTATAGTGTGTTAGAAAGTAATACTACTATTTACGTATATCTGTCACACCACATAAATTAAATAGACATAGTTCAAATAATCTTTCTCTTTCTAATACAAAATGTTGCTAAGCTACTGCTGTAAAGTGATGGGTATTCTTTCTTCGAACAAATAACCTTGAATAGTCATCTTTCGTGTATAATAGTATATATACAGGCTGTCTCACAACTCGCGCCCCACAGCGAATGAGGAAACACGAGGCTGCAATCCGATGTGTAATTTCGAAGAAAAAAAAATGTAGCTTAACAGATATTCTAGAAAAGACGTCTTAAAATTGACCAATCAGAGACCTACACCTCTAACGTGTGTTTGCCGTAATTTTACTTTACTAGGGTTTTATACAAATCAAATCTTCTTTAAAATGTGTGGGCGACTGTAGTTTTCGAAAAATGTCAGTGTCAAATTAAATTTGACAAGGTGAATAAAAAAAGGGAAATTCTTACCATGTATTCAGCCGCTGATTACTTAGAAATGATTATAATTTTCGGAGAATGTGGACGTAACGCCAGAGAGGCAGCACGAGTCTATTCGGAACGTTGCACCGCTAACCTAAATTTGTTGACAGTGAAAAGTCAACTGTAAAGTGTCAAAATTACAGTCAAACAAATTTTGTAACTCACTAGTAGCAACCAGTTTTTTTTTTTGTAATATCATCACACCTCAAGACATCCTTCCGGGATTGATGGATTTAAAAGTCTTGTAACTCCGTTATGCAAGCAACCGCAAATTATTTTCTTCTATTTGTTGGCAACCTATTGTCGTCGGCAAGTGTCAGTTTCGTCTGGGGCGCGAGTTGTGAGACACCTGTATATATATATATATATATATATATATATATATATATATATATATATATATATATATATATATATATATAGGTACAGGGTGATAATCAAGAAGCGGGTCATAGATGTTTAACATTGGAAATCAGTATTCCCAATTAATTGTTTTTAATATAGTATTAGGTAAATGATTTTATATCTAATTTATTGTGTACTATTGTTTAAAATTATGATCTATTATGGGTATTATCCTCATAGGTACCCAAATAAACAAAAGTAATATACACACATATGTTCCCGAAAAATTTATATACCCTTATTAATTCAAATTATTCCTACACCAACCCCTATCTTCCTGCTTTATTGCAGCATTCCTAATTCCTGCCCTCTTTCTTTCCCTCCTGCGGGAATATCGCGCCAGAAGCAACATCCTGCCAGCTATCTCCCGAAGGACAAACAATTTCTTCCCAGGAAATCCTGCAGTGAGCCATAGAGTGTCCGTGTGTTTAACTGTCCAATCCCAGACTACAGCAGGATGAATAATTGAGGATTGCAATATTATTATATGTGAGCAGGAATAGAAGTCAGTAGGAGTGGATATGATTAGTGATTTATTGACTTGTATGCCAGGTACATAATTAGCACATTATGAATGGGAGGAATTAATTTGATGAATGCTTTATGTTTTCGTGGGATTGGAATTATATTCTGGTTTATGAAAAGTAGCATTTGAATAATAGAAAACGCATATACAGTAATATATGGCGCATCTTCCCAAAAATTGAATACCTTATTCTGTTTTCTATTTCGGTGTTCGAATGAGTCTATAAAAGCACTGTTTGTCACTGAAAACACGACGTTTAGAAGATCTATAAACGTACTGTTTCTGGCGCCTTTCCTTTTCTAGAGGTGGTAATTATGACAGATGAATTACGTATAACCTCAAAATGGTAAGTTGTTTATGTTGAAATATTACTTCTAATTATTGATTTTATCTTATCTCCAGGTGATAGGACTAGAAAGAGGAGAAATTTATAGCTGAGTTAGCTCAGAAGAAGAATCTGTGAAGTTAAAATATTTCAACTAAAAAATTATGAAACAAGATACAATGCGCTCAGATTTGCTTTGTCAAAACAATTTATACGATGAGTTTTATTTATTACAATTTAATTTTATGGTAATATTCCAATTTTCAGCTGATTGTATTGTTATATCTGGCATGTTTTGAAATGTATGGTGCACGTTACTTGGAATGTTGACACTGTCAGCTCAATTTGTGACTAATTGCACGCAAATACGAAAATTTTACGATCCATGATTTCTAGTTCCACGTCGAGGCAAACTGTCGAATATTAAATTTTTAAATATGATTTAGACGTAAGTACCATATATAAATACAACATATGTTCTGTATTGAAGAATTTAAGAACAGTTGCTGTTATGTCTGCAACTGAGCAGTGGATGTGTTGATAAAATAGTGGAATGTAAAAGTGTAGATCAATAAATTGTTCAATAATGTATTTCATTATTTAAAGAGTTTTATTTATGATAATAACTAACACGAAACAGCGATCCCGATTCGTTATTTGATAAATTTACCTTTATTACAAGATATGTTAAATCAGGTAGTTCGTTAATAAACCGGTGGAGTACATTGTAAGTATTGGCTTTCCTCTTCCATAATTATATAATGCTAGATACAATGTTCTAATGTAAACAATCAGTCAGAATCACACAATACACAAACTGTCAAAATGTGAAATTTCAAATGTTAGCGGGAAGCGCTACCAACATAACTGACAAAAAAACAACAAGACATATTTTTGACAAGTCCTTTTTAAAAAAATCTAAATGTAAAATTGCCTCAATAGAAAAAATAGTGTAAAAACATGTATCATAAGTTGCAGTAAATTTTAATCGACTGTAGATATAAATTTGGAGAGGTGAATTAATGGAGACACAGTCCTTGAAGAGCAAATTATTTATTGATAATAAACATTATCAATAAATAATTTGCTCTTCATGACTGTTTCTCCATTAATTCACCTCTCCAAATGTATCATAAGGCCTGTTAACGTACGAGTCCAAGTTTGAAAAACGAGCCGCTAGGCGAGTTTTACGAAGGACGATTGCCTTATGATACTTGTATTTTAATGTACTATTTAATTATATTAGACGTAAAGAGTGTTTTGTTTTTAAATATTTTGACCCCCATTTTTTTTATAAAGTTCATACCGTCTAAGCCCTGTCTATAAACCGTCCTCGTAAACATCCCCAACGTAAAAATCTTATTTTTCTCGTATGTGTGAGACCTGCAGACATTTTTTTAAGCCGTATATCCCCGGTAAAGAATGAGCTGTGGCCCCACATCACTAGCGACACCTGCTCGTGGATTCCCGAGTTACAACCTCTGTTCTTAATACTCATACGCTTAACTAGAAAACGTCCCTTATACATAGTACTGTGACTGAGAAGAACCTTGATATAGAAGATATTTGATATTGAATAAATCCGTCATATGTTTATGTAATTGCTCGGAATGATTAAATTAGTCCATTGTAATTTCCTTCTCTGTTTCGGAATTAGAATGACATATTCGATACTCTATTTTGTGTAAGAATATAGTGATGGGAAGATAGGGACAGTTTGATTGGATAATATCCAATAAAAACACAAGATCAATCTTCCCACCATTACATTCTTATAAAAATCAGAGTATAGCATGCTTATTCATGCTACCCCGCTTGCACCCGACCCGTCCTTCCCGACTATAGTACAGGGGTAAACTTCCCTCTTAAACAATTTTTGATATTTTATTTGAGCTTGGTATGACTACACTAAATACACAAAATATCTTGGCAACAGACAGAATAAGAACACAATCATTGATACCAAGTCAACTATTCTGTCAAAAATTTTCCTTAATGGAAATTGTTAACTATTTTTTACCTTCTGTCAGAAAGGTATTATTTTTGGTTAAAAATTCGATAGTGAGTTTTTAATGAATAAGCAGGTTTTAGAGTCCCTGTGTGTGTGTGAGTGTGTGTGTGCGCGCGCGCGCTCGTGTGTTTGTGTGTGTGTGTGTGTGTGTGTGTGTGTGTGTGTGTGTGTGTGTGTGTGTGTGTGTGACGATTTTTTCTCCGACGATAACTCCAACACTACAATTCTAAAAATTATAATTCTTTCGCATTCCTTTTCGTTATATCCATATGAAGAGCTGATTAGATTTTGATTATAATTGGTCGACCAGAAGTACCTTCATTTGAAGATTTTAACAGTTTTTCTTGAACAACGATGTTAAATATCATTTTTTAACATTTAATATGTTATTATAAATATTAACAAATATTTTATTCTCTATACGATTTGATTACACATTATACTATATATTCAATGGATATTAAGTTAAAAATCTATAAAGAAATTAAATTTCATAAAGCAGCCAGCTATGCAATAACACTGGAAACAGCTAATAATTTAAAAAGTCTGATGGACAGATGTCAATGTCAAGTGCGGTTGAGATAGTATGTTTATAATTTTACTGCTAATTTAGAATCAATTCTAAGAAACTTTCTGCATGGAATTTGAACAAAATACACGCATAGAACTGAGCAAGAAACTGTCCGTATGGAAATTGTATAATTTTTTTTATAAAGAAATGATGTAAAAAAGTTTTACACACATTTCCAAATAGGCTCATTTCTCATTTTTGCATAGTTAACGCGGTTTGAAAATTTTAATTCGGCATGAAATTCAGATTAATTTTAATTAAATTTCTTCATACATACTAATATATTTTTCTATTCCCATTGTTAACATGTGACTGAACGTAGATAAGTACTGGTCTTCATGACGAAACAATATCTTAATCACGTGACAAGCTGTCGCTTCGATCGTATTGGACACAACTTGATGCTACCAAACACTCCCAGCTGATTCATTAAGCACAGGCTGAAATTAGCTGCTGTAGCTGACATTAGGTTTGTTCGTTCCGCTACCCTGCGTCTACCGCAACCCGCTGCGATGAAATTTGCTGTTCTTTTCGATTCGCGGTTCACTGTAAAGTCACTAGATTCTGTTCGTTCCGTTTTTCTAGTAACTTGCGGTAAAACGCCGCGGCAGTTGGCGGTGATAATTTTTACAGTGAGTCAGGACTCGGTGGTAAAAAATAATCGGCGGTAATGTTCGCGTCTACATATGAAGTGCCTGTACGACAGTTTTTGACAAATAAATATTAGGAAAAAAAATTCATTTTTCTATAAGTATGCTATGTAATGTTTCAGTTTTAGAAATTGAAATACATTTGTAAAATATATAAATGTCAATGTCATATGAATTATGATTTGTAACAAGGTAAATTTAAATAATAACAATAGTAAACAATTAAAACAATGGAAAATGGAATAATATATTTTTACTGAGTATCCTTTATAATTATAATAGTCTGAAGTATCCTCGAAAATAATTTAACGCAAACGGATCGAACAGAAAAATAATTTTTAGTAACTTAAATTATTACCGCGGCGATTGGCAGTGAATCGCAAAACGCAGCGACAATTACCGCCGCGTTTTGCGGTAAAACGCAGCATAGCGGAACGAACAAACCTATTGTGTAAAAATAAGCAACCTAAAATATATATGCTGTCTTTATTTGCAGTCGTAGAACAAGTATCGTATGTAACTTTTCCTTAATTAATACCTATTATAATATTTTTATTGTATCATACTGCTTACCTCCTCTATTATATTTTATTCTTTTACGTCACAAAGAATGTGACATTAAATTAAAAACATAAATTATGATCCTAATCTTGTCGTGTTTACTATTTTATCGCGCACGCTTTCAATTTTGAACTGAGGATATAACGATTTTAGAAGTTAATTTAACAAGTTTCAGTTTTGAGCCCCTACCAATCAATATCTTTTAAATAAGTTCATCACAGTGGAGAAACTTTCATTTTCCAATATTAGTGCGTAAAGTTTTCGTGTTCTAAATTGCTTGGATTATTTCCTGTGTACGTGTAATTTCCTCAACGACCGATTAAAATTTTGGACTCCCTCGATGAGTCTTTCACTTATAACTTCATTAAAAGATAGAAAAATCCATTTTCTACGTGACGTAATCAATAAGGGGAAAGTATTTCCTCATTTTCTATATCTATAAATACAGGATGTTTTGAAAGTGACGACTGTGCTTTAGGGATTTGGTCCAGGGGGCTAAAATAACTTGAAAATTAAGGCATGGTACTTTCATCTCTGGATAAACTGGTAGTTAAATGTGTTATAAAAAAATTTAGAAAATGATATGTAACTGCGTTATTTCAGCCAAAGTGAAATTAGGTTACATCGAATTTCACGGCCGTTACCATAACAATGGCCGGGAAATTGGATTTCGTGGCCTGTATTGAGCCTGTGAAATATTTAATTAATATAACAACTTTAAAACGTTTATATTTTTCTCTTGTGAGATCTAAATTAGAGTACTGTCTACAAGTATGGAACCCAATTTACAACAAATACATATTACAACTTGAATCAGTACAAAAAAGATTTGCAAAATTCTGTTATTTCAAAACTTTTAAACAGTACCCTAATTTCGATATTAACTACAACTTACTTTTGTCTGAAGTTAACTTAATTTCGTTACACTCTCGGAGAAAAATACAGTAATGTTTATTTGTGTATAAATTGCTAAATAATATTATTTTTGATAATACACTGCTTGGTAATCTTCCTATAAAAGTACCCCGGTTAACAACTAGAAATAAGGTGACTTTTCAACTTAATATTGTACGAACTAATTATGAAATGAAATCCCCAATTTATCAAATGTGTTCTATATTTAATAGCATTCCATTTAACATTGATGTATTTTTTTTCTTCATTTAGGGTGTTCAAACGTAATGTTTCAAATTTTTTTCGTTATGAATAATGTTTTATATTTTCGTATATATTATTTCTTATTTGTTATTATTAGTTGTTGAATGTTTATATCTTAATATTATGTTCTAAAAAAAGCATATTATTTAATTAGTTTATTAACATGTATTTTTTTATTGTTTTTGTGTACCGTTACTATGCAAGGTTTATTATTGTATCATTTTTTTTTTGGTGTAAAATCCTCCTGTAACTGGAACTTTATGTTCTGTAGGACTGGTTAAATAAATAAATTCACGTCCAGTTCCACAAAATAAATCTATTAATAGCTTCAAATGAGAGTACTTCCGACTGACCAATTATAACGAGAACCTAATCAGCTTTTCATATGGATGTAAGAACTAGTAAAACGAAAAAAAATGTAATTTTTAGAATTGAAGTTTTGGACACACAGACATGATCGTAAAAAAGTACAATCGTATTCTAAGGACCTTAAACGTGCTTATTCATTAAAAACTTTACAAATTTTTTGATCAGGCAATATATCTTCCTCGCCTATAGGTGACAGAAGGTGAAACAAATATTAACATTTAAACTATATTAAAAACAAAAAATCTGATGTAGACACCACACGACTTCCTTGTACGCAAGATTAACATAAAATATAGACCCAATTATAAAACTGCACGTATTTGACGTAATTTGACATTCACATTAAGTTTTTTATTTTTTTGTACTTTTTTGTCCTAATCAATAGCAAGCTTTATTACAAAAACCAAAAAGTATATAAATATAAATGAGAATATAATTCATGAATCACGTGGCATGTTTTCTGCCAATCAACATTCAGAATCTCCCTAGTTACATGTCTATCACAGCGATGATAAAAAACAAACAAATTATCACCTTATTTATATTCGTTACGAAGGGATTTGTTTTCATTATTTGACATTGACAGTTAATTTTGAGTATAAAAATGTGCGATAACCGTTGGGTTGATATCAACAACGATAAAAATAATAAGGGAATTGTCAAATTAACCATGCTGTAATACAATATATGAAAAGTTAGGTTAGCAGCACACACAATGTGTCACAAAAATTCATTATATTCTCTCATTAAATATAAGCTCGTGATATGATTAATAATTGAAGATATTGCTCGTGAAACCGAAGCAGCACAATCTGCAACTCGGTTTTACTCGAGAATATCATTGATAATAATCATATTACTTGTTATATTACGTATGAATATATCATCACGGTATGTAAAAAGTATATAATTTTTAAATTTACATATCTCGCTTATACAAAGGGCTAATTTAATAATATTAGTTATGCTAGACGCAGAATTTAATTCTCTAAAACTATTATTTGAAGCATTTATATCTAAAATCAAAATAAAACCATTTTATTCAAGAAATACTGATAATAATTTCAGGTAATATGTTACTTCCGGTTAGCCTATTTTAACTAAAATCTACTATGTTATTCCCATGGACATAAAAGTCTTATATACCAAATTTGAAAAGGAAAATTGGATTATATTTTAAAATAGTTTTTCATTAAAATCTATTATAGGCTTCAAGTAAAGTACCACTTCTGGATATTATGTAAATTATAATATGACCAAAAAGGGAGGTGCACAACTAGATGTCATAATAGTCCTAAATACCAAATTTCAACTTTCTACGGCTTAATGTTTTCGAGTTATGTACACACGTACGTACGTACATACATACGTACGTACAGACGTCACGACGAAATTAGTCAAAATAGATTCAGGGATGGTCAAAATGGATATTTCCATTGAAATCTGAAAACCGAAATAAAAGTAAAAAAATATTAGTAAAATGTGTTCAATAGGTTGCCTCCTACTTGAAGGCATATATTCGCACATCGCACCATTCATCCTGAATGCACGAACGCCATGAAGCATATTTGCGTCTATTAAACATTTTTCTCCTTTCGGAGTGTAAATTCAACTATCTTTTTATTTTAAAAAGCTCTCATATGTATCTCTAAAATCCATTGTTATTTATATCCTATAAAACGGTTAACTGCTTTGTCCGTGCATTTGAGAGGAACAAAAACCGTGAAAACAGATCTAGAAAAAGTAGTCAATTACTGTAATTGGCATCTACAGTTTCTAGAAAACATTGTTTTATTTGAATCCCAGGCGCATTGTAAGTATCAACATAATTAAATTACCTACTTTGTTTATGAGTACTCGATGAAAACGGTCCAAAGCTTTTGCGTTTATTCTTAATTTATCGAAATCCTTTTAGAGGTAAATCTTTATCAGTTTTCTAGACAATTTTCTTAACCAAAGTTAAACAAAATATTAATATTATTTCTACTACTGTCGAAAACGATGGCATTTTTTCATTAATAACAATGCGCGTTGTGATTTTTTACAAATCGACTTTTTGTTATTTCTGGGAAAAGGATGTGACTACAGGCCCGACCGTGGTATCGTTTTCAAAAAGTCCCGAATAGGCGTGGCGGTGCAATTGACGCACAAAACTTGGCCTTAGATTTCCAAGCATGAATTTTGAGTGTTAGATTTTTTGAACATGGTCGAGCGGTAGGGACTACACACACTTGAAGGGAAAACGTTCTCACGGTTTTATGTTTTATTGATTATTTTAAAAAATGCCTTAAGTCTTTGCTATTAATATTAGTTCTATAAAAATCTGATGTGGGCAGCACATAACCTCTCGCCAGATATTTTACCTGGTTGTACGCATAAAACGAAAAATATTTTTAAATACAAATACATATATATTCATGTCTCACTACAAAATAATTCTCACATATATTTGCAAAATCTATGGGATATTTTAATATAAATTATGTACAATACATACATTTTCTTTATATTCAATATCCTGTAATTTTCTATTTCTACTTTACTTTTCTTTTTCTTTATATTCGTCATATTTTCGCAAATTCCTTTTATATTCTTTTTTACGTATATTCTTTTACGTTGTTGACTTTTTTTATTTTCATAATCTTCATAATAATGTACAATTATTTTTGACAGTGGCGTACAAATATTTTTGACAGTGACATTTATGTGTTAGTTACAAACATTTGAATTTCTTGCCTTGAAGCAGTTTGATCGAATTTTTACATAAAATTATTTTATATGCATTTCTTTATCGTTAAATCTATAGAAGATATAATAATGAATTTATATTTATCGAATAAAGAATTTAACGTTCTTTAATATAAGTATTTACATAAATTTTCGATAAATAATATTTAGATGATTTTTTTCTTGTAACTACTACTTCCGGTTGTCCAATTATTACCAAAACTTTATCTACTCTTCCCATTATTGTTAGATTGAGGAATCCGTAGTTAAAAATGTTTTAAGTCTTATAGTATTTGAGAAATCGTGGATCCAACATCCACGCACATATCCACACACACATACGGACATCATCGTAAAAATGTTATAATCGGATTTTAGGGACCTTAAAACGTGCTTATTCTCTAAAATCTGGATATGCGATTTTTAGCATGAATTCAATACCTCTCTTAGCGAGATGTAAAAATTATTTGGAAAGTTGCATTCATGTTCATAAGAAATTGAATTTTGAAATTACCCAAAAGTGAAATAGTATATTGAAAGACAAGTATTACAATGATCCTGTGATGATACGAGTACAGTTTACATAATAGAGCCGTAGGCGAGTTACGCAAAGTACGAGTATTGGAAATGAATATTGTAATACGTGATTTTCATACTATTTTCCTATTTCGCTTCGCCGCTATTCGCGTCGCTCAAGAAAGGTAATGACAATTAAAATGAAAGATATTTATTTGACACTTAGACTAAGTTACCAACTTTACAATTTAAAATGTCCCCAAACCCGTTTATACGATATTGTTCATTGTAATTCTGTTTTTGACATAAACAGTTGTACAAAATTCTCTTTGTATACGCGAAATAAGAAAAGTATTTAAAAATATAATTGAAATTTTGAAAAATTTAAATTTTGCCAAAATTTATAGATTGTGCATTTGACACAAAACTGATAATCTGTTGAATATGTTGTAATGTTTTTATTTATTTGGGTGAAGTGTAAATATTAGACAACTATTATTAATTAAAATTAAGTGTTTATTAAACAATAATAAAAGTTACTATTACTAATATTAAACAATTATTAAAAACTAATTAAGACTAAAACTATAATTAACTAGATAACACTAACACTATTTATTAAATCATATAACACTACTATTTATTTCCACGATATTACAAATTATTTATTTCCACTACGCGTTCCAATCTTAGACTGCCGGTCTGCTGTAGACTCTTGTAGACTGTTTACGAGATATTTATATCACTATATTTATATCACTATATACTTATATCACGTTCAACTATCCGCCTACCGACCTCCACAGCGTCTATATACTCAACTGACTCTACAGCGTCTGTATATTCAACTGCTCGGATAGAAATCGCCTCTTTCACAATACTATCTGTCTATTTATGTAACTCTCTGTCTTCCACTTCCACAGCCTCAGTATCACCGACTGTCCGTATGCCACAATTCTTCAACAACACTGCCGAGTATTCACTTCCACTTGCCGTTACTGTCCCCGTATACCTACCTTCCCAATACTCTTCAACACTATCGAGTATTCTCTTTAACAGCTATCCCGGTATACCAGTAACTTCCCGACTCGCCGATACTGTCCTTATATACTATAGCTTCCCAATACTCGTCAACACTACCGAGTATTCACATCCGCAGCTATCCCAATATACCAATAACTTCCCGAGTACCTACTCGACACCAACTATATACGCTCACTACGATTCTGCTCTGCTTCTCACTAACTCTTTACTCTCTAACACTCCATGTAACTAACTAACTAACTGCACTAATGTAAGTGTCTCTCCGTCTTCACTAATGGAACTGAACTATGTAATTAACCCTCGATCACATAACTTATGTTGTGTGATCAGGGACTCAACTGAACTCGAGCATAGCAGCGTCACTTTTATACAGCTGCCATTACCTTCTAGAAAAGCTCTAGAATATTCGACCGCATAATAACAATGAACACAAGAGGTTCAGGCGACCGCATGTAATTAAACACGTCGCGACCATTTTGTTTACATCGCCCGGCTGCTAGCGCGATTACGTCACCGCTATAAATAGACACTCGCTTACAGCGGCGGCGACGGCGGGCGTTCCATGTTACAATATTATGTTCTACTAATACAAAAACATATATTCATTTATTAAAATATCAGTAGATAAAATATGATACATATTCACCCCTTTCAAAAACAATTTACGGGGTTATCAAATTAAATACTTTAAAACAACAAATTCACAACATGTTCTTGTTTACAAAGTGCTTAAAAACAATCATTGAAAACATGAATAGCATTTTAAATAGATACAAATTAAATAATTGTTTTTCATTTTGTTTATCGCTTGATTGTATCACACGGTTCACAATATTTTAAAATTCCTGTAAATTTTTATCACCTGCATGGCATTGCAGTTTGCAGTATTGAATAGTGAAATACTTTTAATGAAATATTTCTATCTCTGCATTCTTTTCACGTATGCATTTTATGTTTCATTCTGCAACTTGATACACCTGACTGCATTTTAACTTAATGGCACTTCAAATGGTCTTATATGCAGCTTTAATGTATACGGTGCATTTCCCTATGCACTTGATATTGCATTTCTGGGAAAGATAAAAAATTACGAATGGAAAATCGAAAAAATCTACTTTACGTTTGGAACGATGTACTTAACTATTGATACGGTAAATGTCTCTATGGTTTACAATGTTAACTACACACTTAGAAATTTGAGCCGTGTAAACTTAAAATATAACGTGGTAAATTTGTTTCGTGTAGAATTCGACACTAAAATTTGTATTATAAAAGTTAGTGTAAAAAGATTAAGTTGGTAATTTTATATTTATGTAAAATTTTCTACGACATATTAAATTATCACTGGAAGGTGTATTATATTTATTAAGACTAGTTTTAAACACACATGTGGGTAAAAATTGCTTGTATTTTTACACTAATTTTTGTACAATTTACTACAGTATATTTGTTAAAAATACACTGTCTAGTGTAATTTCAAAACATAATGTGTAAAAAAAAACACTACTTTGTGTATATTTAAAAAAATCGGTGTAGAAAGTACAGTACTTTGTGCATATTTGAAACATCGGTGTAAAAAGTACACTCCTATGTGTATATCTAAAATATTGGTGTACAAAGTACACTACTAGGTGTATGTTTAAAACGTTGGTACACAAAGTACACTACTTTTGTAAAAGAAATACACTATTTGCTGCATTTCTAGACAATAGTAAGTGTAAATCTGTACAACAGTTTATTCTTTTCGCATTTTTCATCTTGTCTGACGCTGTGCTTGAGCATTGGCAACATTATTAAGTTTTACAAAATTAAATAATGGAAGTGGAAGAAAGTGGACAAGAAAGTAGACTAATTTGCTTAAAATTTAAAACTAAAACATAAAACTATAATTTCGATTTGTGAATGAACCTTAACAATGGTGTCTGCATTTATATTATGTAATAATTAATTAATTACGTACAAGTGCTTATATAAAATATGTGTTGTTTTTATGTACAATAAATTTAATGGAAGTACATATTTTTATATATCATACCTACCCATTCACTCAACATACTAATACTAGTAAATATTTATAAAAACATATATGTACACATTTTGGTAATAAAATACAAATCTTGTGTAAAAAAATAAAAAATTAGTACTATTTGTACAATCAGTATATAAACACTAGTCTGATGAAAATGTACACCACAAATAAGTATATTTTTTCACTAAACTAAGTTAAAAATAACACTATACTGTGTACTAATAACCGCAGTTATTTGGTTAAAATAACTGATTTGTGTTAAAAACTACACGGTGTAGTAGTATCTACGAAATATATAGTGTTAATTATTAACACATATCTCGGTGTTGTTTATTACCAATGTAGTAAATTCTACACTACAGCTGGTGGACCTATATAGACCACATTTAGTGTAAAATTTAATACGGAATTTCTTAGTGTGTACATATTTCTCGAATAGTAATACGAGTATCTTGTACAAACCAAAATCTCGATATGCGATTTTTTGCACGATCCCTATACCTCCCTTACCAAGGGTAACGGGAGGTAAAATACGCAACCATCTTAATCATTTGAAGAATAGTAATCTCTCCGTATTTAAGTATCTATCTACTCTACTATCTGATAAAATCTCCTCTTCATATAAATTCCTTCGGTTCGCTCCTCTCGAATCTCTATAACTCCCACCGGAAAAGGAAACCAGGCGTAAGATGTCCCCAGCACGCACGTCGTAACACGCACGTTCCTTCAGCAACAGTTCCTTTCAGGGTTTCATTCCTTCAGCCGCTAAAGTGCTACAGGAAGAGCGGTATTAAAGTCCTGATGGAATGTTGATTACCGACATGAAATCCAAGAATTATAACGAGTCGTGAGTTGCTAGTCGCTTTCCGATATAAAATGGAAAGCAATCAAGATTCTAATAATTGTTTCAGGATATGTAAGGGAAGGATACTGAAAGTAAGCATCTATTTGATCTAATAATCGAAACACAATGTTGGAAATTTATTCATATATTTACAAAAGAAATATTATGGCGTTTAAAACATACATTTATTTGAAATACTTTTGTTGTTTTTGTAGAGACGCTAAAAATTTACAATGTAACAACTTGTGGCTAAATTTATAAAATTTGAACTATGGCTGTTGTTGCCAGAGGATTTCAATTACTATACAGGGTGTTAATACTAAGTCGTTACACCCGAAAATGGTAGATAGAACTCATTAAAACAAACAACTTTTCTTAGCTCAAATTTTTGATTTGGGGCCCCAGTTATTGGCATTCGCTTGTTTTTCGAAAAATCATCATAACTCCCTTATTTTAAGGAATATTTAAAAAATACAAAAACTTTCAGCATTTGCTTTCGGTTCTCTAAAACACTTGTATTTACAATTATTTTCTATTTCATCAAATAACAAAATGGCGACCAATCAAAAATTTCAAAACAAGATATTTTGAAAACCACCCCATCGATTTTCTAAAATAAAACATTTTTAAAATCCATAAACTTTCTATTACAATATTTGTCTGAAACATTTTTTTCTATCTGTCCAAAAAAAAAGTTTTTATTCACTTGGCTTGCATAAGTATTAACAAACTAAAAAAAGCATTTAAAACGAAGTAGCTTCTGGAAACAATGAAACAAAAAAGAGATTAGATTTGACAAGTACTCAAAAACAAGTTACTTCAAATTTAGCGCACGTGTATGTCCGATTGAATGGTGAAATAGTATATTATTCAATGAGCATGTAATGTATGGTATTACTCATGAGAATGAAGTTTGCATCACGAGCGAACGCGAGTGATGTAAATCATTCGAATGAGTAATAACCATTACATGCGAATAGAATACTATACTTTATCCACAATTGTCAAATAATAACATATCAGTGACATATTGGTTTTGAAAAATAAGTAGAATTTTCTCACTGACAAATGCAAAAATGTTTTTGTTTACATAGACAAATCTAGTCATCGGTGTAGTTGTAACAAAATTATGAAGTGATTTGACATTTAATATAAAATCTTAAAACCGACTATTCAGCTACAATTCAAGCTTAAGAAGAAAATAAAAGTATGAAAAATGACAAAACTAGTGTAATTTTGGCTTTTTATGTGGAAAGAATTACTTATTAAAAGTAATTTTGTGTGTACTCTGTGAAAGGTAAGATTTGAATTTGGCATAACGATTGAATAATATTATTCCATTGAACTGTCAATATTATTCAATTAGTAACAGTAACGAAGGTCATTAATTGATAAAAATCGGTAGAATTATGGGTATATTATTTGACAGTTGTGGATAAAGTATTTTATTTTCTTGGATACTGTGCTGCCGGAACTACTTGAAGACTTGCCACTAAACATAAGACGGAGACTTTGGTTTCAGCATGATGGGGCACCGGCTCACACAACGCGAGAAGTCACCGCATTGTTAAATAGAAATAAGTGGATTGGGAGGAGAGGTCCAGTTGCGTGGCCAGCCCGGAGCCCCGACCTAACTCCACTAGATTTCTTTTTTTTGGGTCAGATGAAGACCTCTGTTTACGAGACACCGGTGAACACAGAGTTAGAACTAGTGGCTAGAATCGTGGCTGCAGCAGAAGATATAAAAGAGAAGCAGGCAGTCCTTGCGAAGGTCTCCACCAACATCAAAGCACGCTGCCGGGCTTGCGTTGCTGCGAATGGTGGCCACTTTGAAAATCATATTTAGTCCCACCCTTGTTTCATTGTTTATTGTTTTATTTTTCTTGTTTGTTTCTTGTTTTTCTTGTTTAATGGTAGCAAGCCTAATATGTTTTAAATGAATAGCTGTATTCTTTTTGACCCAATTGTATCTCAGCTCATTACATAATTGAGTTGAGCTAAAGTGAGTTGTGATTTTGCAACAAGAACAAGTTTTATTCAATTTTATCATTTCCTTCTTTACCGATAGCATTTGCTGTAACAGCTGTCAAATTTATTGACATTTTTCTGATCTATGACACTGTTTATAAACGAAAAACGGATAATGTTGAAAATATATTACTTGTAAGTATATCTGTATATGTGAATATACATTTTGTTGAATTATATAATCTTAAAATGCAAACTGAGTGTTTTAAATCATTTTGAGTTTTGTAAATTGGTAGTGTAGCATCGGAAAGAGGGGAAGTGAGTTCACTCAGAACAACTCAAATCAGTTGTGTCAGAAAGAACTACGATTTCCTGAGTTTATCTGAAATGATCTGAGATGAGCTGAGATTTTGTCCAAAAAGAATACAGCTATTGTTGCAGTTTGTTAAAATTTATCTTGCAATTCAATTTGAATAAAAACTTTTTTTGGACAGATAGAAAAAAATGTTTCAGACAAATATTGTAATAGAAAGTTTATGGATTTTAAAAATGTTTTATTTTCGAAAATCGATGGGGTGGTTTTCAAAATATCTTGTTTTGAAATTTTTGATTGGTCGCCATTTTGTTATTTGATGAAATAGAAAATAATTGTAAATACAAGTGTTTTAGAGAACCGAAAGCAAATGCTGAAAGTTTTTGTATTTTTTAAATATTCCTTAAAATAAGGGAGTTATGACGATTTTTCGAAAAGCAAGAGAACGCCAATAACTGGGGCTCCAAATCAAAAATTTGAGCTAAGAAAAGTTGTTTGTTTTAATGAGTTCTATCTACCATTTACGGGTGTAACGACTTAGTATTAACACCCTGTATAGTTCTCATCTAGTGGCGTCTTGTTTAGAATTAAGCCATTTCAAGAGTAATTTGCTAGCATTGATCTGAAATGACTTTGACCATACACAACACATTGTTTGAAGTATTGTATCCATCTGAGTCCTTGTGGATTTGGGCAAGGTATGCAGAGCAGACAGCAAACGCTTTGGAAATGTACTGAGAATCCAGTTACAAGATATTGTTGGGACGGCATTATCATACACTTAGCGTAATGAGTTCCACTATAAAGGAACAGACACGAGAAAAGCAAACAATATTCACTTCACTGCCAGATAATTAACATCTGTGGATTGCAAATCTCACTAATTCTGACATCTACAAGTAAAAACTGCATTATTCATTTGTGAGAGCCAGATGTAGGGATGTTGCGATACTACCGATACCAGTAAAGTATCGATACTTTCTTTGCAATACCAAGTATTTTAGTACTCGATACTTTGTTTCGATATTTTTACTTGTATCGGTATTTGTATGAAGGTATCGGTATCGGTGGAAGCAGAACACTACTAAATTTACAAATGCAGTAATACAGATAACAGTGACATCTGATTTTTGATAGTTGATATTTTATACTCGGTCTTTAAAGTTGCTCGGTAGAAGTAATTCTAATATAAAAGATGAGGTTTCAATTTATTTGGATAGTCCGATTGCCCCTCTTAATTCAGATCCGCTAAAATACTGGGAAGAAATGAAATTTGTATTTCCTTTGTTGTATAGGCAGGCAAGAATTCATTTTACAATTGTTGCAACATCGGTGTCAGCTGAACGATTATTTTCCAAAGCAGGCGCGACTGTCTGCCAAGGAATAGGGTATTGGGAAAAAAAATAGAAAAGATGCTATTTTTAGGAGAATGTAAAGAGGGAGATTGGTTTTAATAAATTATTTCCTGCGTTTCTGTAATTATTTATACCTTTAAATCTATGCATTTAGCATTTAGGAATTCTTTCGATACCGATACTTGCTAGTATCGATGCTTGTTTCCGATATTTGACGTGGTATCGATACTACACATCGATACCGATTCCGATATAAAGTATCGATACCTATCACCGATACTTCCATCCCTAGCCAGATGCGAAAAGTGAGATATTATTTAATTCACTATAATCCTACAGTAATGATATTTTCATTAATAATATAACAAGAGAGTCAGAGGTCAGAATAAATTGAAAATAATTTGACAGATTTTTCGAAAACTTGTCGCCAGGCAATAGTCACGAAAGCCCGTGGAAAGATTATTTTTTGATCCAACAAACAACGGAATCAGGCTGTCATACTACTGTAAAGCTATATCTACTGTCGTAGTTAACTAGCTTTATTCATTTACATGGCTCAGTTGATAAGTCAGTTTTTTTATTTATTTATTTATTTATTTATTTAAACAATCAAACAGAACTTAAAAGTTCCAATTACAGGATGAATATACAAAAAATTAAGTACATAAAAGCCTTGCAAAACGTACACACATTGTAAATAATAAAAATGACTAAGAAAATTAAAATTTTAACAATTATAATAGTAACAATGAAAAATAATAATTAAAAGTTAACTAAAGTAATTTATCAACTCTCGTCTGAATACATTGAATGAATCAACGAATACATCTATCTTACGAGGGATTTCATTAAAAATATTGCACATTTGCCAGATTGGAGATTTCATTTCATAATTTGTCCTAACTTTATTACAATTGAAAGTTGATTTGTTTCTCGCTGCTATACGACGAATGTTTAGCGCAAGATGGCCAAGGATACAACTGTCATTAATAACATTGTTAATGATTTTGTACAGAAATAAGCAAGACTGTATTTTTCGGCGACTGTACAGAGAAATAATATTGGCGTCAGATAAAAGTTCGTTATATGTAATTTCAAAACTGGGATAGTGCTTATATTTTTATAAAAACAATATTTAACGAATCGTTTCTGAACAGATTCCAGATGACATATATTTGTTGTAAATGGGGTTCCATATATGGAGACAGTATTCCAGTTTTGATCTTACCAACGAATAATATAGTCGATGTAAAGTAGACAAATTATGAAATGATTTACAAGAACGAATGATGAAACCTAATATTTTTAATGACGACTTTTTTATGTGGTCATAATGCAAATTGAAATAAAGCTTTTGACAACTAGAACACACCTTGACAATGCAAAATAAATAATCAAAAGATATAATTCCTAATTAAGGTATTTCTAGAAGTGGTTTTTTTTTATAATTTTTTGGTTTATTTCATGATCAGAAACAGCACAAAATTGATCTTTTCGATCATTTTATTAATGCGCTATGAACACGTTTTAAGGTCCCTAGAATCCAATTTTAACGTTTTTCGATGATGTCTGTGTGTATGTATGTGTGGATCCTCCGCTCTAACTCAAATACTATCGTTCAGAAACTTTTGAAACCTTGTATTTCTACCTTATTCTTATATAGAAAGAAGCCATTAAATTTTGGTGTAAATCAGATAACCGGATATGGCATTTTATTTGAAGCTCAAAATAGTTTTTCTTCGAAAAATACCTTTAAATGTTACTTTTTCGAGATTTATATTATACAAATTAAAGACTAGTAAATTTTGTATAAGTTTGCATTAATACTTTTCTATTTTGTGCATATCTATAGTTTAAATCCCGGAGCCTACGCTTTAAACACAACTCCTTGGTTGTACAGTTATCTCAAATGTATGTAACTGACAGATAAATGTCATTATCAAAGAACTAATCATTTCAAATTATTAATAATAATAATAGCGTTTTAAAAAAATGTAAATATAACAATAGTTAATATGGAAAGAAATTCAATACAGTTTCCATCATAAGTAAATATGTAGGTAGGTAATTAAATTAATAAAAATTAAATGGCGGGAAATATTGTGTTCGGTTTTCAGATTTCAACGGAAATATCCATTTTGACCATCCCTGAATAATTTTGACTAATTTCGTCGTGACGTCTGTACATACATACGTACGTATCTCGCTTATCTAATACGTTAAGCTGTAGAAAATTGAAATTTTGTATTTAGGACTGTTATGACATCTAATTGTGTACCTCCTTTTATGGTCATTACATAATTTCCAGAAGTGGTACTTTACTTTAAGCCTATACTAAATGTTAATGAAAAACTATTTTAAAATATAATCCAAAACATAATCTTTTTGTTTGCAGTGAATAAGTGCCAGCAAAATTATAAATATTCAATAATAAACAAAAACTTAATCCGTGGAAAATTCTCTTTTCCAAGATCGAAATAATAAATTTCTATTCTTGAAGTTAAGCTGTCTGGTCTTGTGACAGATTCAGATGACTTGTGACAAAATCTGTGCCAGATTTCTAACGGGACAGATGAGTGGCATAATTATCCACGATAGATGTTGTCTTTAATTTCGCGTTAAATTATTCTCCAAACCGAAACCTTCCGTATGTTTTTTATATCGCGGTATTTTAAGAAGTCTCCGAAAACTGGAACGTGGAAGAACAAGTTACTTGACGATTTAAAATTGATATTGTCTGTGTGTTATTTTGTGCAATGAGGTGTAGAAAAAAAATTAACATATCCTTTTTCTTCTGAAATTCGTTCTACAGTATTATTAAATATAATTTTCTGTTCAAATTTCTGTATATATTAAGCCTAGTAGCAGTTTAAAAATATACTTTTTGAATCGGCGCCAAATTACACAGCCTGCGGCGTCAGAATGACATTAGCCAATGATAAAACTGAAAAAATTATGAAACAGAACAAATGTATTATGTGTCAACGTCAATGATTGCTTTAATGACAACTGTGTGACATAAGGTCTGACTTATAGTGCAGCGTGATTTTTGGTTCTTTAGCGTAGTTCTTAGTTATTTATTATTACATTATAGGGTTAAACAAGAATAAAAATACTAGTTAAGTAAATCTACAGAATAAATTACTCCACCGATGTTCGAGGAAGTAAACAAATTTGCTTTGTCTATTTCTGGGTAATTTTTGCCTCGTTCTTTCTTTTTTCCATTTTAGTTGACACCTGACACTTTATGACACACACGCACTTTATTTTCTACTTTGACTTTTGGATTTATTTCGTGTCAGGAACATACAGAATACAAAACATATATAAAACATATTCTAGCGACACATTGATTGGAATAGATCCTCTTCAGTTGGAGATTGATATTATCGTCAGTAGTGGTTTTAAGAAATACGCTCTAGTAATGTTTTATCCTAGATTTATCAATCTCTTTTATGTGCCAATAGTGCAAAGATTAGCCGGTATAAGAAACCGTAGCCTGAGTGCATCATTTTCCATCTAAAAATTAAATGTATTCAATAGTTCTTATTTAATTATAAAAATATTTATATTTACATCAAAATGATCTTTACAACAAAGAAGTTTTGATTTTATGTTTTTATCTTTACTTGCAACCACTATTTCATTCTTCTTTCTTCGTTTTGTGGCACTACTGGAAATATTTTTTCCTATTATCAATTCTATTTGGGCACACTGCATAAAACACTATTTTACAACCATGTTTGATTAATTCCAAATACAAAAATCTGATGTGGCCAGCACATAACCTCTCGCCAGATATTTTACCTGGTTGTACGCATAAAACGAAAAAAATTTAAATACAAATACATATATTCATGTCTCACTACAAAATAATTATTTATTATGTACAATACATACATTTTCTTTATATTCAATATCCTGAAATTTTCTTTTTCTGCTTTCCTTTTCTTTTACTTTGTATTCGTCTTTTTTTCGCAAATTCCTTTTATATTCTTTTTTACATACCGTGAGTATTTTTTAACGTGAAACATAGGATTTGCAATTTCCATAGCAACTAAATGACAGCAGTGTATAACAGCGTTCCATTTAAAATAGAACATAGGCTGTCAATGTCAAGTGAATATTATCTGTCAATTTGGGTTGTATTGTTACTTCTAAATTCAAAATAATGTATACCTGTGTTGGACTGTCGAGATATTATAATAATCGAGTAGTCAGAGTTAGTTGTTTTGTAGTTTGACATATTAATAAATCATATATAAAAGCTAATGTATATATTTCATTATTATACATAATAATACATGGTGACAGCGGTCTAACGGAAAAATACGTCGTTCTAAATATGGAGCATGGTATATGGCAACCCCCGGAGCCATTTAATTTTTCAAATTTAAATGAATGGCCAAGGTGGTTAAGTAGATTTAGACGGTATAAAGAAGCTTCAGGTCTTCATCTAAAATCGGCAACCCAACAAATAAGTGCTTTTATATACTGTATGGGGCCACAAGCCGAAGATGTATTTTTAAGGCTAAATCTAAATGAGGAGCAAAAAGGGAAATACGAGGACGTAGAAGAAGCCTTTAATAAACACTTTATACCAAGAAGAAACATCATATACGAACGGTCTCAGTTCAACCAGCGTTATCAGCGGGATGGAGAGTCAGTCGACGAATTTATTACGTCTTTACACGCTCTTGCGGAACACTGCGATTACGGACAGTTGAAAAACGAATTGATCAGAGACAGGATTGTCGTAGGTATACGAGATCGCAAAATGAGTGAAAATCTACAACTTCGAAATGATTTAACATTAGAAATTGCTACCCAAATAGTTCGACAAGCTGAACAAGTCAAACAACAATTACTAACCGACCAGAGTAACGTAAAAACGGAAATAGATCGTGTAAAGTCTGAGAAGAAGAAAGAATTCTTTAAACAGAAGTGGAATAGTGACAATACAAAATATCAGAAAAATGAAAAACAAAATAAAGAAGCCAATAAGAAGTGTCGAAGATGTCTAGAGGATATTCATTCTTATAAAATGTGTCCAGCCATAAAAGCTACTTGTTTTAAATGCAAAAAGAAGGGGCACTATGCAAAAGCATGTAAAACAGAAAACGTCAATGTGATAAATGAAACAAAAGATGTGTTTATTGGAACAGCGCAAGAAAATCAAGTAAGTCAAAATAATCAACATTGGAACGTAGAAGTTGAAATTGCAAATTGTCGCTTAAAGTTTAAAGCCGATACAGGTGCCGATATAACATGCATTTCAGATAAAACGTATTGGAAAAATTTTGAAGATAAGCAGTTATATAATTCTACCAAAAGAATATTTAATGTAGATCAGGGACTAATGGAGTCACTTGGATATTTTAATGAAGAGATAACTTACAAGAAAAAGTCAAAATTGGTCAATATTCACGTCATAAAATCACTAGGACAATCACTACTCGACGGAGATACATGTGAAGAAATTGGTATCATAAAAAGGGTTAATTCTATAAAGGAAACTACATTTGATCCAACGAAAATTTATCCAAAATTGTTTAACGGACTTGGACGTGTAAAAATTCCATATAAAATTCGCTTACTTCCGAACGCAATTCCTCATGCTTTAAAAGTACCACGAAGAGTTCCAATACCATTATTAAACGAAATAAAAACTAATTTAGATCATATGGTTAAATTGGGAGTAATAGATCCTGTAGAGGAACCAACAGATTGGTGCTCAGGGCTTGTATTAGTACCAAAACCAGATGGTAAGATAAGAATGTGTGTGGATTATGTTCATTTAAACAAGTATGTACAAAGAGAAATATACCCAATGCCAAGTACAGAAAATATTCTTGGAAGGCTTGGAAAAGCAAAATACTTTTCTAAATTGGATGCCAAAAATGGTTTTTGGCAATGTGAACTAGATTTTGAGTCACAATTATTGACTACATTTATAACACCATTTGGTCGATATAAATATAAAAGATTACCTTTTGGCATTAGCGCTGCACCAGAATTCTTCCAAAAAAGAATGCAGCAGATTTTAGAAAATCTCGAAGGTATATTAGTCAATATTGATGATGTTTTGGTATATGGTACAACTATAGAAGAACATAATAAGAGACTGCATTCAGTACTCAAAAGATTAGAAGAAGCCGGAATGACCCTTAATATGGATAAATGTGCCTATGGAGTAAAGAAAGTAAAATTTTTGGGCCATATCATAGACGAAAATGGAGTTCACATCGACAATGACCAAGTTAAAGCAATTCGTGATATGGAACGTCCACAATCAGTGTCAGAATTAAGAAGTTTACTTGGCTCGATAAACTATTTAAGTAAGTTCATACCAAATCTTTCTACAAAAGCACATGCGTTAAATGAATTGTTATGTGAGAAAAATCAGTTTGTGTGGGGAAGTCATCAAGAAGAAGCATTTTCTAAGATCAAAGAAGATCTAATTAAAGCTCCTGTTCTTGCATGGTTTGACCCAAAGAGGGAAACTATAGTTACAGCTGATGCTTCATCATATGGGATTGGAGCTGTTCTCAAACAAAAACAGGGTGATGGGAAATACAAACCTGTAGCTTATGCATCAAAATCATTGTCATCGCATCAAAGAAACTGGGCCCAAATTGAAAAAGAGGGATACGCCCTTGTATGGGCTTGCGAAAGATTTAAAGATTTTATCATTGGAATACGAATAACATTAGAAACGGACCATAAACCACTTATACCAATATTTACATCAAAAGAATTAGATGAGTTAACTCCCAAACTTCAAAGAATGAGATTACGACTGTCCAGATATTCTTATAATGTTCGTCATGTTCCAGGTAAAGAACTAGGTACAGCGGATATCCTGTCCAGAAGACCAATAAAATCATTGAAAGATAACAGCGATGAATTGGATAAAGATATTACTGCTTATGTTCAACAAATAACCAGTAATTATCCTGCTTCAGATGCAAGATTACAAGAAATATATAAAGAGCAACTGAAAGATCCTATTAGTACTAAATTGAAGAAATTTTGTACAGACGGATGGCCGAAAAACGAAGAAATAGAACCGGAGATTAAAGAATTTTGGCAACATCGATTTGATTTATCAATACAAGATGAATTACTTGTAAAAGGAAACAGAATATTCATTCCAAATTGCCCATTACGAAAGGAAATTTTAGGGAAAATTCATAGCGGACATTTAGGGATAAATAAATGCCGAGCACGTGCGAGAGATTCTGTATGGTGGCCTAGAATATCTTTGGAAATAGAAAATCTCATCAAAGATTGCCCAGAATGCATACAAGAAATGAAAAATAACCGAGAAACTTTGATAACACCAGAATTTCCGGAAAGACCATGGCAAAAAGTTGGAATTGATTTGTTTAAATTAAACCTAAATTGGTATTTACTAGCAGCAGATTATTACTCGAGATATCCAGAACTTGCACTCTTAAAAAGTTTGAAGGAAAATGAAGTAATAACACATTTAAAATCAATTTTTGCACGTCATGGTACTCCAGAAGAAGTATATACCGATAATGGCACTCAGTTCGGTAATTTACTTACATCAAAATTTAAACAATTTGCTGATAAATGGAATTTTAGACATGTAACATCCAGTCCACGATATCCACAAAGTAATGGATTTATAGAATCTATGGTGAAAATAATAAAGAGGAATTTGAAGAAAACTAAAGAAAATTATGTTGCACTGCAAAATTATCGAGCAACACCATTGTCCAATGGGTACTCACCAGCTCAGCTTTTAATGGGAAGACGAATTAGAACTTCAATTCCGATAACTAAAAAACAGTTGGAACCAGAAATTCCAAATAATAATATAATTCAGGAAAAAGAAGGTAAATTTCGTCAAAATCAAAAATTAAATTATGACAAAAGACACAGAGCACATGATCTTCCAGAACTGAAGAAAGGAGATCCCGTATGGATAATAGATCTGAGAAAATATGGATTTATTAAGGAAAAACATCATTCACCAAGATCATATTTAATTGAAACTGATAAACGAGTGATTCGCCGTAACAGATTTCACTTAATAAAAGCTAATCATTTAAAAAATTTACAAAATGATAACTATTCATCTGGAACGGAAGAGGAGATTGATTATCCAATTGAAAATATGATCAATCTAAATGAAAATCTCCCAAATGAAAATCTCGGTATAAATGGAGATGGATCCAGTTCTTCAAGAATTAGAAGAGAGATTACTCGACCCAGAAGATTAATAGAAGAATGTTAAAATTTACTTAAAAAGGGGAGATGTGTTGGACTGTCGAGATATTATAATAATCGAGTAGTCAGAGTTAGTTGTTTTGTAGTTTGACATATTAATAAATCATATATAAAAGCTAATGTATATATTTCATTTTTATACATAATAATACAATACCGTTCAAGAAAAAGTGCAAATAATTCAATGGTATAATGCAGATGTTAGCCTCAGACAGGTATCTGATTTATTTCGTATATCATTTCCTGATCGACCAACAGCAAGTGCATCAACTATATTACGAAGTGTTAACAATTTTAAGAGAAATGGTTGCGTTAAACGTGAACATGTCAAGAAAACAAGACGAAATAATGTCTTAACGGAGGTGAAAATGGCCGAAATTATTACGCTGGTACGAAATAATAATAGATTATCTACGAAAACGATAGGGCAAGTTGCGGGTGTAAGCAAAACCAGTGTGCATCGTTTACTAAGGAAAGAACTTTTAAATCGTACCACTTTCAAAACCATCAAGAATTGGTTGTTGGTGACAGTGAACATAGAATCACATTTTGTGAAATTATGTTTGAAAATATAAATAACAATGGAAACTATCTCCAAAAGATACTTTTTACTGATGAAGCAACATTTTATTTATACGGTGAAATGAATTCGCAAAACTGTAGATACTGGAGTAGGGAAAATTTGTATTTATTTATTAGTACCAGAACACAGAGACCACAGAAGGTTAATGTATGGGCTGGATTGATGGGTACGAGTATTATAGGACCATTCTTCGTAGATGGAAACCTCAATGCTGAAAAATATTTGGACTTACTACAACATCGAGTAGTACCTGCAGTTAGAGAATTAGATATTACACAAATTTGGTTTCAGCATGATGGTGCCCCAGCACACAATGCTCAAATTGTAAGAACTTATTTGAATCAAATGTTTCCACAACGATGGATTGGACGTGGCGGAGAAATTGCGTGGCCCGCTAGGTCCCCCGACCTCACACCACTGGATTTTTTTTACAGGAGATTTGTGAAATCTAATGTATACACTGGAAATATTTTAAATTTAGATGAATTGAAAATTCAGATTCAACACATATCTGAAACAATTACGGTTGCCCAAATAAGTAATGTTATTAATGAGTTCTATAACCGACTGGGACATTGTTTAGCTGTGAATGGGGGGATTTTTGAAAATTTGTTATAAATTGTATTGTGTATAACCATCTATTAAATGTTTATATTTCTTGCAATCTTTTTTTTCATTTCTAAAATGATTAAAAAAATGCATATTTCATTTGCTATGTTCTATTTTAAATGGAACGCTCTTATACATTGCTGTCATATGGTTACTATGGATATGACAAATCCCATGTTTCACGTTAAATAAAAAGCACGGTATATTCTTATGCGTTGTTGATTTTTTTATTTTCATGATAATGTACAAATATTTTTGACAGTGGCATACAAATATTTTAGACAGTGACATTTATGTGTGAATTACAAACATTTGAATTTCTTGCCTTGAAGTGGTTTGATCTGAGAATTTTTACATCAAATTATTTTATATGCATTTATTTAGTTAGATTGAGGAATCCGTAGTTTAAAATGTCTTAAGTCTTATAGTATTTGAGGAATCGTGGATCCAACATCCACACACACATCCACACACACACACACACACACACACACTCACACACACACACACACACACACACACACACACACACACACACACACACACACACACACACACACACACACACACACACACACGGACATCATCATAAAAATGTTATAATCGGATTCTAGGGACCTTAAAACGTGCTTATTCACTAAAATCTGGATATGTGATTTTTAGCATGAACTCTTAGCGAGAGGTAAAAATCAGTAGTAGTTGAAAGCTGTCATGACTGTCACTCATTTAAATTCCATCGTTGGCGAAAGAGGGAGCGGAAATAAAGAACAAAACGAAAAAAATAAAAAATAGGAGTAACATATTTTTTCTTATTCTTTCAATTAAAGCAAAGAAAAAAAATCGTGCAACACCTCATTGCTCAAAAGATTTTATTACTTTTGGAACATTAGTCAAAAAGTTTGCGGAATGAAAGAATTTTGATGGTATTGGCGGATTACCTGGGCCAGACTGTATGAAGAAAATGAGAATTAAATTATGAAAAAATATTGAATTACTTTATAATTTTTATCTGAATAAAAATAAAATTCCACTTTGTAAAGTAATTAGTACTTCAAAGACACACTGGTAATTATATTCCCTTTATCATCTTTAAAACTCTTCCTTGGTGCTTGACACAAGTGTCCTTGAAATGCTACTAACCATTCCATTACATTTATCATGTTCTGAAATCTTCATTCAACTAAGTACTTTTTATTTCAAAATAAAAAGCGGAATGATACATGTTTTATAATGTAATATCGCAACTCATTATGCGTAGAACAAATTTATAGAAGTGTAGATTTCGCGCTGAAAACAGAAATAGAATGATGTAGATATACTACACGAGCGCCGACTTTTCAAAACTTCTTTGGGGGCACAAGTTTGACCATACCTTTAATTTAACCAACATGGAAAGGGATTAAGGGAAACTTAATTTTAAATGAAAATTATTTTTCTACACATCTATTAAAAGTAGGCATTTTAATGTTTATTTCTAAAGTTAAAATTTCATTTTATGACACCAGTGTTAAAAGTGACAATTCATTGTTACTTTTAACACTAGTGTTAAAAGTAAATTAGTTACCTTGGTAATCACGAATGGAACAATATATCGACATTTTTTAAATTGTCAAAAAATTATTAGAATTACAAATTTAAATGAAAAAATTCTGATGTGGCCAACACATGACCTCCCGTCAATTCCATGTTTGAAATAGCAATGAGCTTTAAGTAAAATATCACTTCCAGTTGATCGTTTGTAAACAAAATCTAATTTGTTGTTCCAATAAATAGAAAAGTCTGTAATACCAAATTTTGGATTATACTTTATTATGTTTTTCCTCGAAAATCTGTTAAGAGTTCCAAATTAAGTACCACTTCCGTTTTATCATATAAGTACAGTCAAAATCCAATGTTCAAATTATACACGAGTTTTAAATACCAAATTTGAGAAATTTTGGATCATGTTTTAATATATTTTTACAAGAAAATCTGTTTATAACTTCCTGTAAAGTAGTACTTCTGGTTTATCAATTTTAGAAAACATCTAATATGTCGTTCTCATTAATATAAAAGTCTAAATACCAAATTTGAATAGTTTTGGATTCTATCAATTTATTTTTCACAAAAATCTGTTCAGAGCTTCAAATAAAGTATCACTTCCGGTTTATCAATTTTAGAAAAAATCTAACATGTCATTCTCATTAATATAAAAATCTTAAATACCAAATTTGAAAAGTTTTGGAATATATAAATATATTTTTCACGAAAATCTGATGAGAGCTTCAAGTAAAGTATCATTATCATTATAATTTTAGCCAAAATTTAATATGTTGTGTTCTTCTTCATATAAAAGTCTTAAATACTAAATTTGACAAGTTTTGGAGTATATCATAATATATTTTTCACAAAAATGTGTTTAGAGCTTCAAGTAAAGTGTTAATCGAAAAAAAAGTATTTAATAAAAAGTCAATCTGACATGAGTATAGACCAGAAAAGTGTAACGGTCAAACTTAGATGCGAAATTCAAACTCAGCTCATAACGGTGAGAACATAATTTTAATCCCCGTGTATTTCTTACCAAGGAAATTTTTGCTCAACTTTAAGGGCCGGAAAATCTCATAAAAGTAAATTTCTTAAGAAAAGCATTATATGTAGCATCTAGACCGATCCTTTATCTCCAGATTCGTACAATAATATTCACATGAACTCTGCACAATTTATAATTATTTAAATAATAATACAACACTACAAAATTCATTGAACGTATGTCTTAGTTTGATCGTGCATGCTTCATCTTCTATTGTGCTGTCCTATTTACTGGTGGGTCACGACATACGGTATCCTTGCTTGCACCAAGCAATTAATTTCTAATAATTTTCTTACTTTACCTTTTCTACATGTTTAAACTGTTGCAATGTATTACTGAATAAACAAACTATCGAATTCTTAGCAAGAGCTGCTTAATTTCTTTTTTTTAAATATCTTTTTTTGTCTGTAAAATTAAACTCCTATATGCAACCTATACTAGGGAATTCAAACTAAGAACTCGCGCCAAAGGCAAATTCTAACCTAACTTTTCTGGTCTATTGTCAAAAATATTATCTAAAGATATTAAACCTTTTCTTGAATCTTATTTTAGATATGGAAATAAATTAGAAAACGGCAAATGGCAATTTTGTATCTTCTTTATTATCTTTTCCCCTTAAAATTAAATTTCAAGATCAATTTTTACAATTTGACTTTTGAATTGAATAATGATCAGACTTCAGCCTACACCGAGTTTTTATTTTATTTTGAACTCTACTGAGTTACGTTTAGTGATTTATTATTTATTTGACTCGTGCATTGTGGTTTTAATAAACGTTTTACTGATTAAAAAAATTGCTGGGATAAGGGACTCGGCGCCCATGTATATACACGTGTTAAATAAAAAAAATTATTGTGTTGCAGTAGGGAACATTGCATGTTAGATTACAATCATTCAAAGTTTTAAACTTTGTTAGACGTATCTGCGCTGTAAATATTTCTACATTTACGACACATAATAAATATTTATTCATCTTTAATTAGCTCATTTATATCCCTTTCATATGGCCATGGAAAAATTTCAGGGAAGGCGTCTCTAATTAAAATTGAAATACACATTTTACGCTATTTGTATTTGCTGAAATATATTCAAATTTATTCAGAAGTGGCCTATAAATCATGAGTCATTACATTTTCTAGGTAGAACAGCTCTTTTAATATTAATACTGACATTTGCATTCATTAAATATTTCCATCTCGCTTTTAAATAAAATTACTGGAATATTTCAACTGGAAAACATATAAATGTCAATCCTATCTCTAAACTCCAGTACTAAATGCAAATGTAGTTATTTTAAGGGAATTAACTAATAGGTAGGTATACGCAATGCACGCATAAAACATTTTTGCTCATTTTACATAAAACAGAAAAAAGATATGAAAGTAACGTTCTGTTAGAGTTATTCAAAGAAATATTTATTGTCAATGCAAAAATACTTCAGAATATATAATATATATATATATATATATATATATATATATATATATATATATATATATATATATATATATATATATATATATATATATATACCGTGTGTCTATCTTAAAGGTGTACATAAGAGATTAACATGGGAAATCAGTTTTTTGCAATTTCCTGCTCGTCTAATTATTTTAAGCAAAAACACGTCAAATTTTTAGGGCATAAAATTCTGCATCTAAATCAATAAAAAGAATTATCTTTACATGCTTTGTAACGACAGAAATTAATTATGAAAATGTCGAAAATTACGTTGAAAATATCGACAGCCATGGAATTGAACAAAAAATAAATAAATGCTTGACGTTTTATCAAATTGTCAGAAACGTCAAATAAGTTAACTTTCGTTGTGACAGATAAAAAGTCAAGCATTTATTTATTTTTTGTTCAATTCCATGGCTGTCGATATTTTCAACGTAATTTTCGACATTTTCACAATTAATTTCTGTCGTTACAAAGCATGTAAAGGTAATTCTGTTTATTGATTTAGATGAAGAATTTTATGCCCTAAAACTTTTATTTGACGCGTTTTTGCTTAAAATAATTAGGCGAGCAGGAAATTGTAAAAAACTGATTTCCCATGTTAATCTCCTATGTACACCTTTAAGACAGACACACGGTATATATATATATATATATATATATATATATATATATATATATATATATATATATATATATATACGAAAAAAAATTGTAAATGTATACAGGCTGTTTCTCGGAAACCGGACACCCCGATTATTTTCTTTATTATTGGAAATAGAAGAAAATCATTCAAATAAAAGTTGTTGAAAATGATGGGGGATATTCCCTTATTAAAAAAAATATCCAGTAGTTCTCAAACTATAACATAAATTTATCTTTTTTAAATAGGATGGTATATATTTTTAAGGTCCATTCGATAATGTATTCTCGACCAGGTTTACGGTTTTGTATTCCGTAAGACCTGAAATTACTTACCGATTTCTATTCGGAACGCGGTTTCTGAAAAAAGTTGGTAAAAAGACGGAAAACGGCAACCACGAAATAATCCTGGTTTCTTTGGTGGCACAGTTTGGTAGTTTTACCCCCACTACCGCTATTTTCAAACATCATCATAACAAAATCAAACGATATACGTCAATGTCATATTTTTAAACCGCATTGGTGGTATTACTAATAATTATTATAGATGTAAGTATGAAAACATTATTTATATTTGTTATATTGTTGGTTGTGTTATTGGCATTAAATGTAATAAAATATTCAATTTCGTTGTCATATTCAACGTTATCATTCATTTGGTTAATTTTTATTTGTGTTAGGTTGTGTCAATTTTAAATGTCATATAATTCAATGTCAATCTGTCCCTAAATAGATGAAAATATTCAGGAACCATGGTATACCCGGAATCAAGATAGGTACTGGTTTTTTTGGTTGACTTACGGAACATAGTATTAGTATATAATTCTTATTCTTGTAATTTATAAAGATATAAACAAATATAACTAAAAAAATAAAATTTATTTAAATTTCAATTGAATTTTTCTCAATATTTTTGTAATGTAAGTATATAAAACGATTACATATTTGAATTCAGAAAAAAATACTCTATCGAATGAGCCTTAAAAATATATACCATCCCATTTAAAAAAATATAGTCCATTTTGACTAGTATTACAGAACTCAAAATCGTCCAGAAATGCGCTGTTGCTAACCTAGGCCGGCATAAGGAGTTGGCATTACTGTTCTGGTGATATGTCAATTTAAGATTATTTTCAACACAAGAATTAGCGAAATGTTTACAAATTGTAGGGCTAAATCTTTAATTGTTGTAACTTAAATAACTAAATTTTGTCATAAAAATAATAATATACTATCATTACTTGCATCTCGTATAGATTAATTATAAGTTCCAACTTTAGGACTAGTTTGTTTTATAACTACAACTAACTTCACGTGATACAACTGAGTTTCCGCCATCTGTTATTAAAAATATGCGAAAGTATATAATATATATATATATATATATATATATATATATATATATATATATATATATATATAACTAATGTTTTTGTTATTTTCAATAGATATAAAAAATTACGCATTTTAAGCTCAAATGTAAGTAATTATAATTAAACTTGCAATGCAAAACCGATAAAAATATATGTTCATTTTTTAGGTTATGTAACATAGAATAAAGTGTAGAGAAATATACGAAGAATTTATGGAGAAGTCGGTACAAAAAATCTTGTGTATCACACGCCCAGAAACTGTTTTGCAAGATCTTGTATTTGCAAAAAATGTCAAAATAAACTCGGTCTCGCAAATGTTCAGTTTCTGGCCTAGTGATACAAATAACTATTTAATTATTAGAACTCGCAAAACATCTAGGTTTTGTAGTTGTCTTGTAATTCATAGTTTTAAGTTAATTGCCTTTGTCGCGGCTTAAATGTACCTATACTTTTGTACGTAAATAATTTTGTCAAATAATTTTAATCAAATTAATTTTGATTTATATCTTTACATAAAAAGACGTTAAATCTGTAACTGTTTATTCTATGAAAAAAAGTTTGAATGTACAGGGTACCGCTTATACTTGAACAAAAAAGTGCAGCTCTAAATTTTCATATTAGGTATATCTTCTGATTGGAAGTGCTATTCTTTTGAAAATATTTTAGTTGAAACAGGCATGTCCGAAAACCCCTAAATACCAAATTTCGTAAAATAATATTGGCAGCTGACGCTTGAATGAATATATTATTTAAACAAATATAATTAAAATATAGTTTGTTTAAATGATAAATGAAAATAATTGCTGCAAAAATAAATAATTAGTTTCAACAGAATATTAATTTCATGTAAACCAAACAATGAGAAACAAAAACATGATAAAAACAATACAGCTAATATTATTATTTACTTTATGTTATGAACTTCATGTTACTAGTACATTAACCCAATTTTCCTAAACAAATAAACTACTTCATACACACCCTAAAATGAAAAACTTCTTTGTAAACTTTCTACTCGTGCCATAATGAGTTTTTATGACATACGAATATGTTATCAAGATATCATAAAAACCGTAAAAACACCACTACCCCTCATGACTTTCATAAAACATTAAAATATTCCCCTAGGTAAACACTACTAGACAATCAAACTAATTTTATGCAAGTTAATCCGTGAAGTTTGAAGTGTTATAACTTTATTTATTTCATCGCGTGACCATTCGTACCCTGTTATTTAAATCTACTTCACCCTATACTATCACATGTGGATATCAAGTATAAGACATAGTGGCACAAGGCACGGTAAATGGCTCTTCTACCCCTGAAGAGACGACGCTGGAATAAATGCTGAAGGGTAAATTGAAAGCAAAATCGATTGAGAATAGAACAATAATTATGGGGTGAACTTGAAAAGCGAAATGTTTCTTTGTTGTCATTATTAAATAAATATTTTTTTTAATTAGTTACATTTAAAAATTAAATAATCTTTCTAATCGTAAGGCGGATTCATGCAGCCATTTACATTTACATTTAATTTTTAAAAATTAAATGTATGTAAACCAATGTAGGCATTTATGCACCATTTTAATTTTCGTTCTCATTTATCTCTCATTTTATTTTACACAAACATAAGCACAAGCATAACAACTGTCATTTGAGCTGTCAATTTACATTCTGGAAAAAGAATTTAAAATTAATTATAAATAAAAAACCGTATTAAGAAAAAGGGTTACATATATGATTATATAGAGTGCGTTAAAAGGTATAAAGTTAATATTATTGCTTGTGAATTATGTGTTTACTAAATGACAGCTGACATTAATTTACGTATTATTTTCAAAGCTGTGAACAGCAATCATAATATCATATTCATAATTTTATTTATATTTCTTAATTTCGTAGCTGTGAATGAGCCTTTAATTTATAAGATAACCAACTTTCAACTTGTGAATATAAATGAAAATTCACTGCACATGCTATGTTTTAAAACGTCAAAATTTTTATTTGGAATTTAGTCAAATGTCAGAGACAAATCAACAAAAATGAATTTCGATTACGGTAAATTGGTCGATTTAGTGCGACCAAATGCACTCATTTATGACAAAACCGATCTTTTTAAAAGTAGGGATGCAAGAAGAAATATTTGGAATTTAATTGGAACAGAAATACAAAGCACGGGTACGGTTATCAATGCAATATAATTTGTATTTTTATGTATATGCGGTTCAATTAATGTTACTAAATTATCAAATAAATTTGGTGTCATTCTTGTATATATAAAAAAATTATCATGGTCATATTCTTTCATAAATTTTAGCAAATTGTTATAAAACCCCATTTTTGACGACACCTATTAATTAGACGTACCGCGAATCTCAGGTGTAGTTTCTTTCTGTTTTTTTATGATAAATAAATTCAAAGCTAACGCCAAAACTTCGTCCTCACTATCGCTTTCATTAAACATTTTTTTTTAAATTATCTTAACCGGTTTCAGGATATTAGTCCATTATTTACATGCACAAAAGTAGGCTGGTAAGTAATAACAACTGAATATGTACGGTAATATTATTACCATACTGACTTGTCAACAACGGTCTGGGTCTACAAAATGAAAATAAAATGAAAGTATAATACTCTTCATTAATACATACAGATAACATTAGTGTATCGAAAATACGGTTTACTTTATTCAAAAATAATAAACAAAGAATGAAGCACATAATTTGAATATTTGTCATATTGACATATATGTCAAAATAATTGCTCTGTTAACCACAGCATTCTGAAAGTAGCATTCATGAGAGAATTTTCAAAAATGATATTTATTCATAATGTCTTCATTTTCTGAAACCGAGAAACTATTGAACAAACTATGGATATGTTATGAATCATAACAAGCCTTAGATGTCTTAAAATCCCCGCTCTACGAGCTCGGATTTCAAACAGATATCTGCGGCAGTTATGATATACATAACATTCCTAGGTATGTTAATAGCTATTACAAACCGAACTTGTGAATGTCAATATGCACATGCATTCAATTTTCATTTAATTTATGTTTGTATGTCTGCTTGAATGACACATTTAAAAAAAGATAAATGAGAATTAAATGAATGAAAATTAAATTACATGTAAATGGCTGCATGAATCCGCCTGTAGAAAAAATGTTGTGTATTATACCTCTGGTCTGGTTGAAAGTATCTTTTCAGACTAGTTGTAGCTCTCGCTACGCTTGGACGGCTGCCCTAGCTTATGACAAAATTCTAACAAATTTCATATATTATTTTTCAATATTCTTCATTTGGAACTTTTGTATTCTTTATTATATTGCATATTAACGATTAACGATGAATAGAGTGAAGTGTCCATTTATTATTAAGTAGCGGAACGCATATCAATAAGAACGCCATTCAGCTCAAAATAAAAATATTTCTATGTGAAATAATCTTTATTACAAAGCATTTACTTTGTATAAAATTTTATTGATGGGACTTTAATATATATATACATGTTTCATATTATGTATTACTATTATTTTGTGAGTAGAGTCTAGTATGAAAGTGATATGTTAAGTGACAAAGTTTGAACAGGTGTTAGGAAATGAAAAGGGTGGGTTGGAAAAGTTATTGATCTGAATAGTAAATAAATATATTTATGATATATAGAGGTCTGTCTAAAAATAATCCGACCCTCAATTTTCCCGCGCAAAATAATGGCGGTAGGGCGGAGTAATTTCCACAGTGAAGGGGACACCTTTATGCGCATGCCTGAATTTTCGCTTCACCATCGGGTGCGCCATTCGCTGCTTGATAGTTGGTGTGTGAGGTGTTGTTCCACGTATTCGTCGGATTTCCGATTCGCTTGAAATGACTTTGATAGCCGTAGAATTATACATCTCGATTACGCACCGGAAGGACAAACAGCGTCGAAAAAATAACACCAAGAAATTCTCCGCCATCCCCGTGACGCAGTTCGACACAAAAAAATCTGGCACTTGCATTGTAAAACGAGGGGGTGCGGAAAGAGATGATGCCAATACTAATACTGCTTACTCCAACGATAACACACTGACTCTAACTGGTGGACGCTTGGATAATTGTCTTCCACGACTTCGTTAGAAGTAACAACACACATACACTTACACTTTATACTGGATGCTCGATGAACACTTACATTTTGACATGGAAATTACTTGGTGTTTTAATAAGTAAACTTTTTATTTACATGGTTACATTCCGTAACCCAGCGGGCGGGCGTTTAGCACGCGCCTTAAAACTAAAACACTACATGTTTCGTCAACAACAAACGTCTGCACGACGCGACGAACTAATCTAGACTCTCTAAAAACAAAGCGCTATCTTCAGGACAGAATTATCTTAGAGGTATACGGTGCATAAGCTAGGGCATTCAAAGTCACGCACGTATACATAATAATTTCTAAACTTAATGACCAACAAATAAATGTCGTGGCTATCATAATACGATAAGAATTTCTAAACAGAATATTGACATTTATAATTGAAATAGACAGAGTTAAAATATGATTATTGAAACTAAAATTTAAAAATGTTTATAAAAAGTCATTTGTCTTTTATTACTCTTACCCTCGCATTATCACAGCATCATAACAATGCCCGGCTTATTTATCCAGACTTCTTTGGCGAAAAATGGAATTCCAGTCGTCCGCCATTAGTGATGCACGCGAGGTGAGAAGAGACGAGAAATATAAAATATCGATCTCGTCTCGTTTTCGGACCTGTAATATCGATCTCGCTCTCGTTCTCGCACATTTATTTTTGGGTCTCGTCTCGTTCTCGCACGAGAGTCTCGCAATAAAAATAAGCGTTTGCGCACTACGTATTTACGTAACAGTTTAACTACAAGAGACAAGTTCGCACCCATCGTACCGTCTTCCGTGTATTTGCAGTCGAATAAGTATGTAACTACAACAAAGAGATGAAACAATAAATTCTGGTCACCAAAATATTTCAATACGAAAATAATGTTTATTCATTTACTGTCACCAGAAAATGTGATAAGTTATTAAATAATTTAATTCATCTAATATCTAATTTACTATGAAATTTTGAACTAATTAAAGATTAAAAAATTCTTTTTTGTATCTAAAAGTACCTGAACTTTATCATTAAATATATGTCACTATTTAAGTAAGATTTAATCATAAAAAATCGCTACACTGGGAACCCCCCGGTAAACCAATCACTCCGCTTCGCTTCGTGTTGGCTCCCATCGACGCTTTATATAACATCTTTTGCTTTTCAGGGGTGACGAGAATTTAATTGAGATGAATTAGGGGCTGAAATATTCGAGAAAACTAGTTCTATTGGATTCAAAACCGATTTTATCTTTATTTTGCATTTCCTCGCTCTGGGACCGATACCAATCGACGCTAGATAGACTCAAAAAATATAATGAATTCATATAATTTTCACATACACGTGTTCTATGCACGAATTTGCGTTGACTCCACTCCTTGTACAGTGCATTTTTCATTGAATTTATGAATCAAAGCTATAAAGTTACAAATACTTTTTATTGCGAGGCTCTCGCGAGATTTCTCGCATCTCGCAGTTGATATATCGATCTCGCCTCGAATTTTAAATTGCAATCTCGCTCTCGTTCTCGTCTCGCATAATGCAACGAGACGAGACGAGATGCGAGAGTACTCTCGCCTCATCGTACATCACTATCCGCCATGCTCCTCTACTCTGGTTCCTTCAAACTTCTGGAGCTGTTTCCAACAGTGGAAGGATCAATGGGCTATATGTGTGGAGACACAAGGGGCCTACTTTAAAGGGAATTAGGGTCTCAACCTCGTCAGGTACACATTATTTTATTAAGTCTTGATTCTTTTTATACAAGCCTTGTTGTTATAGAGTGTTTGAAGATTAATCAACTTAAAATTTAAATAATAATACCTAAAAATAAGTAAACAATTTCATGTAAACAAAATCGCGATATATCTAGATAGAACACCACAAAAACACATCTGCTGAACTCATTTACAAATTAACCTCAATTTTAATCAATTCACCATCCAAATTGCCCAATATCATCACCTTGCACTACCGCTTTTATTTGATCAATATCGTGTGTAAGTCATCCAGGCGTTTGAAACCGCATAGTCACCACTACCACTAGTAGGGGTTGATTCCCGGCCGGTACGATCACAGGCCAGGGGCAGTTGCCCCCAGATCGATAGACATAACCAGGGTAATGTATGTGATACACCCGCCAGGGGTGTTTTATTTGATAGCTGGCTTTTCGTGACTCAAATCAACACCGCACATGCTTGTACAAATATGATGATTTTTGAAAAAACTGGCACTCGGAGGGTGTTAGTGTTATAATTTATTTGGGAAAAATGGAAAATTATGTGCGTAAAGTGACCGATTGTGATTTGGGCGGCCCAGGTTTTTTACAGAGTTTCCGAAAAAGGTTGCTTGGATTTAAAAAAGAAGTAATACTAATATTATTATTCATAGTTAAAAAAATATTTTTCCTTAATATTTCTCGTACGACATCGTGTGCATTTAAATTTGAAGACTCTGACAGTAGGTTTCTATGAATTGAATCGTCTATAGTTTCAAAACTCGACAAATCCATTTTTGGCCAAAAATGAGTGCAATACTGTAACAGATGCGTGTTTTCATTCTCCATAACACGGTTTGATGTTTACGTATCAAAACTCAACAACCGGATCTAATACCAGCAAATCATATTGGGTACACAATTTATTTAATAATGTCAGTTGTTTACTTTCAATAATTTAATAAGGAAATAGTGCTCATTGGGTCAAAATGTTCAATAGGAAAAATATTTGAAAATACGAACTTTACTATAGGTATAGGATTCCGTATGCAGTATCATTTTGTGGGAAGCAGTTGATGAAATCCCCGACTTAAATCATCTGATTCTTTTAAATTTTTCATAGTGTAATGTGTCTTATTTTTGTAATATAATGAAAATTAAGTAAACCCCTAATATTTTCTTATAAAACCAAATTAAAAGAAGTTTAAGAAGCAAGTACAATAATTGTTATTTGTGTACCAAGCCCAAAAAGTGATTTTTTCGGCCGTATCTGATTTTAATGGCCGATGTAAATGCGAAACTAGAAAGCTGATGAGGACGAAATAACACTTTTTAACAGTGGTTCACACAAAATTTTTAGTCGACTTTATAAAATTTACAAATTTGTGAGATTTTTATTTATTATTTATTGATATAATTATTTATAACAACTGGACAATTGTACATATTTGTGACTAATTCATAAACGTTTACTTTCTCTTGAAATAATAGATGGCTCTACCTTAAAACAGATAATAATGAAAGCGGCCGAAAAACGCATTTTTTGCCGCTTTTGCGTACGAAAAATTCAATTTTTCGTTTAGGTCGACTAAAAAATCAATTAAAGAGCCTGAAAAATCTAAAGTTCAAAATGAGAACTCAACAAAATCATTTCTAAAATTTTAAATACTTACATTATTAATGAGTTTTTCTTATTAAATAACGTAGTTTTTGGTACTTTATCATCAACATTATATGTGTACTAATGTTTTTATATAATTATTCATTTGAGAATATAATTCATAAGTCACGTGACATGTTTTCCGCCAATCAACATTCAAAATCTCCCTAGTTACAAGTCTATCACAGCGATGATAAAAAACAAAGAAATTATCACCTTATTTATATTCGTTATTATGGGATTTGTTTTCTTTATTTACAACATTGACAGTTAAATTTAAATATAAAAATATGCGGTAATCGTTTTTGATATCAACAACGATGAAAATAATAAGACAATTGTAAAATTAACCATGTTGTAATACAATATATTAAAAGTTAGGTTAGCAGCACACACAATGTGTCAAAAAAAATTATTATATTTTCTAATTAAATATAACCTTCGGACTCGTGAAATATGCAACTCGGTTTGACTCGAGAATATCATCGATGAAAATCATATCACTTGTTATATTACGTATGAAGATAAAATTTGTCGGGTTTGGAAACTAGGCGATTCAGTTGACAAATTAATTCATCTGTTTTATTAGAGGTCCTGGGTCTTCCTGATAATTTTGTAACGCACGCGGTCTTTTCTTGGACAGATCTCATTTTTAGACAAAAAGGCACTGGAGAATAACTTTTAAAAGTCAGTGCAGGTAAAATGCCTACGTTATAAACGGTGATGAGGTTTTAGCGTGAACCTACATTTCGTATTGGGTACACAATAACGTGTCACTAGATACTTCCTTTAATTTTGAACACCACTTTTAAATACATAATAAAAAAAAACCTTTCCAAATAATTACATAAATTCGTTTCCCATAATTCATACACATATCATTTACCACGTATGAAGTGACATATAAAATCCTTATACCATGTATTAACTTACACATATCATATGTCTCCATATGTGAATGAAACCCTATCTATCACTACAATCCAGTGTATTGAATGAACACTCCAACGGACAACTGTATCGCATAGCAACGTTAATGTTCTTGCATGACATTTGCTATTGTCGGCACTCGGCACTTAGGGTACTGAACAATAAACGTGCTTTAGATTGAATTAGTAATTTATGAATTTACGGAGGGTGTAATTTCTGATAAAGGTGTAAGCTATAATCTAATCACATGTAAAATATATTTTGTTAGCACGAGAAATTATTTAGCTATCAGAAGAGAATTTAGTAATTTTTACCTCCCGCTACCCTTGGTAAAGGAAGTATAGGGATCGTGCTAAAAATCGCATATCGAGATTTTGGTAAATGACCACGTTTTAAGGTCCCTACAATCCAATTTTAACATTTTCACGATGATGTCTGTGTGTATGTATGTGTCTATGTGTGTGTGGATCCTCCACTCTAACTCAAATACTATCATTCAGAAAATTTTGAAACCTTGCATTTCGAACTTTTTCTGTAATGGAAAGAGCCCATTAGATTTTGGTGTAAATCGGATAACTGGAAATGGCATTTTCCTAGAAGCTCAAAAAAGTTTTTCTTCGAAAAATACCTTTAAATGTTATTTTTTCGAAATTAATGTTATTATGAAAATTAAAGATTATTAATTTTTCTGCATATATGCATTAATACTTTTTCTATATATTTTATGGTAAATTTATAAAATTATTTATAATTTAAATCCCAGAGCCTACGCTTTAAATAAACAAAACGCAGTTATTCAAATGTATGTAACTGACAGATAAATGTCACTATCAAAGAACTAATCATTTCAAAATAATATTAGTAACGTTTTAAAAAGAAAAAAGTAAATAGAATAATAGAAAATACAGTTTCCAGCATAAGTAAATATATGTAGGTTTTTTTTTCAATAATAAAATAAGCGTTTTGTACTTACATTACTCTTAAATTCACTGTTTAATCACTAGCTAAAGTACCCGGCGATACGCGGGAATTTTCACGCGAAAAATTTCAAAACAATTCACATTAGGTATACTTAAATATTCCAGAGGGTTGAAAAAGTTTCTAGTATGTTCCAAAATAGTCTAAAATCTATATAAAAGTTTCAGAAGTTTTTCATATAGTTCCAGTGCGTTCTAGAATGTTCCAGAAAGTTCAGAATTTCGAGAGAATTCTGTAATTTTCCCTTAAAGCTTCAGAACGTTTTAGAATTTCTTTTTCCGCAAAGTTTTATTTATAACTAAACTGAGCTCAGCCGCCCTTTATATACTTATTTAAAATTGCCAAAAATTTGTAGAATATTATAGAATTTTTCGGAATATTCTAGATTTTATAGAATTGTACGAAATATTCAGGTGTGAAATTTTTGCATGAACCCATTTAAATACTGTACTAGGATAGCACAGAAATACATTGCTATGTCTGCTGAAAATAGATAGCCGACTAGGGTAACTAAATATCAAAACAGGGGTGCGTTTAAAATATTTTAAACATATTTCGTTTATGTTTATTATAACAAAATATTTTGATCTTTAAACTATTTAGTTTGGCAATTCTATGAAATAGGATTTTTTTAATTTCCTCTAACAGTAATTCCGACTCGAGGGTTTTGCTTACACCTGAGACGAAACAACTAGATTTTGCGATACCTATTAAATTTTTTAAATACATCCCTGAATCCTGTTGCTAAGGTCATTTTGTATGGTATTGAGTACAATTCTAATCTTCTGTAACTGAATATATATGGGTCAGTTTCCTTTCAAATCAAATATAAGGAAATGTTTTCAAAAGAAACCACATCTATTAAATAATCTAAACGTCAACTTTCATTCGCTAGTCATACTATACAGTGGTGTTAGATATTAGACATTAGTTGATGTTTAAATTATCATTTACAATTATCGATTAATCAGTGTTACACGAGCTTTGATAAGTGTGGAATTTCAGAAAGTGCGTTTTAGTTGGATTCAGATACATACAGTTACTAGAAAACTATGAAGATAACTAATTCATGTTTTCGTTGCAAATATCAACAAGATCCCTATCCCATTTACTGGATATAGTTACTGATGCATCGTCTGCATAAAGAGTTATACAGGCTGTAAATGAAATAAGTGCATTAAATTTAACCAGTAATGTAACTCGACGAGAGCAACAATATTTCTTAATAATTTTTTTTTCTAACTCTGTTAGATTTTGAGTTAAAATTCTTTAAAGATTTGCTGCATATTTCGTTACCCGCCTATGGAGAACAAATGGCTGCTGCCGTATTCAAGTGGGATACAAACAGCTCAAAAATTGTCGGTTATCGGTTACACTTACAGTCACAATAATTAATCAACGAATCAAGGGAAATAACATTATTATTAATTAATACGTAATAGTACAATTTTTAAAATAAAGAAATTTAAATTTTGGATAACAAAATTATAAAGTTGTGTATTAAAGTAGGCTTTAATCACCTATGAATGGAGGAAGACGTGGAGGAACGAGGGGAGGAAGAGCAAAAGCATAGTTATTATTAGGTTATGAGATGATTATTTATCGTCGACAAATCATAATAGTTTAAATACGTTATTCAAAAATGTAAGTACAAACTTTTGTTTATTTAAACGAGGTACATAAGCACCAATAATTAGCCGTCCATTTATTGTTCCCGCTCAAACATTTTTTAATGAAAATTTTTACAGCCTTTTCGTCTGTTGAAATGTGTATTGTGCATAATAAATACACCTTCCCAAATAAATTCAGTCTGATTAATGAACATTATGAGCCATTCCCAAAATGGAAGTTTGCTGAAAACATTTATATTTTTGCACATGATATGGATACAACTGTTGCTTTATTTAAAATTGTCATATGTGACACTTCGTATTGTGATAAAGATGTACAAGATTAACAAATGTGCGAATATTAGAGACAGTATGATTTGGAAACGCTCCGTCTAAATGCGTTGGCAACTTTATAATACTGTCTTTATATCAACCACAAATTAAAATGTAGTAAAGATACGAATAAATAAATAAACCATAGGTAAGTAATTACAATATCTGTGTACTCGCTATTTGTAAACGTAAGCATTTTGACAGAATTTTACCTGATAAACAAGTTTATTACTAATGCCAAAATATAATTGCAACAACTGACAAAACTGTCAATTGCTAAAACAAAATTTTTCTTAGCTATTGCTACTGCATTCAATTGTTAGAAAAATATGTGGAACGACTCGTCAATTTACGGGGTGGTAAAAATGCTAAAAAATATGCGATTTCGAGAAAAAGTTATTAAGAAATATTGTTGCTCTCGTCGAGTTACATTACTGGTTAAATTTAATGCATTTATTTCATTTACACCCTGTATGACAATCATTTGGTACAAAGTCATTAAGATCATTTAAATATAATATAAAGAGAATGGGAGCTAAAACTGTACCTTGTCCGACTCCGGTGTGATCACTGTAATATCAAAGATACCTTTAGAACGTCGGATATACACGTTCTATTGTCAATTTGTCGAACATATAAGTACATTGTATCGTCAATTGTTTTAAATTTAAATAGATTTATTTAAAATAAACTACCCCTAATTGATTACCGTATCATATCAAAATATCTTCCAGACACTTAACCTGATTAATTTATTAGTATCACCATCCCAATAAACATCTCATCTACCCCCTAGTGACGAACCGCCCCGCTCTCGAGGGAGACGGAGGTCGAGCGTGACATCTCCCCTGATGGGACGCCACTGGCTGACTTATTGCCTTTCAATATTGTCCATCTCGAGTAACTTGATTACTTCACACTATGATGCCACGCCGGCATGTATTATTTTAGCTGATTGAGTTGGGTTTTATTTAACGAAAGAAGAGCACGTTGATTAGTTTTATTTCTCTTTGATTAATTGAATGTTGTTCATTGTTATCATGAAAGGTTTTATTTGTTTCAATTTGATATTTGTTACTCTGTAGGAGTTTTTCATTCAATTGATGTTTTCATACGAATATTTTGTTCTAGAATTATTATTTCTGAATCTCTTGCTTACCATCATTTCTGTTATGAGTGAATTAAAAAAATAGATGCAAACTCATTTTCCCTCTAAAATCACATAACGAAAATATAGTAAATAAACATATTATAAAGAACCTGGAACCCGATTTCAGAATTTTTACGATGTTTTTCTGTAAATTATCAAACCAAAAATGGTACTTTATTTGAAGGTATAAAGTGCATATAATAGTTAATTTATAAAAAAAATCAGAACTCATAATACAACAAGAATAATACAACCATTTAGTTTTTGTTCTGTATTTTTTTTTAAGAATCCTACGTTCGGGCAACGTACACTGCTGCCTAAAAAAATACAGGACAAAAACTAAAAGGTTGTATTATTCTAATTATTTTATTGCATTTACTTAACTATCAAATGTATTAATAAGGGAAATTAATAATCGAGACAATGTTCAGATTATAAATCATCAAGTTTTAAATTGGAAAAAAATCTGATGTGGCCAGCATATGACCTTCCGTCAGTTCTATGTATTGTATACAAATTCCATACAGAAAGTTTCCAGCAACAGATCCTATATTTCCAGTAAAATTATAACACAAACATACTATGTCAATTGCACTTGATACGGACATCTGTCTATCAGAATTTTTAAAATTATATTAGCTGTTTCCATAGTTATAGCATAGCTGGATAATTTGTGATATTTAATTTCTTTATAACTATATCCATTTAATATGAAGTATAAAATACAGTCAAATCGTATAGAGAATAAAATATTCTTTAATATTTATAATAACGTTAAATGTGAAAAAATGATATTTAACATTGTTTTTTCAGGTAAAACTGTTAAAATCTTCAAATGTGGGTACTTCCGGTGGACCAATTATAACCAAAATCTAATCAGCTCTTCATATAGATGTAACGAAGAGAAATACGAAAGAATTACAATTTTTGAAGTTGCAGTATTAGAGTTAACGCAGGGCAAATTTTTGTCACACACACACACACATACATACAGACATCATCGTAAAAATAGTAAAATCGTATTCTAGGGGCTCTAAAACGTGCTTATTGATTAAAAACACATCACCGAATTTTTTGACCAAAGATAATACCTTCCTTACCTAAAGGTGACGGAAGGTAAAAATTAAATTTTTTTCAGAGCTCTCTATTTTTTTAGCAGAGATATTTATGCTTATATTAAAATCGTTTATTTATATAAAATTAAAATCATTCATTAGTAGGGGTTATTTATGAAGTATTTTTTATACATTAATGGTACTCATTAAAAATGATTAACGGAAATAATATAATATATAACAAGACATATAGGTGTGGCTTTAGTCACCATTTGTTTTTTGCATCGAGTAAAACGAATGTATAAATAGTACATTAAAATACAAGTGTCATAAGACATGATTTTAGCGCAGGCGTCATTCTTCGAAACGAGCGGCTTGCCGCGAGATTTCTAAGGGGACAAGTGCGCTGAAATGTCTTATGAAACGTGTATTTTACTATTTTTTCTGTAATTTTTTCAAAAAATATACGTTATTTCATGTCCAGAATTTCAGTTTCGGTTGTTTAATATGTACTTTATGAAACTCATATGGATGTCATAAAGAAGTACTTTATGACATCCAAATGGGTTTCATAAACTACATATTAAAGAACCAAAATAGAAAAATAGTATTTAAGAGTTTATAAAACGAGCCACACACTATACTTTTTCTACGATTGCAAATTATGTCAGCAGAAGTCAAAAACACTCTTTTTATGGTGCGTTCCACGTTTTATGCACTAGTGCCGTTTATGGTTAATAAAACGAAAACTACAGGAAGCTAATTTCAATCCGTGCCTAAATAATCAGCTGTTAGATGTGGCTAGCTTCACGCCGTGTTCAATGAACAGCTTATGATTAAGATGTTGTTTAGTGCCGTGGAATACATTAAATAACATTTAATAATAATAAATTAATAATAATTTGCAATGAGTGCCCGTGAGGTGTCGCCTGGTAAACGCCCGCACGGTACAAATATGTCATCATCATTACTGATATCTGCATACAAAGCGGATTGGCACACCCAGCAATGGGTAATATGCCATGATGTAATATTTATTTAATAATAATAATAATAATAATAATAATAATAATAATAATAATACTAATAATAATAATACCTACAGTTTTTACAGAAAATAAAAATTAATTGGCGGGAGGTACTGTGTTGTACATAGCTATAAAAACGGGTTCTTTACATTGTTGGGATTGCTTTTAAATTTACCGTGCTCCATTGAAGCCATTAGCGTAAAAAAAATTAAAAGAAATCTTAAAGACCGTTTTTGTAAAGTTTAGGTAATAAAATATTAAAAAGTATTTATTCATCATTAGCTATTCATGCTACACAATGCGCATTTAAATTTCATTATCTTTTTTGGTTTAAGAAATACGTACCTACGGCTCCTGAAATAATACGTAATTTTATTCGCATCTTCGCTGAAAAGATTTTCATGTTTTTGTCTAACCAAACATTCCTCGAACCGCGAAAAAACTTACGCAGACGAAAAATAAATTTTCTACTTTAGCTTTTATTTAGTTGAGAAACTTTTATTTATTTTTCTTGATATTCGCAACATGTTTTCGTAAGAAATTAGACTACTTTATAGTGCATTTTGTAAGTATAGTTTATACATAAGACGTTGGGAAAATAAACAGAGATTTATTTAGTTTCTAAATAAAAATATCTCCGTATATTTTTTCAGGTTTTGTATACAGCGTAGATGTATTTATTTCAGTATTTCTTTACAGAAATCTGAAGAATTCTCAAATATTTAAAGCAAGTAACACTACCGCATCCTGAACACTTTATTTTAGAATTCATTCGAAAACATGTGTAATATGTTAAGAGATGTTATAATAATTTTCATGTTAAAATGTCTGTAATTTACTCTTGTAAACATAAAGTTGGATATGTTGGTTATTATTTAAAACTATTTCAAACATGCTATTTAATAAATAAAAACGACCATAACTTTTATCATACTTGTTTACTATATTTTCATACTCATTTTTCATTCAACTTCTTCAAATAAATATAGTAAAAATCTGATGTAGCCAGCACATAACCTCTGGCCAGATATTTTACCTGGTTGTACACATAAAACGAAAAATATTTTTAAATACAAATACATATATTCATGTCTCACTACAAATTAATTCTCACACATATTTGCAAAATTTATGGGATATTTTAATATAAATTATGTATAATACATACATTTTCTTTATTCAATATCCTGAAATTTTCTTTTTCTACTTTCCTTTTCTTTTTCATTATATTCGTCAATTTTTCGCAAATTTCTTTTATATTCTTTTTACGTATATTCTTTTGCGTTGTTGACTTTTTTTTATTTTCATAATCTTCATATTGATGTACAAATATTTTTGACAGTGGCATACAAATATTTTTGACAGTCACATTTATGTGTCAATTATAAACATTTGAATTTCTTGCCTTGAAGTAGTTTGATCTGAGATTTTTTATATCAAATTATTTTATATGCATTTCTTTTTCTCTAAATCTATAGAAGATATAATAATGAATTTATATTTATCGAATATAGAATTTAACGTTCTTTAATATAAGTATTTACATAAATTTTCGATAAATAATATTTAGATGATGACTACTACTTCCGGTTGTCCAATTGTTACCAAAACTCTTCCCATTATTGTTAGATTGAGGAGTCCGTAGTTAAAAAGTCTTATAGTAATTGAGAAATCGTGGATCCAACATCCACACATCCACACACATACACATCCACACGCACATACATCTACACACATACGGACAGCATCGTAAAAATGTTATAATCGGATTCTAGGGACCTTAAAACGTGCTTATTCACTAAAATCTGGATATGCGATTTTGAGCATGAATTCAATACCTCTCTTAGCGAGAGGTAAAAAGATAAATACTATTTTAAAAATTCTAATGTAGCAAACACATTACCTTCCGTCGTTTATATGTATTTTATATAAATTCCCTACAGATAGTTTCATGCAAAAGATTATACAGGATACGAGAATCCGTGACAAAGAAGAATTATTGTCTGCTAAAATTATTAAACAGGGGATTACAGCTCAACCGAATTAAGAGAAATTAGTAAAACATAGTGAAAGTAGATGCTTAATAATGAATATTAATAAAGAAATAAAATGATATAATTGAAATACTTCGGAAATAAGGTGGTTTTTGTTTTAGCAACTCGTCACTCATATGAATTCCATATATTATTTTGATTGTCAAGTAAAAGACCACCTATAAATATATAACGAATACCGAGTTAGGGGGTGGAGTCTACTACCAATAGAAGTAGACAATTTCAAATAGCGGACACGTGGCTACCAGCCCAGTACTGCAATTCTCAAACAGTTTTTATTTGAATATAAATTTCTTGCATTAAACTTAATAATTTTGACTTGCAATTATAAAGCATTTAAACTTTTACAGTGTTATATTATTAATTTGTTTTTTATAAATATAATTTAATAATAGCATACATTATTTCAAGGACATTTTAGATCCTTGAAGAAAACAGTTTTATATAAAAACTTATCTTCGTGACGTCACATATTTTCAAACGTCGGGGGACCATAACTCGCTTATTAATAGGAATTTTTTCACCGGATTTTCACCAATAGTCTTAGTTTTACTTATACTTTCTCATGAAATTATAAAAAAATGGTGGAATCCTCTATTAATCGAGTAATAGCTATTAACATCCCTAGGATTGTAATATCAGAACTGCCGCAGATGTCAGTTTGATTTTAAGACTTCTACGGCTTGTTATGATTCATAACATCCGTGGTTTGTTCAACACTTTATCGGTTTCAGTAAATGAAGATATTATTAATAAATATAATTTTTTGAAATTCACTCATTAATGCTACTTTCAGAATGCTAAGATAAATTATTTTTACATATGTCAATACCACAAATATTTAAATTAATAATATTATTAATAATAATAATGTTTATTTTCTGTACACACAAATACAGTGTGTAGAAAACGTCAAAAACAATATAAAAAATTATTATTAAAAAATGTAAGGGTGAAAATGTCGTCAAAAATATCAGAGGTAATAAAATGCGTGCATACATCAGAAACAACTAAAGATAACTAATGACATTTTCATCCTTACATTTTTGATTTTATAATGTAATGACCATATTTTCCAACTGTACTTTCACTATCCCTGATGATGATTCATTTGGATTCGAAACGTAGGAAAGTTAATTAAATTACTATTTAATAAACACTGTTTATCACGACAGCATCTCCACTTATTTTTCATCATTCCATATTAATAACTATAAATAATAATATAATATTTTTTGAGTGCAATTTGTGTTGTAGAGATTATGATATACATATTTCAATTTTAAATATGACAACTTACATACATACATACATACATAAAATCACGCATTTCCCACTTAGTGGGTTAGCACAAACCCGAAAGAATAACAATAACATCATCCAAAAAAATCAGTCTCTCTTTCAACAACATTCGTACTAACCTGACATCATAGGCACAACATATATTCCTCACCCTTAACATATTAAAGTGACCGAGTTTCGGTAGCGAAATACCGCAACCGGACCACAATAATAGTTACGAAACAATCATCCTTCGCCACACATTCCTGTCTAAGCACACTTCTTTCGCCTCAGCCACATTCATAATCGCATTCATACACGCTCTTCTTCTCTTCCCACTCGGAAACTTTCTCTCTTTTAGTACCTTCTCAATCACATCCATCCACTTACACACTGGACGGCCACGCAATCGAACACCCTCAATTTCACCAAGATATACACGCTTTACAAGCCGTTCACTCTTCATTCTCTCCACATGACCAAACCATCTCAACTGGCTCATTCCTACTCTCTTAACAACATTCTTCCTAACCATACATTGTTCATACACCAAATTATTCCTCACGCGATCCCGTCTTACATATCCACATACTCCACGTAAATACCTCATTTCCACGGCAGTCACTCTCTTTTTATGCTTTCCCGTCCATGCCCAACATTCGCTTCCATACATCAAAGCAGGCACTAGCACTCCATTATACACACTTAAACGAGCTTCTCTAGATACGTTTACGTTTCGAGCAAACGTACCCAGAGCACCCATTACCTTACACCCCGCACTCACTCTCCTTTCAATTTCTCTATCAATTCGACCATCCCTTGACATCATACTACCCAAATATACAAACTCATTCACTTGCTCCAGTTTCACTCCATCCACCAACACATTGCACATAGTCACCAATTTACTCCTTTCAAATACCAACACCTTGGATTTATCAACATTTAACTCCAGATTCATACTTTTTCCAACTACATGTATTCTCTCAATCATTCTTCTGAGTTGCTCTTCATTTTCACCTAAAACAACTACATCATCCGCATACGCTAACGCAGGCACAATACTTTCACCAATTTGTACACCATCCATTTCACTTAATGCTCTCCGCAACAACACATCCATATACAAATTAAACAACCACGGAGACATACCACAGCCCTGTTTCACACCAACATTTATACGAAACCAATCACTCAACCTACCATCTATTCTTACAGCAGCCTCACTACCCTCATACAATGCACGAATCGCTCCCAGCAAGTTTCCATTCACGCCGTACTCCCTGAGTACATCCCACAAAGTATCTCGAAGAACACTATCATACGCCTTTTTTAGATCAAGAAAGCCACAGAACACCTTCTTGTTCTTGTCAAGTGACTTCTCAACAATCGTACGAAGAGCAAACAATTGATCGACACATCCCCTCTCAGGCAAAAAGCCACCCTGAACGTCACTAATTTTTGAAATTGTTAAGGTTCGCACCTTATGAATTAAAACCTTACCAAAAAGTTTCCCGACTACACTCAACAAACTTATCGCGCGAAAATTCGTACATTCACTCGAACTGCCTTTGCCTTTGAATAATGGACAAATAACAGCTTTTTTCCAATCATCAGGAACCACGCTACGTTTCAAACAAAATCTAAATAAATAAATTAACCATTCAAATACTTTCTCTCCTCCATATTTCAACATCTCATTTGTAATCCCATCCAAACCCGCAGCCTTACCATTCCTTACACGCCCCAATGCATCACATACATCACTTTCATCTATATCATAATCATCTTCATTATCATTTTCACTACCAGTTTCACTACAATCGTCCCTCTCAATCTCTCCTCCATACAAACCTTTAAAATACTCGCACCACCTATTCCTCACATCTGATTCATCCCACAATAACTCACCATTCGCACTTCTTACAGCTTTCACAACTCGACCACTTCCACTCCGCAGTCTCTTCACACTCAACCAAAACAGTCGCTTATTCGTACTAAAATCATTTGTCAATCTTTCACTCAATAAGTCATCAAATCGCTTTTTACTTTCTCTCACCACTTGCTTCACCCATTTATTCTTCCTTCTATACTCTAACAAACATTCTTCTCGCAAGCGCCCAGGCGTATCCTTAACATTTAAGAACTTCAAATATGCTCTCTTTTTCTCAGCAATCGCTTCTTTCACCTGATCATTCCACCATGCATTTCTCGGACAAGAGCCTAATCTGCTTTCACCACAAACTTCTTTTGCACATTTGAGGAGTGAATCCTTAAATTTCATCCAAACTTCATTTATATTACAATCAAATTTAGACTCACATTCGGGCAAGGATTCATTCAATCTTTCAACATACTGCATTCTAACATCTTCATTCAAAAGAGTAAAGGATTTTACACGAAACATTTTCCCAGAACATTTCACCTTCTTTCGCCAAAATTTATTCAACCGCATTCGCGATACAACCAAATAATGATCATTCGTACCCAGTTCAGCGCCTCGTTTCACACGCGTATCTACTACCATACTCCTCAATCGTTCATCATAGACAACGAAGTCAAGCACACTACGTTTATTCTGAACCACATTCTCGTAGGTGTATATGTGAGCTAGCTTATGTTTAAAAGTGGAATTCGAAATGAAGAGATTTCTCTCCAAACAAAATGAAACAATTCTCTCGCCATTGTCATTCACTCGACAATCACCAAAACGTCCCAATACATTCTCAGATTCACTTCGTTTAACACCCACCCACCCATTCATATCACCACACACTATCAATCTCTCACCCGGATCACACAAATCAATTACACTATTTACCGAATTCCAAAACTGATCTTTTTCAAGGTCATTTTCGGAGTCTGTTGGACCGTAAACGGACACAACGAAGATTCGTATATAGCCTACCTTGAATCTCATCCAAGAAACTCGCGAAGAAGTACAGCCATAACTTCGTACAAACGGCTTCATTCTTTCACTTACAAGTATACCTACACCATGCTTTGCACGTTCATTCTCACGAACGCCCGACCACAAACAAAATATGCCTTCTACTTCTTCCTCATAACATCCTTTCCTCATTGTCTCACTTACACACAAAACATCTACACTGTACATTCGCATTGCATTCATCAACTCATTCTCTTTCCCATTCACACTTCTGACATTCCACGTCCCCAACTTACACTCATCATACATTCTCCATTTGCTCTTCATTCTTATTTAAATAGATAGTATAGAAAAGAAAGGTAAAAACGGGTTTTTTCGGTAAAGGAAGAAGTCAAAGCAGCTTACCAGGCTCGTCCTTGACTGAAGAAAAATAGATTAGTATAGAAAGCCTTAAAGTAACCTTACATGCCCATTCGTTTTTCCTTTTAATTATTTATCAAATTGTAGAATATTTTATGATATTGTATGATATTATATACAAAAATTTATATCTGTCAAACTGTCAAAAATAAAATAAAAATAAAATATCACGTTACCACGTAACTAATAAATAAATTAATCCTTGTAAAATACAAAATATAATATATAAAATTTAAACCTAATATCTAACGCAAATAAAATATAATACTTATCTGAATAACTCTGCCGAAACTGATAACGGGATGATCAATATAAGTCTTAAATAAGGCTTCGTTTAATCAAAAAGGGCCGACAAAACCAGAGCTGACAGGAACCAGTCAATCTTGTTTCACAGCACACTTTTTTTTTTTTAATAAATTATTAATTACAAATTAATGACAAACCAAACGTTTTGTTTTTAGTAAAATAAATATTTGTAGTATGTACTTGTCAATTATCAAAATTTGTACAAATGTATCGGTTTATTATGTTACAATTATACGTATTTATTTACGTAAAAAACTGTAATAGCAAATCCATATCTGCGCTTTGCTACGTAATTGAGATAATGCATTATTCAAAAAATAGCTCACGTATTCGTTTTATTATTTTTTATTATTATGAAGTATATTATTCATACTATTTTTATTTTATTTATTTTTTATTACACTAACGTTAAAAAAATTAGAAATATCTACCTACCTACAGATTTACGAAATATAATATAAATGAACATTTGGTATAAGGATCGTGCTAAAAATCGCATATTGTTATTTTGGTAAATGACCATGCTTTAAGGTTCCTAGAATCCAATTTTAATATTTTCACGATGATGTCTGTGTGTATGTATGTGTGTATGTGTGGATCCTCCTCTCTAACTCAAATACTATTATTCGGAAAATTTTGAAACATTGTATTTCGACCTTGTGTTAATATGGATAGAACCCATTTGACTTTGGTGTAAATCGGATAATCTGAAATGGCACTTTACTTGAAGCCTAAAATAGTTTGTCTTCGAAAAATATCTTTAAATGGTAGGTATATTTTCGAAATTTGTTATTATAAAAATTAAAGATTATTAAATTTTATACAGGTTTGCATTACAATTTTTTCTATATATTTAATGGATAAATTTATAAAATTATCTATGATTTAAATCCCGGCGCCTACGCTTTAAACAAACACAACTCCTTGGTTACACAGTTCATATCTCAAACTGACATATAAATGTTACTGTCAAAGAACTAATTATTTTAAATTAATAATAGTAACGTTTTAAAAATAAAATAGTAAATTGAACCATGGTTATATGTAATGTAACTATGTATATTTAAATTAATAAAAATCAAATGGTGGGAGGTATAGTGTTGCCCACATCAGATGTTACACTACGATTTTTCCTAGCGCCACTCCTCAGGCAACCCTGACTACACCCCCGTGTTGAGAAACCTTGGCCTACTAACACACTCTTCCTCAAGGTCAGGTGAATGAACTCAGTCGACGCTTTTGAAAATGTCCTGACTAGTTCTTCGGCACAGTTTCGAAAATCTGGTTTTAAAGTCGTTCTTCTTAGTCTAGCAGTGATTGGAGTCAGATGTACAGTTTCGTATCTCGTTAAGAGTATCGTATTTCGTCGTATTTTGCCCTTGTGAGGGGATATTTTGTACATCGGCTACCGTTTTGGAATAGTGTTATTCCTCCGATTTATTCGGGATCTCATAAGACAATCCTGCAACTGAAAAGTCACTTTAAAAGCCGCCCACCAGCTCAGGTGAGATTTCACAATGTGCTTTGCACCCACTTACCTCTTTGCGTTGTCTCGAAGACTAATTCTCTCGTTCTATTTCAGGCTTTTTATTTTGTGTTCACACATAGTATATTATACGTTACGTAGCGATTTTTATTCTACGTATTTATCGTTATTTTACGATTATTTCTACGTACGGCCATATTTGTACGTTGCAACCATACCTTCACGTCACGTACATATATTTCGACATCATCACGACGTTGCCGCTGTATGGTTACTCTACGCCTGTCTACCATATCAGTGATTGTACGTCTTCGCCATATTTTCACGTTGGAAGCACGTAACGGGGAGCTGGTGCATCCACGTCACCTCCGTCGAGTTCTACAACATCTAGGAGTGTTATACCTGTCAGCAGTTGTTGTCTGTTCACCAAGAGGTCCTCACCCTTCCGTGACGTTCTCCAGGAGTCAGCGACCAGCTAAGAATTTTATAATATCTCTGTTTCACATGCTCGTTGACACCACAGCCTCTCTGTGTGTGTATTATTATATTTCCAATGTGCATGATGTACTTAAGATCTACAATTTAAGAGTAATTTACATTGCGCATTCTATGATCGTAATTGTTTGTGTTGACATTTGTACTTACGGATTTAACGGAATATCAGTGTATGTTATCGTTGTAAAGCCACTTCCGCGTGCGTACCATTTTATCATACATTTTCACAGCTGTATCAAGCTTCTGCGAATAGCTCTAAGTTGGCTTAACCCTACTTTTTTGTTTACTTCCGCGGAACAGCATAGACGATCGTCCTTCGCTTACCCGCGCCATTTTGTAATTCTACAGTGACTTTTTGTTTACACCACTGCCTCGCATGAGCACGATTCAGTATTCACAACCTTCATTTGATTTACGCCGCGACTTGGCATTTGAATTTAAATGTTATATGTACTGCGTCCTATCATTAAATGTTTGTTAATGTTACATTCTGCGTTTCTATGCGTCGCATATAATCCCATAATCTCCCGCCTTGTCCTTACCGTACCGTGTGGTAAATCACGTTATTTGAGAGCGCGTATTTTACATTTACCTGGCGCCCATTCCGAGTTAATATATTTAAAACCCACCCTACTCTACTGCCTCTCTGAGTTAGCCCTCTCAAAACCGCTTACACGGGTCCTCACATCTAGGACAATTGTAATAAAAATTGGCGCCCAACGTGCAGGCCCCTTCTCCCCTCTCGTTATTATATCTCGCGATAAAATTCTGTAACAAAATTTGGCAAACATTAACTACTTCTATCGTTTATTTGGGTATTATCGAACATTTCATTGCAGTACATTCTCTCGCAACCGTAGAATAAATTCAGTTTGGTTTTCGAATAGTTTAGTTAGTTTTTACGAATAGTTTAGTTAGATTTCGGTTAGTTTAGGATAGTTTTCGGTTAGTTTAGGATAGTTTGGGATTTAGGTTTAGCTTCTTTATTTAGTTATTATTGTTGAAATCATGGACGGAAAATATGAAATTAACAGATTATCGAAGGACGAGTTAACTTACGAACTTAAGATTCGAGGCATTACCGAAGCAGACAATTCCGTCGACCAGATGCGTAAGACTTTAAGAAGTGTTCTCAAAATAGAGCACAACGCTTCGTTTTCACGACCAAAGTATCCATTTACGTTTGAGCAAGACATTACCGCCCTACAAGAGAAAATAGAGGAAATTAGACAGTTAGTAAAAGAGTTTGAGGGACTAAAAACGTCACCAGAATACCGGAAAATACTTACAAAAATCGCGCACACCGTTGGTCGACTCAACCATAGCGAACCCTCATCTGCAGACGATCGCACGAAGCGGTCTCAACTGCTAGTCAAACTCGCCGGTCTCGAGTGGGAATTGAAGTCTACCGCTAAATTGTTCAAACGGAATTCTACCGCTAACGACGAGGCTAGTCTTTTTGATACGATACGCCTACGTACAGACTCTGCATCTTCGAGTTCGGACGCGGATTCAGATCCTCCTCCAACTCGAATGAACATAAAATCAGTACCCACTTCAAAATGGGGTTTAAAATTTTCGGGTGACGTCAGGCAAATGTCAGTTAACGCTTTTATCGAACGTGTCGACGAATTACGAGTGGCTAGACATATAACCCGTGACGAGTTGCTGCACACCGCTGTCGACTTATTAGAGGGAGTTGCTTTGATGTGGTATCGGGCCAACAAATCAAATTTTACGTCATGGAACGAGCTGGTGGATGGATTAAGGCAGGAGTTCCAGCCTATTGATTACGAAGAGAAGCTGGTAGACGAGATCAAGCGACGCACTCAAGGGCCGAACGAACCTATAGGTATTTATATTGCGGCAATGACGTCACTGTTCTCACGCCTACAAACCAAGCTCTCCGAAAAGCAGAAGCTGAGAATTCTGTTGCGAAATATCGCTCCATTTTATCAGACTCAGCTCGGCCTTATCGAGGTTGAGTCCGTGCCACACCTATTACAGTTATGCCGGAAATTAGAAACAAGAAAGATTTCAGTTGAATCGTACGTACCTCCACCTCGCCGCGGTCAGTCATATGAGCCAGATCTAGCGTATGTGTATACGGAGAGTGAGCACCAAGCTGCTCCTATCGAATCTCGTCCAGGAAGTAGTCGAAATCAGGATTCACGACAAACCACTTCCGAGCCACCCATCCGCAAATGCTGGAATTGCGACCAGCCAGGACACCGCGCTGCCGGCTGTGATCTAAGACAGTCGAAGAGGTATTGTTACCGATGTGGTAAAGTAGGTTACACAGTAACTACCTGTCCGACGTGTTCGGGAAACGGGAGCAAACCGCGAAAGTGAGTCGTTTCTCGCGGCATCCTGATTGTAAACCGACTCAAGTCAATCCAGTTCTTGATTTTATAATCGCTCACGCAAAGGACGACGAACGTCCTTATTTAAACGTCCATATATACGATGAACCGTTTCTCGGTCTTTTGGATTCGGGTGCTTCATGCACAATCATCGGTAAAGCGGGTTGGGAACGCTTACGTAATATGGACTTACCGATAAAGAGGAACACATCATTTTGTACCGTTGCGAATGGACAGCGTTGTCGCTGTATTGGCAGTATTACAGTGCCGTTTCATTTGAGAGAGAGGACTAAAGTTGTGGATGTTCTCGTTGTACCGGAGCTGCCGCATGAGCTAATCCTTGGTACAAATTTTTGGAGAGTTATGGGTATCGTGCCTGACTTACGGAGAGGAGATTGGAAATTCTCTGCAGAGCCGCCTGCCGTTTTAGATGAGGTAGTTACGTCACGTTCTGCTTTAGATCCAGTACAGGAACAAAAGCTAAGCTCGCTGATAGACAAGATGTTCTGCAACACCCAGCCTGATCAGATCGGTTGCACGAGCTTGGTGTCACATGCCATCCGTACTGATAGCCCACCTATCAAACAGCGGTACTACCCCATCTCGCCGGCGATGCAGAAGATCGCCGATAAGGAGCTGGAGGAGATGTTGAAGCATGACATCGTCGAGCGCTCCAACAGTCCATGGTCTTCACCGATCCTCCTCGTACCTAAAAAGGATGGCAGCTATAGATTTTGTGTAGATTACCGCAAGCTGAACAGTGTAACCACTCGTGATGCTTACCCTCTACCGTATGTCAGCGAAACGTTGGATAAGCTCAGAGATGCCAAGTTTTTATCCTCTCTCGATATCAAGTCAGCATACTGGCAAATACCGTTAGAACAAGACTCTCGACCTTATACCGCATTTACAGTGCCCAATCGCGGCCTGTTTCAGTTCAAGAGGCTACCGTTTGGATTGCATAACGCCCCGGCTACTTGGCAACGTTTTATTGACGGCGTTCTAGGTCACGATTTACAGCCGTATGTATTTGTGTACCTGGACGACATTATTATCGTATCGGACACCTATGAGAGACATTTGGAGCTTTTAGAAATCGTCATTAAGCGAATTATGGATGCTGGACTTACATTAAGTAGAGATAAGTGTAACTTTTGCCGTGACGAACTGAAATATCTAGGTTATATCGTCAATAAGTCTGGTCTCCATGTCGATCCCGACAAAGTCCGCGCCATAGTCGAATTCCCGGCTCCCAGGAATACGTCAGAAGTACGTCGTGCCGTGGGAATGGCGTCTTGGTACCGCCGGTTCATACCGAACTTTTCGACCATAATTGCGCCGATCACCAACTTGTTGCGCAAGAACACAAAGTTCATTTGGGATTCACGCTGTCAGGAATCATGGAACCAGCTGAAGAACTGTCTTATTTCCGCTCCGGTGTTGACGTGTCCTAATTTCGACAAAGAATTCGTCGTACAGACTGATGCTTCAGACTTTGGGATCGGTGCTGTACTCACTCAAGGTCACGATGACGGTGATAAAGTTATCGCTTATTTAAGTAGGTCATTGACCCGTCAAGAACGCAACTTTTCAACTACCGAGAAGGAGTGTCTCGCAGTTTTATTCGCAATTGAGAAGTTACGCCCTTATATTGAAGGAAGCCATTTTACCGTTATCACCGATCACGCTTCCTTGAAATGGCTTTCCAGTTTGCAGAATCCTACCGGTCGTCTTGCTCGTTGGGCAGTCCGCTTACAACAATACGACTTCACCATAATTCACCGGCCTGGTAAAGAACACTTGGTTCCAGATGCACTTTCTCGTTCCGTACCGCATGTCGACCTTATCGAAGTGTCTGAAACCAAGGACAGTTGGTATAGAAAGATTTATGAGACTGTTTTACACGATCCCGTTCGCTTACCTGATTTCCGTGTCGCTGATGGTAAACTGTATAAGTTCGTAAAACAGGATTGGTCCGAATTATCAGGTGGAAAACATCAGTGGAAGATAGTTGTGCCCCGAGACAAGCGGAAAATGATCATATCACAATGTCATGATATCCCCACCAGCGGCCATCTTGGTGGATTCAAAACGTTTCACCGTGTAGCTCAACATTACTACTGGCCTAAAATGCGCGCCGACATATCGAGTTATGTGCGTTGTTGCGTGACGTGCATTAAAGCCAAGCCTGTGCAGAGAGCACCTCCCGGGCGTATGGGCGGCCACACGTTGATATCGAGGCCTTGGGAAGTAGTTTGTGCTGATATTGTAGGGCCATTGCCAAGATCTTCACGTGGTTACAATTATATATTGGTCGTTGCTGACTGTTTCAGCAAGTTTTGCTTGTGTTTCCCGCTTAGGAAGGCCACCAGCCAAAGTATCGTGCGTCACTTGGAGGATGACGTAATTTTAATGTTTGGGGCTCCAAGGACACTCATTACCGATAACGGCGTCCAGTTCCGCTCCAAGGAGTATACTAAGCTGCTCGAGTCGTATAACATTAAGCCTTCCTATACGTCGCTATATCATCCTCAAGCCAATCCCACCGAACGTATCAACCGCGTCCTGAAAACGATGTTGATATCATTCGTGTCTGACAACCACCGAACTTGGGATACCTACCTACATAAAGTAGCTTGTGCGCTGCGGACGGCGAAACACGAGGTCACAGGTCTTACTCCATATTTTATAAATTTCGGACGTGAAGCAGTACTGATGGGTGATGATGCTATCGACTTGAAATCTGATGAGATTGTCGGATATGACAGGGACAAAGATAAGCTCAAGAGTAGAGCATGTAACTTCTTGAAGCTCTATGAAGACGTGAAGAAACGCCTGCAAAAATCTTATGTCAAGTCAAAAGCACGATACGACTTACGTCATCGAGAAGTGTCGTATTACCCAAATCAGTTGGTGTGGAGGAAAAATTACGTTCTGTCGAATGCCGCTCAGTATTATACCGCAAAACTAGCAGATAAGTATATCGGACCTTTTATGATTCATAAAAGACTTTCCACAGACACGTACCAGCTTAAAGATCTCCAGGATAACGTTTTAAGAGGAACTTGGAGTAGCAAAGACCTGAAGGCAAACCCTCACGATTACGAACCACCATAGGTATCGATATAGTTTCAGTACTTACCTCTTTTGTTTTACCGACCCCCCCCGCTATGAACATGGTTTAGATTTAGGATTAGATTAGGTTTCGATTTAGGTTTTCCATTTATTTTGTGTTGTCGTTCTGTTGGTTAGTGTTCGAGCATAGTTGTCGGAAATTTTCCATGAAAATTTCCTCTGAAGGTAAGCGTGGGGTTGTTACACTACGATTTTTCCTAGCGCCACTCCTCAGGCAACCCTGACTACACCCCCGTGTTGAGAAACCTTGGCCTACTAACACACTCTTCCTCAAGGTCAGGTGAATGAACTCAGTCGACGCTTTTGAAAATGTCCTGACTAGTTCTTCGGCACAGTTTCGAAAATCTGGTTTTAAAGTCGTTCTTCTTAGTCTAGCAGTGATTGGAGTCAGATGTACAGTTTCGTATCTCGTTAAGAGTATCGTATTTCGTCGTATTTTGCCCTTGTGAGGGGATATTTTGTACATCGGCTACCGTTTTGGAATAGTGTTATTCCTCCGATTTATTCGGGATCTCATAAGACAATCCTGCAACTGAAAAGTCACTTTAAAAGCCGCCCACCAGCTCAGGTGAGATTTCACAATGTGCTTTGCACCCACTTACCTCTTTGCGTTGTCTCGAAGACTAATTCTCTCGTTCTATTTCAGGCTTTTTATTTTGTGTTCACACATAGTATATTATACGTTACGTAGCGATTTTTATTCTACGTATTTATCGTTATTTTACGATTATTTCTACGTACGGCCATATTTGTACGTTGCAACCATACCTTCACGTCACGTACATATATTTCGACATCATCACGACGTTGCCGCTGTATGGTTACTCTACGCCTGTCTACCATATCAGTGATTGTACGTCTTCGCCATATTTTCACGTTGGAAGCACGTAACGGGGAGCTGGTGCATCCACGTCACCTCCGTCGAGTTCTACAACATCTAGGAGTGTTATACCTGTCAGCAGTTGTTGTCTGTTCACCAAGAGGTCCTCACCCTTCCGTGACGTTCTCCAGGAGTCAGCGACCAGCTAAGAATTTTATAATATCTCTGTTTCACATGCTCGTTGACACCACAGCCTCTCTGTGTGTGTATTATTATATTTCCAATGTGCATGATGTACTTAAGATCTACAATTTAAGAGTAATTTACATTGCGCATTCTATGATCGTAATTGTTTGTGTTGACATTTGTACTTACGGATTTAACGGAATATCAGTGTATGTTATCGTTGTAAAGCCACTTCCGCGTGCGTACCATTTTATCATACATTTTCACAGCTGTATCAAGCTTCTGCGAATAGCTCTAAGTTGGCTTAACCCTACTTTTTTGTTTACTTCCGCGGAACAGCATAGACGATCGTCCTTCGCTTACCCGCGCCATTTTGTAATTCTACAGTGACTTTTTGTTTACACCACTGCCTCGCATGAGCACGATTCAGTATTCACAACCTTCATTTGATTTACGCCGCGACTTGGCATTTGAATTTAAATGTTATATGTACTGCGTCCTATCATTAAATGTTTGTTAATGTTACATTCTGCGTTTCTATGCGTCGCATATAATCCCATAATCTCCCGCCTTGTCCTTACCGTACCGTGTGGTAAATCACGTTATTTGAGAGCGCGTATTTTACATTTACCTGGCGCCCATTCCGAGTTAATATATTTAAAACCCACCCTACTCTACTGCCTCTCTGAGTTAGCCCTCTCAAAACCGCTTACACGGGTCCTCACATCTAGGACAATTGTAATACAGATTATTACCTTCCGTCACCTTTAGGTAAGGAAGGCATTGTCTTTGGTCAAAAAATTCGATGATGAGTTTTTAATGAATAAGCACGTTTTAGGGTCCTTAGAATACCATTTTACTATTTTTACGATGATGTCTGTATGTATGGATGGATGTATGCATGTATGTGTGTGTGACGATTTTTTCGGATCGCATAACTCCAATACCACCTTTCCAAAAATTATAATTTTTTCGTATTCCTTTTCTTTAGATCCATATGAAGAGCTGATTAGATTTTGGTTATAATTAGTCCACCAGAAGTACCCTAATTTGAAGGTTTTAGCAGTTTTTCTTGAAAAAAATGCTGTTAAATATCATTTTTTCATATTTATTGTTATTATAAATATTTAAGAATAGGTATTTTATTCTCTATACGATTTGATTACATTGTATACTTCATATTCAATGGATATAGAGTTAAAAAATTATAAAGAAAATTATAAAGCCAGCCGAGAAGCTAGCTGTGCTATAAACATGGTAAGAAAATTCTGATTGACAAATGTCAGTGTCAAAGTGCAATGTACATAATATGTTTGAATTATAATTTTACTGGAAATATGTAGAATCTTACAAGAAACTTTCTGTATGGACTGGAAATATGGAATCATTTGCAAAAAAACTTTCTGTGTGGAATTTGTACAAAATACATAGAACTGACGGAAGGTAATGTGCTGGCCACATCAGATTTTTTATTTTTGTTATTGTTTACTTTTACACTGAAGCCTTTAAAAATAAAACAAAGGTTCATAATGTTTTCGACCAGTGGCTCAATTTTTTACTGTAAAGATAATCAAATTTGTGTGCGAGCCGCACTTTTGAAATATAATAGGAAAAAGGCAATAGGCGATGTGCACATTTTGAGCGTCAGCGCCTCTAACGGCTACATTGGCATTTTTGGTTACCGAATCAACTTTGACATTTCGAGAAAGTGATACAATTTACAATTTTATTTTGAGTTGTTGCTATTGTGTATGAATATTATACATTATAGTATATTGAAATGAATAAAGAAAATATTTAAAATGCTATATATGTGATGTGACAATCAAAAAAGTCAAAAAACCAGCGAAGGTACTGTGGCAGAGAATATAATTTTTCTTATAATAAATGTGATTTCTGTAAACCATTTTATCATATTTAAATTTATATTATAATTTATAATATTAGTTAAATATTACAAGATGCACAATACATAGAAATTGAGATTAAAAAGTTGGAAAACTTGAATGATTGGAAAGAAGAAAATTTCTACATATCACGACATCAGTGTATGATGTTAGCATCTTTCTTTTATATTCGCAATAAAAGAAGAAGATTTTTCATTGAAAATATACCAGGATCTAAGTGGAATCAGTTGCACAAGCTCGGAAATGAAAATACACGAAAAATACGAACTATGTGAGTTTCTATCTTTAACATTAACATTACATGTAAAAATCTATAATAAATAGGCGAATTATGTCAAATATAGACTTCTATATGATACAGCTGCAAGTATTATACAATGTTAAGACAATTTTCTGCTTCTTGTATTATATCTTGTTCTAATATTAACTTAAGAATATAATTCATTATTGCAATCAGGCGACCATTGTTGGAATTTTATTTATACGATAAATATCTTTTACAATGAGAAAATATGTATACCTAAAAGAATTTTTCATATTAGTAGAACATATCTGATGAAAAGTTATTTTCTTATACATCTGTTCCTCATATAACCTTCTAGGAAATTTATAAAATTTGTTACTTCAATCGGTAATTTTGTAAGAATCATTACATCCCCGACTGCATCACATAATATTTGACGTCCTATTATTCGCATTCATTGCAAATATTGTATAAAATAGAAATTGAAAAATTATTCTGACATAAAACATAACCTTGCTTTGTTTTAAAGAGTAACCATTTTTTTCATTTTTGTCCGCTGTCGGCGCTTACTACTTTTGTGCACACCGCCTATATTATCATTGTTTTTACCACTTCAACGGATATTAATTAGGTAATTAGAATTGAATAATACTAATAATGGTTAAGTTAGGTTATGTTATGTAATGGTTTCATTGTAATTGTTTTTCGGGTTTGAATTTCAGGAGTTCAAAACTATTCTGAGCAAATTTTTCGGACAATGCCACAATACGGGTATATATATTTATTAATGACCCCTATTAATGTATGATATTCTGTTATAACAATTGTTTGGGCGATTAATAATTCGCTGCCCTCACGCTTCAAAATATCTCGATTATTAAATTATTTATAGTTTTTAATAATACCTAAATAACATTTTCATAATACCATACTGTTAAATGTGCTTTAACAGTACTGTATGCTCAACCGATATATGCATCAAAACAGCCACGGCCGTTATTTTTTATAACAGTACAATTATTAAAAATCATGTGTTCCAAAAAAAAATCTCAGCATCATGAAATTGTCATGAAGAGCTGTCACCTGTCAATATGCCATAGAAAATAGAATTTTAATAAGATATTTTATGTTATTATGAAAAATACTGAACGTCACACGGCTGATATACAAATAACAGACACGGTTGATTATAAAATCTCGGCTATCGCCTCGATTTTACAACATTCAACCTCATCTGTTATTTGCTGCATATATCAGCCTTATGACGTTAATAACTATAATAGTATCCCAACAAATACCTACAAAAAATCCATGCAAAACTTTTATACAAAGTTATTATTTATATTTGATCTGATAAACAGTAGCAAAATATTCATAAAAACAAAATTCCAACTTACAACTGTTTTGTGGTAACCCAGCAACGTGAAATCAACACTGCTAGTCACTAACCTACCACTCGAACACGCGCGCAGTACTACCCAACGACGAATAGGTAACCGCGAGACGCAGCTTTGAACTGACGACAAATTGCTACGTCGCTACGTAAACACCGACGCTGGCGTCGGTCCCGAACGCGTTCGGCCAACATCGGGCCCGTTCGGCGTGTTAAGGGAATTCATTCGGGGCTGTAAAACTCGAATGCATAAATCTCGCTACAAATCTAACGCTACAAATCCAATTCCTCAGAGTGTGGATATTTTTACTCATGTATTTATTGGGTGCGGGGTGGGATTTTAATGAAGCTAGCTGACGAATGTTATTAGTTGGGCCGGGTTACTTTTTCAACAAATTATAAAATCTACACAAGCTAGTGAAGCTTTAGCGTAACTGTTATATACAGGGTGTAGATGAAATAAGTGCATTAAATTTAACCAGTAATATAACTCGGCGAGAGCAACAATATTTCTTAATAACTTTTTCTCGAAATCGCATATTTTTTTTAGCATTTATACCACCCCGTAAATTGACGAGTCGTTCCAAATATTTTTGTGATAATTGAATGCAGTAACAATAGCTATGAAAAATTTTGTTTTAGCAATTGACAGTCCTGTCAATTGTTGCAATTAAATTTTGACATTAGTAATAAACTTGCTAATAAGGTAAAATTCTGTCAAAATGCGAGTACACAGACATTGTAATTTCTTACCTATGGTTTATTTATTTATTTTTTTACTCGTATCTGTACTACATTTTACTTGACATCACGTTTGACATAAGGACAGTGTCATGGAGTTGTCAACGCATTTACACGGAGCGTTTCCAAATCATCACCAAATCATTCTGTTCTTAATATTAGCACATTTGTTAATCTTGTACATCTTTATCACATCACAATACGGAGTGTCACATGTGACAATTTTAAAAAAAGCAACAGTTATATCCATAATATGTGCAAAAAGATGTATGTTTTCAGCACATAACAGACTTCAATTTTGGGAATGGCTCATAATGTTCATTAATGAGACTGAATTTACTTGGGAAGGTGTATTTATTATGCACAATACACATCTCGACAGACGAAAATGCTGTAAAAATTTTCATTAAAACATATTTGAGCGGGAACAATAAATGGATGACTAATTATTGGCACTCATGTACCTCTTTTAAATAAACAAAAGTTTGTACTTACATTTTTTGAATAACGTATTTAAACTATTATGATTTATCGACGATAAATAATCATCTCATAACCTAATAACTATGCTTTTGATCTTCCTCTCGTGTTCCTCGCCCCTCCTTGTCTTCCACTATTCACAGGTAATTAAAAGCCTGGTTTAATACATAACTTTATAATTTTGTTATCCAAAATTATTTTTCTTTATTTTAAAAATTGCAATATTACGAATTAATAAATAATAAATGTTATTTCCGTTGATTCGTTTATTAATTACTGTGACTGCAAGTGTAACCGATAACCGACAATTTTTGAGCTGTTTGTATCCCACTTGATTACGACAGCAGCCATTTGTTCTCCATGGGCGCGCGCCGAAATATGCAGTAAATCTTTAAAGAATTTTAACTCAAAATCTAAAAGACTTAGAAAAAAAGTTATTAAGAAATACTGTTGCTCTCGTCGAGTTACATTACTGGTTAAATTTAATGCACTTATTTCATTTACACCCTGTATATACCGGGTGGTGAATTGATTTATGCAATATAGGAAATTCAATGCAATTTTTTTCATATGGCGATGTTTTGTTCCCTATTTATTTTAGAGCAAAATGCTTCAAATTGTAGATAAATGAATTCTGCATCAAAATCACTCATCACATTTTATTTTACACTTTTGTAACGTGTAAAATTGGGATTAATATTTTTTAAAATGCTCAATTATAAATGAAATTTAAACAAAGGCACAAAGACATGACGTTTGAAATGCCAGAAAAGTTAGTAAGTAGTATAACAGATTAATAACATATTAATAATAAAAATCTCTTTGCATGTTGTAAAAGAAATAATTATATTTACAGTTATAGAAAAATACGGATTTTAGTTATTTCGTGAAACAAAATCCGATTATAACTAGTGTTGAAATAAATTTTAGATAACTAATATAACAAATTATTTATTTATCACAATAAATGTTCGAACAAATCACCGTTAACTGTTAAGCAGTGACTTAATCTATTATAAAATTCACGTCTTACATTACTTAATTGTCTAAATGTTATTTTATTACATATTCTCTTCGAATGGCATTTTTAAAAATAATATTAGTAATGTTTTGTGGCCAGCACATTAACTTCCGTCAGTTCTATGTATTTTGTACAAATTTCATACGGAAAGTTCCTTGCTAAATTAAATATTCTATTTCTTGTACATTACCTTCCGGCAGTTGCATGTATTTTATACAAATTTCATACAGAAAATTATTATTTTGTGACGTTGTCTATATGCAGTATAATGCATCTGCAGAAATAAAAGATTTATTATTATTAAATTAAATTTTCTATTTCTTGTAGAAAGCAAAAGATCCTACATTTCCAGTAAAAATTATGACAAACACACTATGTCAATTTCACTTGACACTGACATCTTTCAATCAGAATTTTCTTAATATAGTAGCTGTTTTCATAGCTATAGCTACTTTATGAAATTTAATTTCTTTATAATTTTTTAACATCAAATGTGAAAAAATTGTATTTAACATATGCCCGGTTGCAGAAACGCTAATCAAATCAGTAATCAGTTAACTGTTCATCAAATATTGATGTTCATCAAATTCAAATCGGGTTGCACAAAACAAATCAACCTCTTATTAATCTTCCATCATGTGATGAGCCGTTGATTAGTGGTAATAGATGGCAACACCGCGCTGTGTTCACGTGATACCGCCAAATCAACAGCTGATTGTCAGTTTTCACTGTGAAACAGAATGTTGGGCAGATGTAAGTATTTTACAAATAATTGGACAACGAAGCTGAGCGACTCTGAACGAAAAATGGTATAACGAGCATGCGTCTATGTTAAAATGAGATAATAACAATGAAAAAGGCGATGTCAGATTACCAGTTGATCGTTCGTAATGTGTGAATACTAAAGTTTATATTGTTCTAAGTATTTAGTAAAATACTATACTTCATATTTTATTAAATTGATAATAAAATTGTGTTCTAGGGTCAATCGATTTGTTTCTACCAGTTAATGGTTGAATTCTTGCACCAAATAAATGTATTAAATTATTAACTGTAGTTTTTGTTAATCAGTACCTAAACTTAAAGTTGTGATTGTCAAAGGTTTCGAAGGGATTTTCTCTTTCTCGTAACATTCGTATTCTACGTGGCCGTACTCTGCGTGGGGGGTCTTCAATATCGGAAAGATCTGACAAGTCAGATTCCATTTTCAATATCAAATATCGCGCCTTTATTACCTACAATTATAGTGGGAAAATTTACTTCAATGATAGATTACAACCAGTCAGGTAATATATAATCAGAAGTATTACTCGTATTTAAACTTACGTAAGTATTAAATTATTTGAATTCATTACAATCAGTTAGATTTATCTTACTAAATCCGAATTTTTTATCTATTTATACATATTTGGTTTTGATTTACTAGGATAAGTACATAATAGTAATAAAGTTTGTAAGTGGTCAGGATCAGGATTCTAATTTTACGTAACAACATGTTTGTTCTATAATTTAGGGCCTATAGGTATTGTTTAAGAATATATCTCAAGGAATAGTTCATACATGAACTCACATTGTTTGTATTAATTGTTGTAATCATTTGTAAAAACTGTATATATGTATGTACTTATTTAAAAAATAGTAATTGTTCTACCAACCACTCACCTTTGTTATAAGTTACCAAATTTGATAAACAATAAAGAATATTATATTAATTTAATTTATTATTCAAATAAATACAGAATAACACGCCTAAAATTTAATTGGAAACTCAAATGTCAAATTGATTATTCATTAATTGACGTACTAGCTTCAATTAAAAATAATTATTTGTTAACGGTTAATTAAATGATGATTGTTGTTTGTGCAACCCAATATATAGTTAATAACCCGTTAACGGTTGATTAACTTTGATGTTTGTTACAATTTGATTAACGATTGATTGTCCGTTGACGGCTTGTTAATGGTTAATCAAAAATTTGATTAGCCGTTAACGGTTTGTTAACAAATGATTAATTTTGATTAGCGTTTCTGCAACCGGGTGATAGTTTTTTCAATAAAAACTGTTAAAATCTTCAAATGATGGTACTTCCGGTTGACCAATTGTAACCAAAATCTAATCAGCTCTTCATATGGCTGTAACGAAGAAGTACACGAAAAATTATAATTTTTGTAACTGTAGTATTAGATTTATCGCAGACGAAAATTTTGTTACACACACACACACACACACACACACACACACACACACACACACACATCCACACACACACACACATCCACACACACACACACATCCACACATACACACACACACACACACACACACACACACACACACACACACACACACACACACACACACACACACACACACACACACACACACACACACACACACACACACACACACACACACACACACACACACACACACACACACACACACACACACACACATACAGACATCATCGTAAAAATAGTAAATTCGTATTCTAGGGACCCTAAAACGTGCTTATTGATTAAAAACTCATCATCGAATTTTTTGACCAAAGACAATACCTTCCTTACCTAAAGGTGACGGAAGGTAAAAAAGGAAATAGAACAATAGATAAGGAATTCAATACAGTTTCCAGCATAAGTAAATATGTAGGTATGTATTTAGATTAATAAAAATTAACGATTCACAAAAATGTTAAAGTTAATCCTCTTTTTTGGATTAGTGAATTCTATTCTATCCCGATATTTCAAATTTAACCTTCATTTTATTAAAGCTCCGGTGGCTCAATGGTTTGAGCAACGTTTCATGTCATGAGTGCCCTCGAGGCTCTTGGTTCGAATCCCACTAAGGCATGGATGATTGTGAATGTGAACCCACACTGTAATTGGGATTTAATCCTGTTGAGAGGTTTACCAAAAAAGGTAGTTACTTGGATTAGATTAGACGATATTTTAAATTTTAAAAAGTAAACTGTCAAAAGTAAAATTTGCTAATCCAAAAATAAGGATTAACTTAATCTTTTTTGTGACTCGGGCTGCAAATGGCGGGAGGTATTGTGTTGGCCACACCAGATTTTTTCCTACAAGTTGCTAATTTCGTTTACATGATACCAATTTAAAATGTTTACGTTTGATATTTCATAAGCTTGTAAATTGTAAATAAAGTTTATAAACTATTACCTAATTCTACTCATTTTTTATAAGTTATTATAAATAATTACTTAAATAAATTAATATAATCGTTCTAAAAATTTCTTAGCTAAGTTTTATTAGTTTTCAGTATTGGTAGAAATGGCTGAAAGTAACTTCATAAATTCGACCAACCTGACATCTGTAGTCATACAAGTTCAAAAAATGTGACCGAGAACTCGGAATGATTTCTAGCTTCGTGGACACAGTCATTTACTGATTCGGTAATTTAATTTAAAACCTTCAATTACATTTTTATGTTAAGCTATGCTTACGAACGAAATTTCCTTTCTTTGTACTGGAAGTCAGTTTATATTTCACAAAAGCTGCATCAATTTACGTCATTAAAACTTGTGAAATAATCTGAATATATTATTAAATTTGCGAGGTATATAAACTTTGACGAGGGGTTCGTACAAGAAACTCGTAAAACCTACATTTTACATATATAAAATCCCTTTCAAAACCGTATGAATTTCACTGACAACACGAGGGTTCCTTATTTTTTACCCACGATTCTTTAGACAAAATAAATACCTACAATTATTTTTTTAGAATATTCCGTTGTAATAAAGTGAAATAATTGCGTAGGCTTCCACAGTCTGACACATGAGATATATTCGTTTTCCGGGAATGGACTGTGTCATATTTTGAGTCAGAGCTCAACGTTTCGCCCGCAGTCGTACGGGGCATCTTCAGGAGCAAGGGAGATAGTACTGTTTTAAACAAGGTTACCCGACATGTCAACCACGCTAGAGGCCGTGGTTGCCTTGCCAGTATATTTATGGAACACTTTGAAACAAAGGCACTAGAATCATCTACATTCAAACCTAAGGTATGGTTTCGCCATGTAGATGATACGTTTGTCATTTGGCCACATGGTCCGGAAAAACTCACTTTGTTCCACGAACACTTAAACAGCATACACCCGGATATTCAATTCAAAATGGAGGTAGAAAATAACGGAAGTCTCCCCTTCCCTGATGTTCTGATTAATCGTAAACCCAACGGGTAGTTAGGGCACGCTGTTTATAGAAAACACACCCACACTGATAGGTATTTCAATTTTAATTCTCACCACCATCCCTCGCAGAAACTCTCAGTAGTCAACGCTCTCGTACACCGTGCCATCAAAATCTCTGAACCTGGTATCCTACAGTAGGAGCTTGACCACATCAGACATAGTTTAATCCAGAACAACTATGACGCAAAATTAATCAATAATGTAATTCATAGACAATTAAACCCTTTACCCAAAAAACCCGTAGATACCTCGTTCGGAACATTTGCATCTATCCCTTACATTAAAGGATTCTCGGATAAAATAGGTAGAATTCTTAATAAAAACAATATTACGGTATTTTTTAAACCTCCACAAAAAATCTCAGAAATACTCCCCCAAACTAAAGATAAAGGCGAACCCTTGTCGTCACCCGGTGTTTATAGTATTCCTTGTTCTTGCGGCACAGTATACATAGGTGAAACAGGAAGGAGTGTTCACACTAGATTGTCAGAACACAAACGCTGTCTGCGTAATGGTATGGTATTAACATCTGCGGTCGCAGAACACCAACACAACACAGGACATAACATCTTATTTGAAAATTCTTGCATTTTAGCTCCTGTCCCTGAGTTTTACAGACGTAAATACAGGGAAACTTTAGAAATATGGAAACATTTTAATAACATCAATCGGGATGCTGGCTATTTCTTGAGCCACATGTGGAAACCGGTGATTCTCGGAACACGTCACACCCATTCTACCATTACGAACTCGATTCCCATTGGTCCCCATTAGCATTCCTCACCTACCGTATCATTAGATTAGTATATAACTGTCTTCTCGGCCTTCTTTTCGTCACTTGGTTTATTTGGCCTCTAGCGTGGTTTACACGTCGGGTAACCTTGTACACTGAGTCTCCCCCTCTTGTTGCTTAAACTCGGCCTCTAGCGTGGTTGACACGTCGGGTAACCTTGTTTAAAACAGTATTATCTCCCTTGCTCCTGAAGATGCCCTATACGACTGCGGGCGAAACGTTAAGCTCTGACTCAAAATATGATACAGTCCATTCCCGGAAAACGAATATTTCTCATTTAAATAAAGTGTTCATTTAAGGGAATTATTTGGTTTCTTGAGATGCAAAACCAAGTTATAATAATTTTGGTGGCATTGTCATTCAATGACGGTTCTTACTAAAATAATACCTGTATAATTTTCAAATTTAGGAACATTTAGAATCTCAATCCCGGTTCATTTACATAAAATTCAGAGCATTGTACAATCCCACAAACTTTACAAAATTTCCATATAATTTAATAATTAATTACGTTGATCAACGCCAAACAAAAGCTGTGTCAATTAACCTCTGGCGAAAACAATAAATATGATCAAGTGGCCATTAGAGAAACAATAAGTAGTGTCGCAAGTGAATCTGGGGGATGATTTAGCTCTTTAACATTTGAATGCTGCGTTATCACCGACGGTACATAAAGATGAGTGATAGCAGGTCTTTAAGTATTCGCGCGATGGTGGCGCCGTGGCGGGAAATACATCAAGTGATGAGGCAGATAACGGGGACACTTTTCTGCCACGCTCATTCCAGATGAAAAGAAAAAATATTGTTGGAATTTATATGAATGTAATACGGCGCGAAAAGGATTTTTTACGTGTACCATTTGCAGCTTACAGAAATAATAAATATTTTATCATGTTTTCATGACAATGTTTTTAGGGAATTATACCGTGTGTCTATCTTAAAGGTGTACATAGGAGATTAACATGGGAAATCAGTTTTTTGCAATTTCCTGCTCGCCTAATTATTTTAAGCAAAAACGCATCAAATAAAAGTTTTAGAGCATAAAATTCTGCATCTAAATCAATAAACAGTATTACCTTTACATGCTTTATAACGACAGTAATTAAATATGAAAATGTCGAAAATTACTTTGAAAATATCGACAGCCATGGAATTGAACAAAAAATAAATAAATGCTTGACGTTTTATCTGTCACAATGTAACTTATTTGACGTTTCTGACAATTTGAATTTGTCTCTAGTTTTATTGTCTGAACATATTAAAAAAGGAATATTTATGGTAATGAAGAGCGTAATTTCACAAATGCTAAATTCGTGACAAAATTTGAAGACTGCTAATGTGTCTTCAAATATACACGTTAGCCGCGTAATGGGAATATAGGACGAGCAGGAAAACGTGCGTTACTGGAAGAAAGAGTGTTAGGAATAAGTGTAGTCCACTTCTGTATTACTGGATGTATTGGAAATGAGTTGGGAGTACATCGCATACATAATTTTGTTACGCAGTTGAATTTTAATAAATTAACAATATTTAAATAAAACTGTATTTTTAAACTTTATTTATTAGTCTAATATAATATTTCTTTTATCATAATTAACGATATTTGTTCATATCAAATTGTCAGAAACGTCAAATGAGTTAACTTACTTTGTGACAGATAAAACGTCAAGCATTTATTTATTTTTTGTTCAATTTCATGGCTGTCGATATTTTCAACGTAATTTTCGACATTTTCATATTTAATTACTGTCGTTACAAAACATGTAAAGGTAATTCTGTTTATTGAATTAGATGCAGAATTTGATGCCCTAAAACTTTTATTTGACGCGTTTTTGCTTAAAATAATTAGGCGAGCAGGAATTTGCAAAAAACTGATTTCCCATGTTAATCTCCTATGTACACTTTTACGATAGACACACGGTATACATAGGCAGGGTAAATTTGAATAGATAATACCGAGGATAATACTTAGTGAAGGAAAATAGTTGAAGCGTGCCACTCCCTACGATTTTGTAATTTGCCGCTTACTTAATATGACAGCATTACTATTTCCAAGGGCGTACCTTTCGAATTTTAGAGCTGTTATAAGAATAATCCCAATTCGTTCAACCGCACAAAAATAAAATGCAAGAGGAAATTTGTCACACTATTAAAAATCACAATGAAATGAAATTGAAGATTTTTTTACAAAATATCCTAATGACACTGTTTATTCTGACTGGTTGAATGATTGGCGTCCACGACTTGGTGAAAAGTGAGAACACACACACACACACACACACACACACACACACACACACACACACACACACACATACACACACATACGCACGCACGCACGCACGCACGCACGCACAAAATTAGGCTTGATTTACATTAGCGGTACAATGACGGTACAATAACGGTACAATTATTCTTGGTCCAATGTATTTTAATGGACCCATTTACATCTACGTTCTCAGTACGACGAAGGCCCAGTGATATTTACTGATTTACATTAGCGATACGACCACGGTACAGTATAGTTTTGTTTCTATTGAAAAAATATTGTATATCGTAGTAACAGCGTAGTATTTCCATGCAAGATGGAGTGGTAGGTTGCGTTTGAAGAGTACGTGCACTTCAAGTTGACGTTCATGCCAAAATCAGCCGAGTGGAAGTAAATATATGCTAGTATGTGAATGACATTTGACATGTTTTTGACTTTTTCATATTTGTCTTTTAGTGAAACCCAAATGTAATCAAAATGAGCTAGAAATGAGAAATGATTATACATATACATTTATTGAACAAAAGTTCTCTGCTTATAACAAAAACGTGAAATATACACTACAGATTATTATAGAATATACAAGAAAAGTAGTATCGTTTTGTAAAATTTTCTGGATTTTCTTAATTTTCTTCTTCTTCTTTGACACAGTTATAGCCAAGTCGGTATTTGAGAAATTTTTAAACATTGCACGATATTTTCTACTTTTGATAGAACCATGACATATGCACCACAAACTGGCATAATACATAAAAGAAAAATTATATTGTCATGGTATTTTTATTATGTTCGTACCATCGTGGTACTGTCTAATGTAAATGCCTTAGGCTTGATTTATATTAGCGGTATGATGACAGTACAATAACGGTACAGTGACGGTATTTCAATTAAACGAGGAATTTACATTAGAACAACCGGAAGTAGTAGTTACAAGAAAAAAATCATCTAAATGTTATTTATCGAAAATTTATGTAAATACTTATATTAAAGAACGTTAAATTCTTTATTCGATAAATATAAATTCATTATTATATCTTCTATAGATTTAGAGATAAAAAAATGCATATAAAATAATTTGATGTAAAAAATATCAGATTAAACTACTTCAAGGCAAGAAATTCAAATGTTTGTAATTGATACATAAATGTCCCTGTCAAAAATATTTGTATACCACTGTCAAAAATATTTGTACATCATTATGAAGATTATGAAAAAAAAGTCAACAACGCAAAAGAATATACGCAAAAAAATATAAAAGGAATTTGCGAAAAAATGACGAATATGAAGAAAAAGAAAAGGAAAGTAGAAACAGAAAATTTCAGGATATTGAATATAAAGAAAATGTATGTATTGTACAATATTAAAATACCCCATAGATTTTGCAAATATATGTGAGAATTATTTTGTAGTGAGACATGAATATATGTATTTGTATTTAAAAATATTTTTTGTTTTATGCGTACAACCAGGTAAAAGATCTGGCGAGAGGTTATGTGCTGGCCACATCAGATTTTTTTGTTGAGATTTTTGGCTATTTCAACAGAGTTGTGTAGTGTAAGTACTAAAAAGTAAAAATTAAATTTGGCGCCTCTTCCAGACACCTGGAAAAGGAGATCCTGTGGTGTCTCTGCGGGCGGCCGCATTGCCTACCAGGATGCGGGATGCCAACGACAGGCAACTGTTGCGTTAAGAGTGCGCGAGACGAGTTACCAAATTATCGGTAAAATTTTTATCTCATTATGGGGTCATTATCGCCCCCACACCAATTACAAACATCAATTTCGTGTTTGGAATGCCGTTTCAAGTTTTACGATGTTTTAGGATGTGTGGATGAGTTTCGCAATTAACGACAAATTCCAATTAGGGGGAAATTTCATTTTCATTTCAGAATGGCCAAACAAATTGCTGAAGTTGAATAGAATCAAATTAATTCATTATGAAAACTATGCTTTTAATAGAGTTGTTGCAAGAATTTGAATATGACTTCTAAGCATTTTAACTTAAAAAAATATTAATTTTTAAATAGCCTCAGATTTTAAAATATCTGGAAATATTCATTTGATATTTTACAGATGATTTTAAATTTGTGTAATATTTAAAAAAAAGTCTCGTGATTTGAAACACAATGTGACGTCAAAGTTCATACAGCTTAAATGTGACAAACTATCGTCTACGTTCATTTATATATAAATAATGTAGGTGATGAACCAATTGTTTTCTTATTAGATATGATGACGTGCTAGGAGTGGGGGATTTTTTCAATCTTTTTATTTAATTATTTATGAAAATAATATATTCGCCATGTATACATTGTCAAACGGTTTTGAGTCACCTCAAACCAAAACTTAAATTCATGGGTTGTATTTAGATTTTTGCTACATAAAAAAATACTGCATCCGAATATGCTATTGTTTATAATTTTTCAATTTCCGGAACCGTAAAAATAATCGAAAACAATAATAACATTTTTGCAAAAATCATTGGTGCCATGGAACAAAAATTTTAACAAAAGCATAAACATCTGTCACAGTTTCTTTTAAACTTATTTGCAAAACGAGGAAAATAAAAACACCTTTATTGTAGTTGATGACAACAATGGAATCGTTGATTACAACAATGTAATTTGACGAGAACAAAATTTAAGATTTCTTTAAGAAGTGACTATGAATACGACCCTTAACTTATTTAAATTAAAAGACAAAATGTATTGGGAAAAAGGATTTTTATTTTACTATCACAAACATATGAATTTATGATATAAAATAACATATCACAAACCATCATTTATCATTAAACAATGCCCCAATCTGTTGTAAAATTCTTGTCTGACATTTGCTAATTGTTTATGTGATATTTATTAAAAAATTTATTCCATAGCGTCAATGATTTTTGCAAAAATGTTATTATGTTTTTCGACTATTTTTACGATTCCGGAAATTAAAAAAATATAAACAATATCATATTCGGATGCACTATTTTTTTTTTGTAGCAAAAACGTAAATACAATTTTGCTCTGAATAATTAGGGGAGCAAATTAGCAAATAACTGCACATTAAGGTTTTACCATTGAAACCCCTGTGCTGCGTCTTCCAAGTCACCAGCCTGTATATATATATATATATATATATATATATATATATATATATATATATATATATATATATATATATATATATATATATATATATATTTACTTTGTAGGTACGGTTGACATTTAAATTCAAGCTTAAATATTCATCACATCATTATTAATGATGAACTTTAGCTTTTTGTGTTTTAAAATGTCGTAGTTGATTGCATGTCGCCCGCTAGTTTAAAACAATTAATTCTTCATTTTGTCATGGACACGGACAATGAACACGGCCAAGAGAAAATAACGAAAATAATTTCCTTGCGCTTCAAGACAAATTGGCAGAGGTAAATTAGTGCAGCTGTCACCATTACTCTAACAATGCAGCAAAAATAGAAACAAATCGCAGATTAGAACGGGAATTTACATAAAAATAATTCATCTAGATATATCGCCCAAATATTGTACACGACCTCTAATCTTCACCACTAAACAGACAAGCAATTTTTGCATTGGAAAATCAAATCAAACAAATTGGAAACACATCAAAATATTGTGTCCCAAATGGGGTCCTATTTCTATTTTTTTTTCTGGAATTACGGGATTAATTAATAATTTTAGTGCAAACGGGACTTAAAAATTTTACGTAATAAGCGAGATATGAATTTATAAAGTTCAGAATTTGGCATATGACGTAACTGGCCGTCACCAGTGGTCGACAAACTGTTAATTCTAGAGGGTACAAATATTTCATGTTCACATAGCTGAAATATTTTGTACATACAAATTGTCAAAATTGATTTTGAAATGTAATTTTAAGGAGAAAGGGTAATAAAGAAGGATACAGTATATTACCATTCGCTGTTTTTAATATATTTAAATTTTTTCTAAAATAAGATTCAAGAGGAATAGCTTTAATAACTACAACTACTTTTAAATTGACATACGTTTCTTTGTTCATAGCCTACCCCGAGTTAGGATATTTTTAACACACTATATAAAATTAATCTTAGGCCTACTTTTACAATTGGCGGATAAACTTTGGTATAGCTATCGGAGGTATAACTTTATCTTAGGAATTATACCTTCGATAAACAAGACCATCTTTTACAATGCATTTTTATCTGTAAGTTAGTTATACCAGGAATTACGTTAAATCACTTTATGTTGGTATTGACACAATAAAATTATCTTCTTGTTACGCTATTTTTCTTGAATATTGTTATTATTTCTGCCTTCTAATTTGCATTTTTCACGATGTTCGATGATATAAATGATATTTTCGATTCTGACAGTGGTGATGAAATACTTGATTGACATCCGTCAAACGTATGAATAACAACACATCGTTTGTGTTTACGTGGTATGCAAAAGAACCAGGGATAAAGTTATTCTAGGTTTATACGACCGATTTCAATGGGATAAGAAATAATGGTGGTTATTGACCCCTGTGGTGCTCCACGCCAGCAATGAGTGCCCGTGAGGTGACGCCTGGTAAGCTCCCACACGGTGCAAATATTTCATCATTACCGATATCTGTGTATAAAGTAGATTGGCACACCCAGCAATGGGTAATAAGCCGTAATGATATATTTATTTTTATTTATTCTAGCTCAGGTTTATCCGAGGTTTGTAAAATACAATTTTCAATTTTATATCTGGCTTAGCGTTATACGATGTTTATGTAATGATTGTAAAAGTGGCCCTTATACGATTAAGTTCACTTTTGTAGCTTTACTCTCTTTAAATTGTATAACGATATCTTTAGTGGCGTACGAAAGGGGGGTTTTCAGGGAGTCCGGACACCCCATTTGAAGATACTTTTATTTTAAAGGTATTAATTTACATTTTTAATTAACGTTTTTTTTTTCGTATTTTTATCTAAGATAGTTAAAATTTGACTAGTACCCCATTGTCGACACACTAAAATAATGTATGCCTTAATTTTGTTTATTGAAAATATGCTTGTTTCATTCAAAATCGCAAAAAAAATCGTATAATTCCCTGAAAGAAGAATGCCTATTTTCTGTTCCTAAATATTCTGATATAATCCCCATCAACGTGAAATTTTCCCTCAATCTTCGTAACGTAATTTCAGTTTCCCTGACAATCTCAGAGCAATTCTTCTCATTTATTCCCAGCACATGTGATATATTTATAAGAAGGAGCTTCATGAATATTTAGCCGCGTCGCTGATACAAGCGAATCGATCCATCATCCTTCCGATACGAAATGCAAGAGTAACACAATTATAGCGGGATAGGCGGGAGATACGAAATGAGAAGAGTAAACGCCGCCAGATAGAAAGAAGAATGAGAAGAGGATCAGTATATGAGGAAATGAAAAGGAAATTGCATTAACTTCTAATCTGAGAGATTGTTATGGTACTTAAATGTAATTTGCATTTCAATATTTGAAATGTGTTAACATGTTTTTTTTTTCTGTTGTTTCGGAGAACTTGGATAAAAGTTTATAATTATTATCGTGCATAAAGATCTTCTAAATTCTGTGGTGAATCTGTTAAGTACCGCCATTAGGCTCGAGCAATTGGGGCATTCGTCCCGAACCTTTCGCATTAAAGGGCCTGTCACTATCACAAGAATTCATTAAAAATAATAAATAAAATAAAATTATTCACTTTTCACATAAAATTACGAAGATAATAATATTTTATATAACAAGTGACTAAACAATGCTTTTTTTAGGAGTGAACCGTTTAAAGCACCGTTTAGTCATACCAGAATCTTCAGTGAAACAAATTATAATAAATTTTAAAAGAACCACAATTTTGAATACATCGTGCTAAAAATTGCATATCGAGATTTTGCTAAATGACCACGTTATAAAGTCCCTAGAATCCAATTTTAACATTTTCACGATGATGTCTGTATATATATATATATATATATATATATATATATATATATATATATATATATATATATATATATATATATATATATATATATATATATATATATATATGTATCTGTGTGTGTGTATGTATGTGTGTGTGTATGTGTGTGTGTGTGTGTGTGTGTGTGTGTGTGTGTGTATGTGTATGTGTGGATCCTCTAAGTCAAATACTATCATTGTGAAAATTTTGAAACCTTGTATTTCGAACTTTTTCTGTAATGGAAAGAGCCCATTAGATTTTGGTAAAAATCGGATAACCGGCAATGGCACTTTACTAGAAGCTCAAAATAGTTTTTCTTCGAAAAACACCCTTAAATGTTATTTTTTCGAGATTAATGTTATTATACAAATTAAAGATTATTAAATTTTCTATAGATTTGCATTAATACTTTTTGTATATATTTTATGGATAAATTTATAAAATTATCTATAATTTAAATCCCAGAGCCTACACTTTAAACAAACAAAACGCAGTTATTCAAATGTGTGTAACTGACAGATAAAGGTCACTATCAAAGAACTAATCATTTCATAATAATATTAGTTACGTTTTAAAAAGGAAAAAGTAAATAGAACAATAGAAAAGGAATTCAATACAAAGTAAATATCGAGGTAAATATGTAGGTATGTATTTAGATTAATAAAAATTAACGATTCACAAAAATGTTTGAGCTAATTTTCATTTTTGGATTAGTGAAGTCTATTCTATACCGATATTTAAAATTTAATCTTATTATAGCTCCGATGACTCGATGGTTAGAGCAACGCGTCATGTCATGAGTGCGCTCGGGGCTCTGAGTTCGAATCCAACTAAGGCATGGATGTGTGTGAATGTGAACCCACTCTGTAAATGAGATTTAATCCTGTTGAGGGATTAAAAAAAGGTAGTTACTTGGATTAGATTAAACTATATTTTAAGAAATAAACTGTCAAAATTAGAGTAAAATTCGCTAACACAAAAATAAGGATTAACTTAATCTTTTTTGTTACTCGGGCTGTAAATAGCGGGAGGTATTGTGTTGTCCACACTAGATTTTTTCATGAGTGAGCCGTTTAAAGCACCGTTAAAGTCACGAGTTAAATATATAATTTTCTGCAACACCACAATCTTCAGTTACATAAATTTAAAGTAAATTTTAAAAGAACTACAGCTTTAAGTACAATAATGAACTTAGCAACTAGAAAAACATATGGTCTGAAATCAAATTGTGACGACTGATGTCCCTAGTGGTACTTTTCAACAAAAAATACAAGATCACAGTTCACCTGTTGTGGTTTGTTTTGTTCTTTTGTTAATAGTTATTAACAATAGTATATTATATTATTAGGAGTAGAAAGCGGTCTTTTTGTGTTGAACCCAGCTATTGCGGCCGAGGCGCTAGCCGAGGCTAGGCAAGCTGGGTAAAACACAAAAAGGGCGTTCTACTCCGAATGACATATACTATTTTTTCTTCAAGTATTTTAAATCATTTTTTGACATTTTTTTGGAATTTTTTTATTTATAAAATTTCCAATTTAAGCCAATGCTGGCTGTGTACACTACAAAACACAAACGATGGAACTGTCAAATAACAATTTTCAATATGATCTGTGTTGTTGTGGTGAATGTCGCCGCCAGCGGTGAAGTGAGAAACTAACATTTTTTTACTAGTACAACAATATCAACATTTTTGTACTAGTAAGACAATGAATATCTTCTATAGCGTGTGTACAGTAGCATAATATGCATATTATAATACGCTTGAAGAAAAAATATATTTTGATATTTTTTGCTATTATTTAGTTCGTCAAAAAGATAGAAAATGAGCAAAAATGAGACTAAAAGTGATACTAGTGATGTTTTTAATTCATAGTTATTTTTTTATTTTATACTTTTCTATAATGACACAATTTAGCCATTGAAAAGTATTAAATAAGGGCAACTTTCGAAGGTGGTGTTGCAAAAAATTAATTTTACTTTTAACAAATGTAAAATCTACCCAAAATTTTCCAAAAACTGATAGTTTTAACTTTTTTAGTTTTATATAAATATATAAAGTAATAATGGAAGCACAATTTTCTATTGAGGCTCTTATTATTATTACTTTTTGTTGATTACAACAAACGATATCTTGATTAGAGTGCAATCATGAAATCTGGCTAGGGTGAGATTATTTCTCTTCCTTTTCTACCGATATTTCCTTGATTCACTATTAAAATGTAGTAGGAGAAACGAAAAAAGTAAAAGAAATATTCTTCCAAACTCTCTAGCAGTGTTATATTGGAAACTATAACTGTAACACTGTTGATTACAACAAAGAAAGAATATTTTGATTATTATTGATTACAATAATGAATTCAACAAAAGAATTTCAACAAAATTTAATATATACTCGTACTATTCGTAGGTAGGTACGTAGGTAGGTAGGTACTATAGCAGTTTGTAAAGATTCAAAAATAAAGTTCGTAACTTTATATTACCTATAAACCAATATCAAAAAAAAAAATTTAACCTAAAAATTGTAATGACAATTTATAAACAATTTATAATTGTTCATTGTATCTTTATTGTTAAATTATTTGTCACTTATCATTGTTGTTGAAAATGTAATTATCTGTTACAAAAAATTCATTGTTGTTTTTTACAATCAATGTAAATACATTGTCCTAACCTACACGACAATAAACATATGTTTTGAATATATTTTAAGGAACAATATAAAATGCATAATAATTATTAAATAAATTACTTACATTTGCCGATATGAAGACTGCAAAATCTTGGGACTACAGTTTATCAACGATTCAGTGTCTGAGTCTTAATTATACACTACACTATCACAAAAGTTATTGTTAATTTAACGCTATAGTTCCAAATAAATGTTATTAGTTCACCACACAAAAAACACTGTCACTTTTTGCAGAAAGAATTATCGATTTATGTCTATAGAACAATGATAAACGATATCACAAATAAATATATTTTCAATATTTCAATCACTAATTAGTTGTCAATCTTATCTGAACCTGACTGCAAACCGCAACATAATGACATACAAAATGGAGGGAGGGACGCCCAGTCTGCAGTACCAAAACAGTGGGTCGAGATATTTGCATTAATAAAATTAATTAATAAATAAATAGTAAGTATATATATTTTTTATTAGCAAAATAATTGTAATTAAAACTGTTTTGAGATTAAGTTCTATAATTAAATATAAAAATAAACAAATTTTTTTTTTTGGGAAAATTTAACAATATTCAACTTTTGTTGATATTTGTAATCAGTTGACTTACAAAATACAAATACAATAACAAATATTTTAGTTTTTGTGTGACTGGTCGTTTTCATTATTATAATCAAGTTTATTTAATGAAATTAAAGATTTATTAGTTTTAAATTCAAAACCTTTTTAAATGTATATTAATTATCATACATTTTTTTTTTAAATCGTCACTAAACTGATATAATTTGGGCAGGTGTACGATGTACAATAGTAAACTTGTACATAAAATGACAAAAAATATGTGCAAAAAGAACGAACTAAATAATTTTGAGTGTTCTTTACAATAACCAATGTCTGAGATTGGCAAGATTGAGTGTCGGATTGAAAGATATGTAAACATAACCTGTAAAAATAAATATTTAATTTATTTACTTTAATATACGCCTTTTTACCTTAAGACACCTTTAGGTAAGGGGCTGTCCTTAAATTACGTAACGCTTCGAGGGGGGGGGGGTCAAGAGTAGCGTTACGCAGCGCTACGAGGGGGTGGGGGAGGGTTAATGTGTGCGTTACGTAACGATAAAATATAAAAAATATTGCTAAACTTGCTTTAATAGTTTTGAAACATTCAAATTTCGCGGTGCTAATTCGTATATGCAGGCAGTCGTTTGTTTTCAATAACAGTCAACATAATATGTCGGGCACAGTTCAAATTCGGGCCAGTGGTCTTTCATTCGTGCAATGCAATTCATATTAAAACATGAATTCAAGTAGTGTTGATAAGGAAAAACTTTCCAATAGTTTGTTAAAAGCATATGGAAATGCATATGCTTTTAATTTCTGTGCTGTTATTTTTCATCTTTATGTACATTAATTTAATTAGCTTCTGTTTCAAATTTTAACTGAATATTAAGGAGGCCATATACTTTTATATCCAGTAAAGAAATTGGGGTGACAAGCCGTAGGGCAAGAGTAGTACATTATTTTTCATCTTTATGTACATTAATTTAAATAGTTTCTGTTCTGTTCTGTTATTTTTCATCTTTATATACATTAATTTAAATAGTTTCTGTTTCAAATTTTAACTGAATATTAAGGAGGCCATATACTTTTATATCCAGTAAAAAAATGAGGGGGGGGGTCAAGTACTGCGTTACGTAATATATGGGGGGGGGGTTCATGTTTGCGTTACGGGTGCGTTACAAAGGGGGGAGGGGGTATCAAAAATTTCCTAATTTTGCGTTACGTAATTTAAGGACAGCCCCTAAGGAAGGTACCTATTGTCTTTGGTCAAAAAATTCGATGATGAGTTTTTAATCAATAAGCACGTTTTAGGGTCCCTAGAATACGATTGTACTATTTTTTGCGATGATGTCTCTATTCTTGTTACATTCATATGAAGAGCTGATTAGATTTTGGTTACAATTGGTCAACCGGACGTACCCTCATTTGAAGATTTTAACAGTTTTTCTTGAAAATGTTTAATATCATTTTTTCATATTTAATGTTATTATAAATATTAAAGAATATTTTGTTCTCTATACGATTTGACTGCATTTTATACTTAATATTAAACAGATATAGGGTTAAAAAATTATAAAGAAATTATATTTTATAAAGTAGCCATAGCTATAGAAACAGCTACTATATTAAGAAAATTCTGAATGAAAGATGGGGTCTCGTGGCCGCGTGCCTGAGTGTCAAGTCGCGAATCTGGGGAACCGGGTTCGATCCCGACCGACGCCAAATAATTCGAATTTGAAATGGCACAAAATTAACCCCTGTGGTGCACTTTCCACGCCAGCAATGAGTGCCCGTGGGGTGACGCCTGGTAAACGCCCGCATGGTACGAATATGTCATCATAATTACCGAAATCTGCGTACAAAGCACATTAGCACACCCCTCGGCACACCCAGCAATGGGTAATATGCCGTGATGATATATTTATTTATTTATATGAAAGATGTGTCAAATGAAATTAACATAGCGTGTTTGTCTTATAATTTTACTGGAAATATAGGATCTTTTGTTAAAAATTTTCTAAATTGAATTTGTATAAAATACATACAACTGCCGGAAGGTAATGTACAAGAAATAAAATCTTTTGCAAGGAACTTTCTGTATGAAATTTGTACAAAATACATAGAATGACGGAATGTAATGTGCTGGCCACATCAGATTTTTTATCACTCGTATGGTTTATTTTTATAAATCCACATTCATGATAAAAAGTAGATCTTCCGTGCCTTGATACATAAATAACTAAAGAGATAGATAGAACACAAGTTTCCTAATTACTGACTACGACCAACTTTCATCTTCAAACTTTCCACTTTGCCGTCTCCTTTCTTTCGAATTTCTTAATCTGCACATTATGCCACATAGTATGAGGATATTTGCATGTTGATATGAGCCAAACTTCACAGCTCCACATACAGCCAACGCACACAGCGATGATGAAATCAACACAACAATCATGAACACAAACATAAGATCTGCTTCTGGGTTTCCAGACGGCGTCAGGCTATCCAGCTATATCCAGTATCAGCACGTAGATCGAATGGAAGGGTTGGAGGAGTGTAAAGAGGGAATTTGTTTTTATTATTGTCAATAATGAAAGTGGTGCAATTGATACTATTTAAAAAAGAATTTAAACTATTATTTTGTATATGATTTAGAAAATTCTATAGTAATTTAATAAGGTCCTACACTCTGATTTTTTATTATTTTAAATGAAAGTTCTTTTAATTTTGAAGCAATCTGTAATATTAAAGTCTTAGTTGTGTTTGGTTTAACTGAATTTGATTTTTAAAGTCAACAGCGATAACTACTAGATAACTAGATACACCTGACTTGTCTACTATTTTGGAGCCACTTAAATCATTCAGTATTAGTATTACAGTATTATCAATCATAGAAAATATTCATAATAACGGGTTGTTCTGCTCCAAATTGTGCAAATCATTAGAGAATTGGTCATTATGCAATACATATATTTTTCTCTAACCTCGAAAATCTTAACGAACCGTATTTTTCTTGTTTTATTTTTTTAAATAAATATGTATCATATAAGAAATGCACTTTTATTTCATAATTTACTGCTTTCATTTTGGCACCAATATGGCGGACGAGTCAGCTATGTATAATCTAGTAGCTGTAGTGAAACCTATTGCTATATCTGTGTCTCGCACAAGCTCTATATAGTCCAGTAAATGAAGGATTTTACCCTACAAAAGGTCGGGTAGTTCTGAATTTTTGATATGTTGTATAGAATGGTTGGTTAATGAAAAATCCAAATTTCCACAAACCCCCTTCCTCTGCTCCCTTCGTCATTCACCAGATAGAAGTTATAGGCGAAAAACTGAAAAAAGTGCCGATTTATGGTGGTTTTTACAAGATGGTGGAGGGCGCGGAGGAAGGGGATTTGTGGAAATTTGGATTTTTCATCAACCAATCATCCTATGCAACATATCAAAAATTCAGAACTACCCGACCTTTTGCAAGGTAACCCCCTTTTTCGACCTCTGTTTACTGGACTAATAGTAGGCAGCAGAAGTAACACTAATGTGATGTCACAGTGACACTGACAACAAACCTAAAATATCTTGCAAAGTAATTATTAAAAAATCTGATGAGGACACCACACGACTTCCTTGTACGCAAGACCAACATGAAATATAGACCCAATTATAAAATTGTACGTATTTGACGTAATTTGACATTAACATTAATTTTTTTATTTTTTGTACTTTTTTGTCCTAATCCATAGCAAGCTTTATTACAAAAACCAAAAGTATATAATTTTTAAATTTACATATCTCGCTTATACAAAGGGTTAATAATATTGGTTGTGCTAGACGCAGAACTTAATTATCTAAAACTATTATTTGAAGCATTTATTTTAAAAATTAAAATAAAACCATTTTATTCAACTGTTAATAACTTCAGGTAATATATCACTTCCGGTTAGACTATTTTAACTAAAATTTACTAAGTTATTCCCATTGACATAAAAGTCTAATACCAAATTTGAAAAGTTTTGGATTATATTTTAAAATAATTATAGTTCTCGAGATAACAACAGGTGACAAAATAAAATGAACATCCGGTATAATGGCGGGAAAATTTAATTGAATCGCAAAAAACAAGAGTTAAAAAACTGTTCTAAATATCTCTAATTAAATAAAAAATAAAAATAATTTCAATGTGGCTTCCTTCAAAATTAATTTTTATGTTTTGCAATCTGTCATATTTACAAAACTCATATTACATCACATCCGACACATATTTTTGTTTTGTTTATATATTAACATTCAATTTAATTAATTTTATCTCAAAAATTGTATTAATTACGCGTGACGATCAAAGCTAACATCCGAGGAAGTGAAAATAAAAAGTTATAAAAATATTACAAGACTTTGAGTTTAAAATTTACACATCTGTCATGTTAAACATGTTTAAAAGATTTTTTAATTAAAAGTGAAAATATGTAAGCACGTGAACTTCTCCATACTTGACGCGCACTTTGATGATCAAAAACTCAATTTAAACAAATTAAGTCTCGCCATCTCTGTTTCTAGAAGTGCATCCGACTTTTTTTAATCCTATTTGCAGTAGGTTTCCCCCTCGCATTTCAAAAAGAGTTTCCTCTGTTGTCAGAGCGAAAATTTAACGCTTTTGACGTGTGAGTTTAGTCGAAGTTATGTTGGGAATTATTTAGCAGGAAAATAATTTTATTTGGACGGTACTAAGGTGCGTAAAATCTGAATAAATATGACGCGACGTTGGCGGGTTTCAAATGAAATTAAATTTTATGAACACATGAATGTATTCTTTCTACTTTGAATATAAACACTGCACAGAATATGAAATGCGTTACACAGCTTTTTTAAAATGACAGTGAAATGAAACTCATTTTATTATAATATATTTTCATTGTCAAAATTGTTTATGAAGCATATTCATATGAATTTAATTTAATTTTTGTTAATTTTTATTTTACTTACTGAAGATCTAATTATCTTGCCTCCTGAAAATAGTTTTATTTCATACTGTGTCGCATTTCCATTGTTTACAAGAGTGATTTCAGTCGGATCTGTATTGTTACTAAGCAACCTACTTCTTATTGAACTGTAAAACACATATAATAACAATTTATTTCCAAATAAATATGAGAATTATCTACATATTGTTCATCAGAAGCATAGACACACGGAGTATTTTGACCATAAGGAAGAACTACTAATTTTCTTCGACTATAAAGTTATAAAAATTCTTCAAAGAGAAAAACTGCAACATAATAAACACTAACTCACTAGATCTAACATAAATATATGCCAAAATTACATCTTCTGTTATGTTTGCAAAATTATTTTCTTGTCCCCATACCACAAAAAGCCAATATTCGTTCCTTCAGCAGATTTTTTCGGGATTAATTTTCCGTTTGTTTCTGAAGATTTTAATAGGATTTGATTGGAACTATCGTTTTTCATACTCAATTTTGAAAAATAATTGAAATGTAAAAAATCTTATGTGGCCAGCACATTATCTTCCGTCAGTTCTATGTATTTTGTACAAATTCCACACAGAAAGTTTTTTTGCAAATGATTACATATTTCCAGTACATTACCTTCAATTAGTTCTATGTATTTTGTATAAATACGATACAGAAAGTTTCTTATATGATTATATATATTTCCAGTAAATTTACAACTCAAATATATTACGTAAATTGCATTTTGACAATGACATTTGTCAATCAGAATTTTCTTAATGTAGTAGATGTTTCCATTTTTATAGCACAGCTGGCTGCTTTGTGAAATTTAATTTCTATATAATTTTTTAAGTCTATATCCATAGGATATGAAGTATAAAATGTAATCAAAACCTAAAGGTGACGGAAGGTAAAAAGAAAACAAAATTGGTTGTTGTCATTACTGTTTTATTTTTATTAAGACCAAGCGATGTGTTTTTTTAAGAACGAAAGAAAGGAGAAATTATTGTAAATTTTCGCCCAAAAAAGCTACACAGGTATGAAGTAACATGTTGTACGTCATACGTCAGTTAAATGATTTTCACGGTTCTCATTTCGAAACATCTTATTTGTACCGTACCCATATTTTTTCTTTTGACAAAATTTTCATTAATTAGCTAGAAAAAATTAATGAAATTTGAATATTTAAATTACCGCCATGTATGACGTAGAATTACATCGCACCAATGAATGGCCGTAAAGCCATAGTACGTCCTGTAGCAACGGCATGGGCGGGTAATTTAAACATGATAGATCACCTGTTTGACGTTTGAACAACAGTTAGGAGATTAACGTTTTAGCTTGTCATTTTAATCTTGTACTGGTCTAAGCTAAGTTAAAATCCTTCAAAATCCTGCTTAACAAATGGAAATAGGTAGGTAATAAAAGTAACAGAAACCACGCAAATTGCAAATGTAAGCAAGAGAGACAGTGAGAGAAAAATCAACTATACACTGTTCCATTTAAGCCATTTAGTAGATGGAGCTGGCAGCAGCGCAAACTTGAAGTAGTCGAAATTACATTGGGTAAACTTGTCTCTTGTCTTCAATTTCAGCCAATCAGAGAGGTCTAAACTATTCCCTATGCTCTGCAAACCGAATGGCTTAAATGGAACAAGGTATAATGTCAAATTCAAATTAAAACTCGTACTAGTTATATTCTAAAATATGCTTTCCTTTCTTCAGTTCAAAATAATGACGTCACAAAAAATGTTCTTGTTGCTGGATCAGTTGGGACAGATCATATAGGGTTGAACCCTTTCAAAATGCAAGTAAAAATTAATAATGAGATTGAGTCCTAAGCAGGGACCCGAACCGTAACGAAACCGTAACCGAAAACTGCATCGATATTTGACTTTTTATGAAACCGTAACCGAAAACCGAAACCCATATTTTATTTCCTCAAATATGGAAACCGAAAACCGATACGAAAAATAAATTCGTTCTGTAACCGAAAACATAACCGAACCGAAATAATATCGGTACTAAAACCGTAAACTTAAAAATAGGTATTTTTTATTAACCCAAATCTTTTTCTTAGAAATACTTTGCATACCTTCGAGTCTTCGAGTTTATAAAAAAGTAGTTTCTTATTTAAAAAAATTAAGACACTTTACGTACTCTATTTTTCAATTATTTTTTTGCAATTATAATAAAAAAAAATTACTCATCTGTTAACATTTTTCATTCAATCACTCATTTAGTTTACATATTACTATTAGAATAGAATTATTATTATAACTTAAAATTAAATATTAATAATTTACGAAACGTATTTAATTTTTGTTGCAAATATAAACTTAAGAACTTTAATGTGAAAGCTTTAACTTATAGTTACTTTTTGAACTGCAATTTTAATTTTAGATCACACCTTCGAATAATTATTTACAGATTCTTTTCGAATTTTGAATTCCGAACAAGCCGAATATATCTATAAGTACTTGTTGTTAGTAAAACGTGGATTTAAAATGTTATTACATTACGAAATAGGTACTAAATGTATTTCATGTTGCAAAAAATAAAAACTAAGCTAATTTTTCATTAAAACCGAAACCAAAGAAGAACCGAAACCGTAACGAAAACGAAATTTATTTGTTTTTTTAACCGAAACGATAACCGATATAATATTTTCCGAATTTTTATTAATGTAAAAACCGTTAATCGTAACCGAACCCCAAAATTTTTCGGTTCGAGTCCTTGGTCTTGAGTCTTTTGTTTGCAAACTGGACCAGAACATCAGTAGCTTTCATATCGAAGACAGTAAGACAGATACATTTACAATTTATAAAAAATTCAGCTGTTTTCGTATGGAACGAGTGTTTAGAGAGTCCGCAGTTATGAAGCTATGTTGCCGCAATGGCAATGGTAACCTTTATCTGTTGTTTAATTAGAACCGCATCTGCTAATATTCATACAGCCGTGACCGCGGAGCCTTGCCTGCCCTAAGCTGTGAGCCAGCCGTATCGCTAAGGGGCGAATATCATGCAAAATTCATCTTCATCAAGTGTAATTTTCAACTTAATTCTCAAGTAAATTTGGTTTATGTTAATAAAATATGTGCTGGTCACAACGCGAAATGAAGAAAAACTCTGTCGCAATTCTCTCGGCGCTGGAATTTCTTTTGTTATTCTGGCGCTTTGCATACGCGCGGGAAATGTGTGGGATTGCGTTATTACCTGCGTTGCGTTTTACGTTGCCTTCCTATTCATAGAAATTTCTCACAAATGTACAAAATGAACTATTAATAAATGATAGAGTCTATGTTAAGGCAAGCCTCAAAAGTATATTCATAATAATCACGTACAAACAGAGTCACCTATATTATTGACTATATTTGTTAGGTTTGTTGGAGTACGAATACATATGTGTGCTCAATAATAATCATCTAATTCAAAATATTTGTAGTACAATATAAACAGGGTAGTGCGCCAGGATGTAAATGTAGGGTGGGCACAGTCAAAATATGGTTGGGCACCTGGGGGGCGGGGGTCGTAATAGGTTATGCAAAGGTAACCAGAAAAAAAGCCGCCGCAAACAATTTTTTTTTTCATCCAATGTCAAATGCCTTATTATTAAACGTTACATTTTTTTCAAGTAATGTGAAGCTGCATGTTTTCCCCCTCATGTACAAAAATAAATTGCCAGATCACAGACCATTTTAGAAAAGTGAATATATTTAACGGATTGTTAACTTACCTGGATAAACTGTCAAAATTGAATATCACCTGCACTTCTACTATTGTAATTATATTTTAACTGACATCCATATTACAAAATCAAAATACATTATTTAATTTTATTCTTTATCTTAAATTATAATATTTGCGTTTGTTTGATTTTTTTTTATCAAGTCATGGCTTATGGGAGAGGTAATTACCGTCTTAACCTCCCCACCCGCGTATACGCGCCTGTTGGGCACCATTTATTTTAAATGCAAAGATACCTACCTATATAGTTTTTTACATATATACACATATAAAACGATATAAAAACGCGGGTATCTAAATTTAAATAATTACATATACCGGGTCTTTACTTTTTTATGAATTACAGGTAATATGTACAATGGTGAAATTTTCATATGGTTATAATTTTTGCCATATTAATTTTATAACAAAAGTGTAAATACATATAATGTAGTAGGTGGGCACTTGGGTGGGCACAAGACTTTTTAGGGTGGGCAAGTCATTAAAATACCTGTATTCTCAGTTGAAATTTGCATCGTTAGACATTTTAGCTCCAATAAAAAAAATCTAGCTTAAAAGATATTCGAGAAAAGACGTCTTAAAATTGACCAATCAGAGACCTACACCTTTAACGTCAAATCTACTTTAAAATGTGTGGGCGACTGTAGTTTTCGAAAAATGTCAGTGTCAAATTAAATTTGACAAGGTGAATATAAAAAGGCAAATTCTTACCATGTATTCAGCCGCTGATTACTTAGAAATGATTATAATTGTCGGAGAATGTGAACGTAACGCCAGAGAGGCAGCACGAGTGTATTCGGAACGTTTTCCGGATAGAAATATTGTGAATCATAAAGTGATATTGAGAGCCATCGCAAGGACGCATGAGACCGGTCAAGTTATGCCAGATCAAATGACAATAATATTTTCGTTTAACACATTTTACACAGCTGCTACAACACGTTGCACTGTACGATATAAATGATGATCTCGGATGACACATTCGCTAACCTAACTTTGTTGAGAGTGAAAAGTCAACTCTAAAGTGTCAAAATTACAGTAAGTCAAACAAATTTTGTAATTCACTAGTAGTATTTTTAAAACCTAGCAACCAGTTTTATTTTGTAATAATATCATCACACCTTAAGATATCCTTCCGGGATTGGTGGATTAAAAAGTCTTGTAACTACGTTATGCAAGCAGCCGCAAATTATTTTCTTCTATTTGTTGGCAATCTATTGTTGTCAGCAAGTGTCAGTGGGGCGCGAGTTGTGAGACACCCTGTATAGTAATATAGTACGAAAATAAAAGTCATTTATCGGTAATATTCTGTGCGAACTAAAACTATCCCAGCCATCATATATTATATTAACCTTGTCATTATGCCATTGCATGTTTGCTACCATAAAAATTAAAAATAAAACTCATATAACGAAGTAGACAGGTCAGTTATTAAAAATTTCAAAATCATTTCCAGATTTTATCAAATAAACCACAAAAAATACTAATATAACATATGACACTTCATATTTGTGTCTCAAACAATCATAGTATAATAACCTCTTTCTTATCAGCCCTCTGTGAAAATTCTAAGTCCCTCCTTGGATGACCAAGCAGAATCACCCCCCTGGCAAACAAAACAAACCACGGTATGAAACAACACATCAGCTGGGGTCAACAACATCAGCATCAAATGAACAGCATGATTACCGCACCCAACGCATACTAATTCTTTCATTAATATTAAAACTCCCGCCAAAACGAGATATTCAAGGGCGCAGGAGAGCTTTATGGTCATACAACAGGGAAAGGGATTATCACTCTTGCCACGCTGCATGGCAGGATTTAGAAATGGGAATATTCATAAAGGGTAGTAAAAATGTGAAAAAAGATGAATTATTTTAATTAGCTAATAGGTCTTGGACAGAGATTGTTTAAGCGGACTCTTTTCCTTGTTAAAAAAGTTTATGCTATTTTTATCTCGGAAACTACAAGAGATACAACTTCGGTTAAATGGGACATGTGGTAAGCCTTAAGGGGGCCATCTTAGATGTCCTTTTGGTTTCCCAAAAATTCTCTTAGGTCACTAGATAATGGCGAAAAACTTAATTTGGTTAATTTTTACCTCCCACTACCCTTGGTAAGGGAGATTTTGGTAAATGACCACGTTTTAACATTTTCACGATGATGTTTGTGTGTATGTGTGTGCATGATCCTTCACTCTGACGCAAATACTATCATTCGGAAAATTTTGAAACCTTGCATTTATATCTTATTCTATATATATATATATATATATATATATATATATATATATATATATATATATATATATATATATATATATATATATATATATATATATATATATATATATATATATACCGTGTGTCAGTCTTAAAGGTGTACATAGGAGATTAGGGAAATCAGTTTTTTGCAATTTCCTGCTCGCCTAATTATTTTAAGCATAAACGCGTCAAATAAAAGTTTTAGGGCATAAAATTCTGCATCTAAATCAATAAACAGAATTACCTATCCATGCTTTGTAACGACAGAAATTAATTATGAAAATGTCGAAAATTACGTTGAAAATATCGACAGCCATGGAATTGAACAAAAAATAAATAAATGCTTGACGTTTTATCAAATTATCAGAAACGTCAAATAAGTTAACTTTCGTTGTGACAGATAAGAAGTCAAGCATTTATTTATTTTTTGTTCAATTCCATGGCTGTCGATATTTTCAACCTAATTTTCGACATTTTCATAATTAATTTCTGTCGTTACAAAGCATGTAAAGGTAATTATCTTTATTGATTTAGATGCAGAAATTTTATACCCTAAAACTTTTATTTGACGCATTTTTGCTTAAAATAATTAGGCGAGCAGGAAATTGCAAAAAACTGATTTCCCATGTTAATCTCCTATGTACACCTTTAAGATAGACACACGGTATATATATATATATATATATATATATATATATATATATATATATATATATATATATATATATATATATTTCGTATGAAAGAAAGACAGTACAAATACATTCGATAAAATAATACATGAAGAATAAGAAAAACAATACAAATTAAATATTTTTGATTTTTACTATCCAATTTAGTGCATGTTCCGTTAATAGGTGAAGTTCGGCGAAACCTTGCTGAAATTTAGATAAGGGACATTCTTCAATTATATGCTGAATTGTTTCTCTTTCTGCTCCACAATCACAATTTGGACTATCGCGTATTTTCCAGTAATATAACATATTATTACATTTTCCATGGCATGTTCGAAGACGATTTAGCTTATACCAAATCGCCCTTGGTTGATCTAAACCTGTTACTTCTTTTGTGGGATCTGAAATTAAATTTTTATTTGGAATATCGGCTGTCTGCCAAGCAATTTTCCAATGTTCTGAAGTGCAGAAAGGTGCATTAAGAAATTCTTCATTCCAAAATGGTTTACGAGATTTTAGTCTGTTAGATGGTAAATTCTCCAAATCTTTTGTAATCGAAAACATATCAGGTGAATTTTGAAATTTATCCCAAAAACTTTTAGTAAAGTAGTTTCTTCTAATATCATATGGTGCGATATGTGCTAAAACATGTAGCCATGGTACGGAAAGAAGCTATTTGTACATTACTCAAAGCTCAAAATAGTTTTTGTTTTTTTTCGAAAAATAAATTAAAGATTATTAAATTATCAACAGGTTTGCATTAATACTTTTTCTGTATATTTTATCGATAAATTTATAAAACAATATATAATTTAATTCCCGGAGCCTACGCGTTAAACAAAACTCCTTGGTACCAAGATTCAGATCTCAAACGTATGTAACTGTCAGATAACTGTCACTGTCGAAATACTAATCATTTTAAATTAATAGTAGTAATGTTTTAAAAATAAAATAGTAAATTGAACAATAGTTATATGGAGAAGAACTAAATATAGTTTCCAGCATGAGTAAATATGTAAGTTCCTAAGTATTTAAATTAATAAAAATTCATTGGCGAGACGTATTGTGTTGCCTTGTTTTTCATGTTATTTCTTTTGTGTCAGTAATTTCATTAGTTTGTTAAAATAGTATTTTATTTTACTTAAATAACTTATTTCACAACTACCAATTTACGTAAATAGGTATACCAGGTATGATCTAAAAATTTATTTAAAACACAAAAACCCTTACACCAATCGAAAGAGAAAAAATAAGCATCAAATATGGGCCGAAATATGATATCATATTAACGAAAAATGGTTCCACTCAGTGGCGGATTTAGAAAATTATAATAGGGGGGGGCACTAATTTCGGAAAAACAAATTTTAAATATATAGAGTGAGCCCCCCCCCCCACCTCTCTAATTTTTGTATTGTATTGTAAAAAATTGCTCATATAAAAGTTTTATTATTTTAAATATACTATTTAATGGCAGATGTAAATATTTTTTTATAAAATCAGAACATTTATTTTTTAAATAGCAACCTATAATTATTTTACTAAATTATAAACCTCCATTTTTTGTCTTTTTAATGATCTATTTAGGGTCCTGTACCATAACAAAAAATAATAAAATGTACATTTATACTTAAAGTATTACTCAATAAATAGGGATTAAGATAAAGAAAACAATTTTTTAATAATTACTTTGCGAGATTTGAGGTTTGTTATCAGGGTCACTGTGACGTCACATTAGTGCTACCTTTCTCTCGCTGCCTACTATAGAACTTGCGCGAGAGAAAGATATAGCCACAATAGGTGTCGTCGTGATGTCACGTTGACTTTAAAAATCAAATTCAGTTAAACCAAAAACAATTAAGGCTTTTTATACTACGAATTGCTTCAAAATTAAAAGAACTATCATTTAAAATAATAAAAAAATCAGAGTGTAGGACCCCAAACAAGTAAATGAGTTTGAGAAATATGAGAAATAATGTTTATTCAAAATAATAATAATAAATAAAATGCAACAATGTTATACAAAACAAGGTAAAACTTCGAATTAAGTAATATGGCGGTTTATATTTTAGTGAAATATTTATTGTTATTTAAAATATAAAAGTTGATAGTCGTATCTTTTAAATGTGACTTTATAAAAAATATCTACATCTGCCATCAAATAGTATAATAAAAATAATAAAATGTTTAAATGAACCATTTGTTCTATTACTTCTAATAAAAAAAGTTAGGGGGGCATTTCCAAAATAATAAACAATTTGAAAAATAAATAGAAATTCTGTATTTTTATTAGTTTTTTTATTTATCTATGATGTGTAATACGGGAATGATAATATGTAATAATTAAATTTTTTAAAATGACAGGGGGGGGGGCACGTGCCCGAGTGCCCCCCCCTCTAAATCCGCCACTGGTTCCACTCAAATGAAAACTGAATTTACAGTAACGAAATATGATTCCAAATTAACGAAAACTGATTTCAACTTTGGCTAAATGAAAACAGATTTCAAACCTCTGGTTACTAAGGCACGATGTAGTAGTATGTTAAACAATATGTAGATATATTCCTGTCTTGATTAAAATAATTTTACGTTAATTTTAATTCCATCTATTTCTGTTAGTAATGTAAACTAATTTCCCGGTTGACGTATCGCGTTTTTCTCTTCTCTATTTCACATATTTAGAATTTTATAAAAATCTTTTTCACGGAAACCAGCGACTGGTATAACTTCCTACCGTACCGACGAGATAATTTTAGCCGTACACGTGGACGTCGAAGTCGTGTTGACAACGACAACGACGTCTCAAGTGCACCACCGATGGACACTTCGATCCAAAGAATATATAATTTACGAAATATGGGTTAAATTCACAAGCGGAAATAGGAAACTGTCACAATAAGAGATTTTTATCGATTTGGAGAGAAATATTTCCAGGAATATAATATAGAATGCAATATATTCACACATCTTTGTATTATGATATGTTTGCCACAAATATATCAAATATTTTTTAAACAATAATTTATTAATATTGTTACGACACACATAATTTATATGTGATATATTTAAATTAAGTTAAATCATTTACCAAAAGCATAAATTTAAAAAAATTGGCATAAAAAATTCAGAATGTTCGAAAAATTTATTATAAACTTTTACGGCTCGGTTTGAAATCGAACTGTCAATTAATGATGCACGCGAGGTGAGACGAGACGAGAAATATCGATCTCGTCTCGTTTTCGGATCTGCAATCTCGATCTCGCTCTCGTTCTCGCACATATTTTTGGGTCTCGTCTCGTTCTCGCTCGAGAGTCTCGCTGTAAAAATAAGCGCTTGCGCACTACGTTTTTACCTCGGTATTTATGTATCAGTTGAACTACAAAAGACAAGTTCGCACCAATCGTTCCGTCTTCCGTGTATTTACAGTCGTATAACTATAATAAAGAGACGAAACACTAAATTCTAGTCACCAAATTACTTCAATACGAACATCTGTTAATACATTTTGTCATCAGTAAAACTAATTAAACATTAAAAAAATTATTTTTGTAACTAAAATTTTCTACACTTTATCATTAACTATATGCCACTATTTAAGTAAGATTTACTCATGAAAAAGCGCTATACTGGGAACCCGCTGGCAACCAATCACTCCGTGTTGGCTCCTATCGACGCTTAATATAAGATCCTTTACTTTTCAGGGACGATAAGAATTTTATTAACCGTAGTTTTAACTGGGATGAATTAGGTGCTGAAATGTTGGAGAAAAACTAGTTCTATTAGATGCAAAACTGATTTAGTCTTTATTTTGCATTTCCTCGCTCTGCGACCGATATCATTCGACTTTAGATAGACTCAAAAAAATATAGTCAATTCATACAATTTTCACATTCACCTGTTCTATGCACGAATTACCGTTGACGTCACTCCCTGTACGATGCATTTTTCATTGAATTTATGAATCAAAGCTATAAAGTTACATAAATACTTTTTATTGCGAGACTCTCGCTTCTCGCAGTTGTAATATCTATCTCGCCTCGAATTTTAAATTGCAATCTTGGTCTCGTTCTCGTTTGGCATAATGCAACGAGACGAGACGAGATGCGAGAGTACTCTCTCATCGTGCATCACTACTGTCAATTGTATTAGTAAAAAATGTCAACTCGATTCCGCGAATTTTAGCAGTGCCCCTCGTATGACAAATTTTCCTGCTTATGTTACGAATTTCGTGTGCACCTGTATATCTCACCAATATTACATACGCATTACATGAATATTAAGTATGCTGCATTGGAATAAATATATTTCTTTCTTTCCTGGGATTTGGATACGCCACACTTCATACTTTGCTCGATTTGGAGCAATCCTAGTCTGGCTTCAAGCAGCAGAGCTTGCAATTTCTACTGTTACTTAACTATGCATTAAAGTAATCCCTAGGAAGGCCAGAGAGATACACCTTATTAGCTTATAACACCGTATGGGAACATCTGCGTCAGGGAAAACTACGAGGTTAGATTTCCACCTTGAAAAATCAGAAAAGAAGTAGGTTAATAATAAAAATCTGATGTGGCCATAACATGACCTCCCGCCAATTTCACGTTTAAAATAGCTTTATGTAAGTAATCACTTCCGGTTGATCAACATAAAATCTAATTTGTTGCTTCAATAGAAAAGTCTGGAATACGGAATTTTGAATATATTGTGCTCCAAATTAAATACCATTTCCGGTTTATCCTATATAGTCAAAATCTATGTTATTTCAAATTATATACGAGTTTTAAATACTAAATTTGAAAAGTTTGGGATCATATTTAATAGTATATTATGTTATAAGGAGTAGAAAGCGGTCTTTTTGTGTTGAACCCAGCAAGGCAAGCTGAGTAAAACACAAAAAGGGCGTTCTACTCCGAATGACATATACTATTTTTTCTTCAAGTGTTTCAAAGAATTTTTTGACATTTTTTTTTGAATTTTTTAATTGTAGTGTTTGCAATTTCAGCCAAAGCAGGCTGTGTACACTACAAAACAAAAACAACACAACTGTCAAATAACAATTTTCAATATAATATGTGTTGCTGTGACAACTGCCGCCGCCAGCGGTGAACTAACACACTAACATTTTTTTACTAGTACAACAATAACAACATTTTTGTACTAGTAAGACAATGAACATCTTCTATAGTGTGTGTACAGGAGCATAATATGAATATTATAATACGCTTGAAGAAAAATATATTTTTCGTAGCTCCGTCCATTCTGACTAGTATAACAGAACTCAACATCGTCCAGAAATGTTGCTGACCTAGGCCGGAAAAAGGAGTTAGCATTACTGTTCTGGTGATATGTCAATTTAAGATTATTTTCAACACAAGAATTAGCAAAATGTTTACAAACTTAAATAACTAAATTTTGTCATAAAAATAATAATATGCTGTCATTATTGACATCTCTTGTAGATTAATTATAAGTTCCAAATTTAGGACTAGTTTGTTTTGTAACTACAACTAACTAAAAATATGCGAAAGTATATAAAATATATATATAACTAATATTTGTATGTTATATTTTCAATAGATATAAAATAATTACGCATTTTAAGCTCAAATGTAAGTAATTATAATTAAACTTGCAATGCAAAACCGATAAAAATATATGTTCATTTTTTAGGTTGTGTAACATAGAATAAAGTGTAGAGAAATATACGAAGAATTTATGGAGAAATCGGTACAAAAAATCTTGTGTATCACACGCCCAGAAACTGTTTTGCGAGATCTCGTATTTGCAAAATAAAAAATAAACTCGGTCTCGCAAATGTTCAGTTTCTGGCCTAGTGATACAAATAACTATTTTTCAAGAAAACTGTTTAGAGCTCGTCGTCCTCATTAATAAAAAAGTCTTAAATACCAAAATTGTTTTGATTCTATTATATATTTTTCACTAAAATTTGTTCAGAACTAACCAATATCTCATTGATATAAAAGTTTCAAATACTAAAATTAAAAAGATTTGGATTCTATTTTAACATAGTTTTTCACTAAAAAAAATTGATATGAATTATCGTGGAGGAAAAAATCGTCACACACAGACACATGGACGTCATTGTAAAAATAGCAAAAACGCGTTGTGGGGACCTTAATTCGTCTTATTCACTGAAAACTATCGAATTTTTGTACCGAAAACATTACCTCATTTACCTATGACGGGAGGTAAAAAGTGTGTCTTAAATTTATTCATTTTATTAGTCTGCTGATTCAGAATGTGGCAAGAATTTTTATATGACTTCTAAGTACTAAATTTTAAAAGATATTGATCTTTAAAAAGCCTAAAATTGGAAAATATCACAAAATATTCATTAAATATTTTACAATTAATTATTGAAGTATGTGTTATATTTAAAAAAAAGTCAAGTGATCTGAAACAGACTATAACGTCAGAGAACATACAGTTTAACTTGTGACAAACTATCGCCTACTTTTATTTATATAAATAACGTAAACTGTTTTCCTATTGGCTACGAATGAAGTACAGTTTGTTCATAGATATAAGAAAATCTACCTGGGTCACTAATGACTGTGGCAAACCGCCCCACAGCATGCGGTCCAAGCACCGATTGAAGGGGCCGGATTACAGGAAAAATGAACTTTACTGTTATTTTTCGTAATACTGCAATTATCATAAAACAAGATTACTGTTTAACCAGCCATAGGTTTTGTTTAGAATCATACAGCTACATAGATAATCCCTTTTCTAAATTATTCCTTTATAAAGGGTAAGTGAAAAACAAGGGTTCAGTTGAATCGAATCTGTTTTTGAAACAACTACTTGTTCTAAATGAAAAGAAGTCAAAATGTGGAGACCATGGGATGAACAAGAGGACGTCGTCGACGAAGCCCAGAATCGAAAACATTTATCGAGCGACGCGAAAGAAATTATTCGGAATGTTTATCTTTATTTTAATAAAGACAAAAATTGTGATTCAGTACTTAAAATCTTTATCTTTAATCCTATTGAACTAATTTGGGGGAATATAAAAGCAAATATTAGAAGAAACAATGTGTCACCATCAAATTGCCCCAGTGTTATATCCTTGATTAAACGAGAAATAGAAAACATAAGTGAAGAAAGATGGACGAAATGTAGTCGACATGTTATTGATATTAAAGATCAATATATTAATATAAATAATATTAATGACGAGTTCATTATTAATCTTAATGAATGTGGTAGTAGTTCTGAAAGTGAGTTAGATTTTTGTAATGACAGTGACATATAGGTTCATAGTAGATTGATAATTTTAAAATTGTGTTATTTTTATGTTGATTTTTAACATTCTTTATAAAATATTATGTATATGACAGTGACATACATGCAAAAGCAAATAAATAATTGTTAGATTGTTATTTTTATATTGACCTTTAACTTTGTTAATAAAAAAAATTGTGTATTATTATATGTTGTGATTTATTCCATGAAAATCAACAAATTACCTCGGGAAAATAAATTTTCAATTATTCTAAATTCTATTTTTATGTTGATTTTTAACATCCTTTATAAAATATTATGTATATGACAGTGACATACATGCAATAGCAAAACAATAATTCTTAGATTGTTATTTATATATTGACCAGTAACTTTGTTAATAAAAAAATTGTGTATTATTATATGTTGTGTTTTATTCCATGAAAATCAACAAATTACCTCGGGAAAATAAATTTTCAATTATTCTAAATCCATCACTGGCAATTTTGACATTTTTGCAACCATAAATTTTCTTTAATCCACTTAGGGTTTGCTCACTCCAGGGGTCTAATAGGAATAGTTTTCTTATATCTATGAAGAAACTATACTGTATGTGCTCCGACGTTACAGGAGTAGGATGTTGTTTTTCATGACTATTTCTGGAGCCAATATTTTTATTTAATTAGTTCCGAAAATAACAATTAATTGTTATTATTATTTATATTGCTATGAAAAATATTGCATAAACATTCATTTAATTAAAAAAAATGTAAAACCGGCTCATTGTAATACTTTTATTTGTTAGTTAGTATAATACAGTTTTATTTCCGTAACACTAAAATAAAAACAATTTTGTTTCGTGTTGTATTTATGTACCTTTCTGAATTAGTAAAGTTGTCCACATATCCAAAACTTTATCGCCTTCTGCAGGAATGATACTTGTCCTATTTTAGAATTCTGTCGCAATAAATTCTTCGTCCATGTCCCATCTGAGTTGCCGGCAGGCGCATCTATGGATTGCCATCGCCCGGTATTATATTTTGATGTTACCAATACTTTTATCACCACTCAGCTATATGAAATTTTGTGATGCATCTCAAATTGAATATTGCATGGCAATGGAATAATTCTATGTTATAGTTGATTGTAAATAAATAATATTGGAAAGAATACTGCAAACAAAACATCAATGTCAATTTAGTCAATTGGGAAGGTACTCACTCTTTTGCAGATGGAATTCTATATGTACATATATTATAAGGTTATGTATTAAATTTTAACATATTTGTGAGGAAGTCTGCGAGATATGCCAAAAAGAAAAAGTGCAATTATGAAGAAAGTCAACTGAGTTGGGTATTCATAGTGATGCACGCGAGGCGAGACGAGACGAGAAATATAAAATATCGATCTCGTCCCGTTTTCGGATCTGCAATCTTGATCTCGCTCTCGTTCTCGCACTTTTCATTGGGTCTCATCTCGTTCTCGCGCGAGAATCTCGCGAGAGTCTCACTGTAAAAATAAGCGCTTGCGTACTACGTATTTACCTAGGTATTTACGTATCAGTTGAACTACAAAAGTCAAGTTCACGCCGATCGTTCCGTCTTCCGTGTATTTACAGTCGTATAACTATAATAAAGAGACGAAACACTAAATTCTAGTCACCAAATTATTTCAATACGAACATCTGTTAATACATTCTGTCATCAGTAAAACTAATTAAACATTAAAAAAATTATTTTTTGTAACTAAAATTTTCTACACTTTATCATTAACTATATGCCACTATTTAAGTAAGATTTACTCATTAAAAAGCGCTATACTGGGAACCCGCTGGCAACCAATCACTCCGCTTCACTCCGTGTTGGCTCCTATCGAGGCTTAATATATGATCCTTTACTATTCAGGGACGATAAGAATTTTATTAACCGTAGTTTTAACTGGGATGAATTAGGGGCTGAAATGTTGGAGAAAAACTAGTTCTATTAGATGCAAAACTGATTTAGTTTTTATTTTGCATTTCCTCGCTCTGCGACCGATATCATTCGACTCTAGATAGACTCAAAAAAATATAGTCAATTCATATAATATTCACATTTACCTGTTCTATGCATGAATTACCGTTGACTCCACTCCCTGTACGGTGCATTTTTCATTGAATTTATGAATCAAAACTATAAAGTTACAAATACTTTTTATTGCGAGACTGTTGTTATATCGATCTCGCCTCGAATTTTAAATTGCAATCTCGCTCTCGTTCTCGTCTCGCATAATGCAACGAGACGAGACGAGATGCGAGAGTACTCTCGCCTCGTTGTGCATCACTAGGTATTCAGGTATTCTACCATTGCAATGAAATAGTTAACTTCAATAATTATAATGTAGCATACGTTAAATTAAGAGTTTTAGTAAAAAGAAAATGAAGAAATATTACTTTGTTGTAATAAAATTGTATTATTGTTGTAAAATTATTGTAAACGTGACGTCACAGTCCCTGGGAACGCTTATCGTTATTATAATTCGGGCGAACTGGACCTACTCACAGTATACATAACAGATACAGTAGCAAAACTCTGTGCCGGCACCTTTGAACTTATAATACCAAACAGAGTGACCTTGAATGAAGCCGCCATGTTTCTGTTACGCGTAGTGGCGCCAATTCAAATGGTACCGCAAAGTATAAAATCGTATTATACTACAACCAGTTGCATAATACAAATAAAAAGTATTTGACATGGTCTTAGTATAATAAGTTATACACAAATTTTTGTCTGCGATTTTATTATCGTTCAAGACTATTTCATAGCCGCCTTCTGACAGAATCATTGAAAACAATGCCATAGGCGGCGATATCAACAGGCAGACACGGATGCATATTTCTTGAGTCTTATATTACGTACAAAATATACTGACATTTAGCTAAATTGTTATAAATTTAAAATATATGACGTTCAATATATTTTATGTACAAATAAATAATTGTATTAAATATTTTAATTGTGATAAAAGTTAAACTCTACGCTCATGTTCCTAATTAAAGGGACGCCATGTTCTTGTTGCGCTGATTGACGCATGCGCGCTGTGACAGAATCATGAGTTTCGCTACTGTATAATACTTTTTATACTGTGACCTACTATTCGTTTTTGTTTGAATTCAAATTAAGTACTATAGGCGATGTGCACATTTTGATCGTCAGCGCCTCTAACGGCAACATTGACATTTTTGGTTACCGAATCAATTTTGACATTCCGAGAAAGTGATACAAGATACAATTTACAATTTTATTTTGAGTTGTTGCTATTGCGCATGAATATTATACATCATAGTATATTGAAATGAATAAAGAAAATAATTAAAATGTTATATATGTGATGTGACAATCAAAAAAGTCAAAATACCAGCGAAGGTACTGTGGCAGAAAATATAATTTTTCTCATAATATGTGTGATTTCTGTAAATCATTTTATCATATTTAAATTTATATTATAATTTATAATATTAGTTGAATGTTACAAGATGAACAATACATGGAAATTGAGATTAAAAAGTTGGAAAACTTGAATGATTGGAAAGAAGAATATTTCTACATATCACGTTATCAGTGTATGATGTTAGCATCTTTCTTTTATATTCGCAATAAATGAAGAAGATTCTTCATTGAAAATATACCAGGCTCTAAGTGGAATCAGTTGCACTAGCTCGGAAAAGAAAATATAGGAAAAATATGAACCATGTGAATTTCTACCTTTAACATTAACATTACATGTATAAAATCTATAATAAATAGACGAATTATGTCAAAAATAGACTTCTATTTCATACAACTGCAAGTATTATACAATTTTATGACAATTTTCTGCTTCTCGTATTATAATTTGTTCAAATATTAACTTAAGAAACACATTTTTATATAATTCATTATTGCAATCAGACGACTATTGTTGGAATTTTATTCATACGATAAGCATCTTTTACAATGAGAAAATATGTATACCTAAAAGAATTTTTCACGTTAGTAGAAGAAAAAACTTATTTTCTAAAACTCATATAATCTTCTAGGAAATTTATAAAATTTGATACTTCAATCGGTAATTTTGTTAAAATTATTACATCTCCCAATGCATCACATAATATTTGACATCCTATCATTCGCATTTATTGCAAATATTTTATAAAACAGAAATTGTAAAATTATTATGACCTGAAACATGACCTTGCTATGTTTCAATGAGTAACCATTTTCTCATTTTTGTCTGCTGTCGGCGCTGACTACTTTTGTGCACACCGCCTATAGCAATACTTCAGTCAACGGTCATCCCAATGATTGGCAAAATGTTTCATGAAATAGATTTAGATATTTATTTTTCTTTATTTCTATATTCGTTACTAATTAATTTGGCAATGGAAAGAAGATTTAATAAAAATAAATAAAATTATATGCATAATTCAGACAATGCAGATGTTTCAGAAGCTATGACATCACCATAGGCGCCCACAGGCGGGGGGGGTCGAAAGGGTCGACTGACCCCCCTTTGATTTATGGACTGTATCCATTTTTAAAAATAAAATTATAATTTTATTTTTTTATTTCAATGTATCATTGTATTTTTTAATAATTATTGGTAGGTATTTTTTTCTTATATTTTAATCAAAAATTTATTACATACTATCTATTACTAAGTACGAAATAGCTGAAGTGTCAGAAAGAGTAAATTATGTTATGTACTGTTATTATATTACATTATCTTCGGTGTTGTATTTTCTTTAATATGCCGTAGTTTATTCTAATCATTTTATGATCACGTTCTTCTCAAAACTTTCACAATTATCGATTTTACTGTTATATAGAAATAAAGAAATAGAACAATAAATAATGAATAGACATTGCATATTTATTTATATTAAAAGTACCTACGTATGATTAGGGTTGCCGTATTTTGTGAGGAGCGCGATTTAATTAACATTTAATTATTATACATTTTATTTTGAGCAGTTCAATAGAATAATTATATTGTTACTCAGTAATATATATTAATTTAATGCAACATTATATTTTCAGATTGTCTGTTTCTGTAGTTATTGCTTATGCTCGCATCTCGCATCATAAAGCCTAGTAGAAGGGGCAATTCTACGCTTTTAGAGCGTACATACGCATTTTCGTCATTAAATATTGATTTTAATTTTTTAAGAATTTGTTAAATTTGCTTCATTGTAAAGAACTCTATGTTATCTTACTTTGCATTAAAACACGTTTGACCTTGAAAATTACACAACAAAAATTACGACCCACCTTGTAAAAAAGTCTGCGGGCGCCCATGGACATCACTAATAATTTCAGACATACAAAAATTCATATCTCGCTTAGTAATTTGAATTTTAACATCGCGTTATTACCAACATTCCTAGATCTTTATATATTACATATTAAATGTATATCGAATCAAAATTTCTTTATTTGTTAAATAATACTAGTATGTCTTTAGTAATATTTGAAATTCCAAAGGCAGTGATACCATATTACCTTTGCGAATTGCACTTCATTAAAAAAAACTAAAATAAAACAATTGATGTATTTATTTAGTTTTAATTAATGTTTCCATTCTAATTAAAATATATACATTTACATATAGATGTAGGAAATATTTCCCATTTTAATTCACTGCATGATATCACAAACTTTTTCCTGTCTGCTCTATAAATAATTTATTGAGTTTTTAATTATTATAAAATTTTCACGGAATTGAAAATTATGTATTGTTGGTAGCCATAAATACAATGTATATTGAACAACTGTAAATAAACAATATGTACCGCGTAGTTTTTCATTCTGCAGTTCATTTTATATTTTATGCTGGTTTATTATTAATGTTTCAATGTTGAATATGTTCATTCTCTTTCGAACAATAGGTTGATATAATAAAATTATATTCATGATAATATTTTGCATATTATTGCCAACAAATGCATAAATTTCTAGTGGTCAACTTCTTTAATAGACTTTTGTAACGGGGGTTTTGTTTTGTTGTCGATTTCCATTAACTTCGTAACGTTTTAAATACAAGTTATTTTTGAACGAACAATAGTATAATACAATATTTAAAAATTACACTTGACACGTTTCTCAAGATACATATATATATATATATATATATATATATATATATATATATATATATATATATATATATATATATATATATATATATATATGCGTGAATTTATGTATGTATGTATGTATATACGTGTATATATACAGTGTGTTTACACCCATTTATCTGGCTTATTATTGCAGATACGCTTATTGCTTATAGGACATAATTTATTCAATACAATATCTGCGATTATTTTATATGAAAAGTGTAATTCTGGGACTTCCGGTATAAATAGAAGTGATATCAACTTTGTAAATTTAAATACAACCTATACAAGTTTTTTATAAATTTTGATTGCATTTCTTATTCTCTTTACGACTATACCAAATTTCTTAGTATTTACCAGATTCATTTGTTAAAAATAAATACTTTCTTTTGCTGAAATTTTATCATTAATGGATGTAATTTAATATGTGAGAAGGCTATGACAGCAATTGCTTTCATGTTAATCTGAAATAAATAATATGAAATCCAAAATTTTTTTTGTGGGGTCTCGTGGCCGCGTGCCTGAGTGTCTGGTCGCGAATCTGGGGAACCGGGTTCGATCCCGGCCGACGCCAAATATTTCGAATTTTAATGGCACAAAAATTGACCCCTGTGATGCACTCTCCACGCCAGCAATGAGTGCCCGTGAGGTGACGCCTGGTAAACGCCCACACGGTACAAATATGTCATCATCATTACCGATATCTGCGTACAAAGCAGATTGGCACACCCAGAAATGGGTATGACTTTTCAATATAACTCTTGTTTTCCGAAAGTACCTTTAATACAAAAATTAAAAAATTTCGTGTTATTTATAGAACTTCAACCTCATGTATTTCGGTAACTAGAAGGAATAGGACCTATGTTCATATGACATTTTTGGCTCAAAATGACCTCAGAAATGAGCTGTTAAAGTTTGTTACACTAGTCCTGAAACACTCTGTATAATATTATGTTTGTACATATTTGATATTATTTCGTTGTTAGATATCATTTACAGCACTCAATATTTTAATGTGTTTTGGTGGAAAGTTGTTACTTACCTTGTAGATGTTTAGAAGACTCTAATAGCAATAACAGGAAATTCAAATTAAACATCACATAGAGAATAAATTTTATTTAAACAATCTAGCTAAACAATGAAATACAACTAATATATTATTATTATTAAATATGAACGTAAAATTAATACAATACAGTAAAAGAACACAGACAAATAAATACAGAATAAAAGCATCTAGAACAAAATTTGAATTCCTTTTCTGTCTATAATTATTTATTTTTGAACTTTCCTCTTCAATAATAAAATATATAACAATACATAAAATATTTAATAAATAACTACTGGAGAAAAAGAGAAAAATCTAGATACTCGTAATAAGACGTCACAGTTTATTCTTAACTACTTTTTGTTAAGCCCTTTGTGGAATCATTTTAGAGTGAGTGCTAGCCAATAATTGGAAAACTGAGAGTTCCATTATCATGTATGGAAGATTGACCAGAATTTGAGTCTCCTTCCTGCAAAAATATTGTAAAAATTAAAAACCAAAAATCAAAAAAATCCCTGATTATTTTAAGCTAAAACGCCTCAAATAAAAGTTTTAGGGCATAAAATTCTGCATATAAATCAATAAACAGAATTACCTTTCCATGCTTTGTAACGACAGAAATTAAATATGAAAATGTCGAAAATTACGTTCAAAATATCGACAGCCATGGAATTGAACAAAAATAAATAAATGCTTGACGTTTTATCTGTCACAACGTAAGTTAACTTATTTGACGTTTCTGACAATTTGAATTTACCTCTAGTTTTATTGCCTGAAATCATTCGAAAATGAATATTTATAGGTACTAATGAAGAGCGTGATTTCACAATTCCTAAATTCGTGACGAAATTTGAAGACTGCTAATGTGTCTCCAAAATATACAACTGAGCCGCTTGGTCAGAATATAGCACAAGCAGGTAAACGTGCGTAACTGGAAGAAAGAGTATTAGGAATAGTAGACTCCTTGTGTAGCACTAGATGTATTGCAAATGAGTTGGGAATACATCGCAGCAACATACATAATTTTGTTGTACGCAATTTTTAATAAATTCATATTATTTAAACAAAACTGAATTTTTTAACTTTATTTATTAGTATAATATAATATTACTATTATTATCATAATTAACGATATTTGTTCAAATAAAATTGACAAAAACGCCAAATAAGTTAACTTACGTTGTGACAGATAAACGTGCGTAACTGGAAGAAAGAGTGTTAGGAATAGTAGACTCCTTGTGTAGCACTAGATGTATTGGAAATGAGTTGGATATACATCGCAGCAACATACATAATTTTGTTGTACGCAATTTTTAATAAATTCATATTATTTAAACAAAACTGAATTTTTTAACTTTATTTATTAGTATAATATAATATATCTATTATTATCATAATTAACGATATTTGTTCAAATAAAATTGACAAAAACGCCAAATAAGTTAACTTACGTTGTGACAGATAAAACGTCAAGCGTTTATTTGTTTTTTGTTCAATTCGATGGCTGTCGATATTTTCAACGTAATTTTCCACATTTTCATATTTAATTTCTGTCGTTACAAAGCGTGTAAAGGTAATACTGTTTATTGATTTAGATGCAGAATTTTATGCCCTAAAACTTTTATTTGACGTATTTTTGCTTAAAATAATTAAGCGAGCAGGAAATTGTAAAAAACTGATTTCCCATGTTAATTTCCTATGTACACCTTTAAGACAGACACACGGTATATATATATATATATATATATATATATATATATATATATATATATATATATATATATATATATATATATATAAGAAAATTGGTTTATTCATATTACTACTTTAATTTTACTACAAAATATCACAGTTTTGATTCTGCTTTTTGACGAGACGTCTTTAGTGGTAGTTAAATCACATAAATACTAAAATACGACGTAGCGGTACACCGTGAACAGATAGAGAATAGAGAGTAAGGCTCTCCCGACTCAACGCGAAAGATTCGCAGCAATGAGTACGACGACAATTTCGCGTTCATTGCGGTAACTAAATTCACGTGTGTATCCACACTCATAACAAAGCATTAGTTTCAATATTATATAATTTAATTAAGTATAAATTAATTAAAAATTGTTAAAAAAATTGGGGCGCAAAATTTGAAGTTTGCCTCAGTTGTTTCAAAACCACCGCCCGGCTTTGATTGTATTGTTTAATTCTGTTGATTAGGCAATAACCGTTCAAGGCAAAAATTTCAAGGTTGGGCATTTTCAGATGTTCAAAAATAGTTCTGAGAAGTTTTCGGAGAATTCCCGAATTCGGGTTATAGTGTAGTGTAACATACACACTCTAGTTTGATTGTCAATCAAAGTTCTGTCTCAGCGGAAAAATAATATCGCCTTCTTGTAGGTTCATGTTACAAGCGTTTAAAAAAATTAACACAAAAAATAATAAAAATTAAAAAAAATCGTGGAAATCCCAATTGAAGGGCGGTGACCATTAGATAATGGATTGGCAACACATTTAGCCAAATTTTCCGCCTTTTACCCATTTAATTATCTTTATATATCAATCTCTTTCTCAATGCTCACACCCCTTCTACAAATACAATATCCTCTATTCCTGTTCTATATTAACATCCCTTATGCCCTGGCTATATATCACCTGACCTTGTCGCTCAGTGGCGCAGGCGAGGGAGTTTTCCTCTGGGGCAGGTCAGTGACGTCCGTGTCGTGATCCTGGTGCTCGTGCGAACCAGGCGAGTCCTGAGGGCTGCTGTTCCTCAGGGAATAGATATTGAGGGCGTGGGTGAGTTGCACATGGAGGAGGAGGTCCCAGGCAGAGGGGAAAGGGGTGAGGCATTGAGTGCACAGCAATGTAGGAACGGGGAGGTCGGGGGACTCTGAAAAGAAAAAAAAGTGGTTTAAGTTTCAGATAAATGTTAGAAGCTATTTACACACACACACACACACACATACACACACACACACACACACACACACACACACAAGCATCTAAGTATAGCGATGACGCAATCGCGCTAGTAGCTGGACTACGTAAACAAACAAGCCGCGACGTGTTTAATTACTTCCTGTCGCCTGAACCTTTTGTGTTTGTTGTTTTATGCGGTCGAACATTCTAGAGCTCTCTGGAAGTTAATGGCAGCTGTATAAAAGGGACACAAGTCATATAGACATTCACATAGAGTGTTAGGAGTAAAGTGTAAGGAAAAGCACAGCAGTATCGTAGTGAGTGTATGCAATTTGTGTCGAGTAGATACTCGGGAAGTTACTGGTATACTGGGATAGCTGTGGATGTGAATACTCGGAAGCTATAATGTACAAGGACAGTAACGGTGAGTCGGAAAGTTACTGGTATATCGTGATAACTGTGGAAGTGAATACTCTGTAGTAACGTATGTTCCAAAAGTTTTGTCACAAAATACAACTCTATGAAAAAAATAAAAAATATCAAAATATCGGGTTGGCTTTGCAAACAAAAGTAATTCAATGATTTGTCATTTTAATGACAGTTCAGTTACCGAAATCGATTGCGTTGTAATGGCTTATAAATTAGAGCTTAGAAAAAGCGTTTATAATTTAGTTGGGCAGATGCCTAAAGTTCAAATAGTCCGACTTTTTGAAAATCAAAATGTGTCGCGCAGAACCATATATCGTGCGATAGCAGAATGTGAGCAAGATATACCATGCGTAAATCTTCCGAAAAGTGGAAGACCTAAAGTGTTAACTGAACATAGAGCAAACCAGTCAGTCGAAAGTGCCAAGAATAAAATTGGACAGTCATTGAGAAGACTTTCACGGAGTTACGGTGTTTCCAAGAATACAATATCCAGAGAACTGAAGAGAGAAGGTATAGAATATCGAAAAAGAAAGAAATGTCCTAAATATACGCCAAATCAGTTAGCTAGAATACCAAGATGTTGCCGTGCTTTAAGGCGCACTCATTTTGCAAATAATAAAGTAATCGTCATAGATGATGAAAAGTACTTTACTCTAAGTAATTCCGAAATTAAAGGAAACTATGGTTTTTACACGGACAATGTAGAAGAATGTCCAGACGATATAAAATACAAGCCAAAGGCCAAATTTGCTATTTAGTTTTAGTTTGGTGCGCGATATCAATTGGTGGGATTTCCAGACCTTATATAGAGCGAGTTAGAGGCGAAGCTGTGGACAGTCAAAGTTATATTAACAATTGCTTAACAAAATTGATTAATTTTATACACCAGAATCATGCTCAAGATGATATTATGTTTTGGCCGGACTTGGCTTCCTGCCATTATGCACGCGAAATTCACATTTTGTGCCAAAAAACGACAACCCCCGAAATTTACCGCAGGCTCGACCAGTTGAAGATTTCCGGGCCATTTTGTCTCGAAAAGTGTATGATGGAGGTTGGGAAGCCGAAAATGAGCAACAATTAAGGCGGCGGATTTTTAGAAAAATTCGAGAGATTGATGTTGCAACTGTCCAAGGCTTAATGCGAGGTGTTTCCAGAAGACTGCGTATTGTTGAAGATTAGGGACCTTTACATTTAATTTAAAATAAAATTTTTGTTGTTTATAATGCTGTTAATTATATCTGTTCTGAAAAATTGCCGTAAAACCATTATTACTTTTTAAAATGTTTTAAACAAATTTGTGACAAAACTTTTGGGACATACGTTATTGAAGAGTATTGGGAAGCTAGGTATACGGGGACAGTAACAGCGAATTTGAGTGGATACTCGGCATTGGTTGTGGAAGGAGAAAGTTAGTTACATAAATAGACAAACAGTGAGGTGAAAGGTGTGATTTCTGTCGGAGCAGTTGAATATACAGACGCTGGTGAGTCAGTTGAATATATAGACGCTGTGGAGGTCGGTAGGCGGACAGTTGAACGTGATATAAGTATATAGTAATATAAATATCGTGTAAACAGTCTACAAGAGTCTGCAAAAGACCGGCAGTCTAAGATTGGAACGCGTAGTGAAATAAATAATTAGTAATATCTTGGAAATAAATAGTAGTGTTAATTGATTAAATAAATAAATAGTGTTAGTGTTATCTAGTTAAATATAGTTATTCTTAATTAGATTTTGAATTGGTGTTTAATATTGGTAATCGTTATTATTTAATACCTTTTATAGTATTTAATTATAGGCCTTTGTTTTGATTAGTAGTGGTTGTCTAATATTTACACTTCACCCAAATAAATAAAAACGTTACAATATTATTTCCCAACGATGTACCTATAATATTGTAATGTACAAATTATTTGCATCTACGCATAATTGCGTAAACACTAAACTAAACCATAATTGATTATACCTAAATGAGAACATATTTTAAACGTACCTCATTATAAATTGAGTGGAGTCTAATTGTTATAATAAATTATGATACAGTATAAATACAAGTTCATCTTTTATAGTTTATATGTAATTAAATTAGTGATTGCATACAATACATATAATTTGGATAATTATTGCAAACAGTAAATATTAAACCACATCTGATTAAATGCAACATTAATGTACATTATATTCTACAAATAATATTGACCACAGATTACGCTGGAATTATTGAAAATAATACACATATAGTTTAAATTTCTTAGAATAGAGAGCTACCTTTTAATTTTTTCAATCGGACAATAGATGGCGCTAATGAGTTGTGGCATCACAGTATTTGTGAACAGGCGTTTGTTATTGTGAATCCAGCAGCAAGTGTGCCAGTGGCAACTTGGAAATTGACTGAGTAGGTTGTTGATAACGAACGTTTAAAAGAAGCAAGTTTATGCAAAAATGGAAATCACTTGTGAAGGTTTGCGTTGGATGATTTTTTATGATTTAAAAAAAGGCCTTACTCAACAACAATGCATAGAATCGCTTTGTGCAACTGTTGGTAACGAAGCACCATCAGAGAAGACTGTCTAATCTAGGACTGGTAGACTTTGAAATATGGAAGTCGACTTTCGATTTTTCAAAATATCGACTTTTACCGACTAGTTGAATAAATAAAAAAGTCGAAATAATAGAAAGTCAAAATAATTGAAAAGTCAAAATAGTCAAAAGTCGAAATAATCGGTTTTTATCGACTAGTCGAATATACAAAAAGTCGAAATAATCGAAAGTCAAAATAATTGGAAAGTCGAAACAATCGTAGTCGATAAGTCGAAATAATCTGTCTAACTAATCTCTAAATTGTCAAAAAATATAAACTCGAAACTACGAATAAACCTAAATTTTAAAAAGCTTTCAGAGCCAGAGACACACAACAATATTTGGAATTTGGATTATATTTTTTTCGAAACGTGTTTAAACAATCAAAAATATTTTATCTAAATACGTATACAAAAAGTAATAATAATAAGAAACTGCTAAATTGCAAGTAAGTATATGAAAAATTTAAAAGCCAAATGCAAAACTTTCTTTTGTTGTACTTAAGTTTTTTTTTGCATAATACACACTGCGTTGACTTTTGTCCTGTACTACGTAAATCTTCAAAGAAAAACCAAACTTTGCTTCATTTTTAAAGCACAACGATAATTTAAGAAGCTCAAGAAATCAAGAAATACAACAATAAATAAAATTAACGTTAACTAAATCCAAACGCGCACTAGCTCTGTTCAGGGAGTTTAGTAGTAGACAGGCGTCGCGTCGGGTCGTGCGTCGTTTTCTCGCAGTTTACATAAGAACAGCACGAAAGACTACAGCACGCATATAGCAACAAACCACAAAAGAACACAGGCCACACCCCACACATCTGACCTGACATCTGACGGTTCAACTTGAAATGAAATATGTAAAATAATTAAGTCTAATCGAAAATGAAATTTGAAATTATGTAACAAGTTGAAATAATTTTAAAGTTCGAATAGTCTAAATGTCGATATACGCTAAGAGTCGAATTGAACTAAAAGTCGAAATGGTGTAAAAGTCAAAATAATCTAAAAGTCGAAATAGTCGAAAAGTTGAAATCATAAATATGTCGAAAAAGTCGAAATAGTATAAAAATCGAAATAATCTATATTCGACTTATCGACAGTGACTTTTTTTAAAAGTCGATCGACTTTTTTTGAGGAAAGTCGAATAGAAGTCGATATATCGTTTTTTTACCAGCCCCAGTCTAATCTTTCCACAACAGGAACATGCGAGAAATGAAACAAGTAGAGAAACTATTCCAAACAATGTGCGAAAAATACAAGTGCCACATTCTTATTCTAAATTCTATTTTTATAATGTTTTTACAAAATGTATGCTCTTGATACGAAATAAATAAATAATTAAAAACTGAATCTAAACTTTCTTTGTACTCATGAGAACTTAATCTTTTTACTTTTTTTGTACATAGTAAAGAAAGTATTGTAATCGCGAAAAATTTCGGTTTTCAGATTTCAACGGAAATATCCATTGTGACCATCTCTGAATCCATTTTGACTAATTTCATCGTGACGTCTGTATACGTACGTACATACGTATCTCGCCTAACTCAAAAACGGTAAGTCGTAGAAAGTTGAAATATTGTATTTAGGACTACTATAACATCTAGTTGTGCACCTCCCTTTTTGGTCATTCCATAATTTCCAGAAGTGGTACTTTACTTGAAGCCTATAATAGATTTTAATGAAAAACTTTCTTAAAATATAATCCAAAACTTTTCAAATTTGGTATATAAAACATTGATATCAATGGGACTAACAGTAGATTTTGGTTAAAATAGGCTAACTGCAAGTGATATATTACCTAAAGTTGTTAACAGATTTTCGTGAATAAAATGGTTTTATTTTGATTTTAGATATAAATGCTTCAAATAATAGTTTTAGAAAATTAAATTCTACGTCTAGCATATCCAATTTTATTAAAAACCTTTTGTGTAAGCGAAATATGTAGATTTAAAAATTATATACTTTTTGGTTTTTGTAATAAAGCTTGCTATGGATTAACACAAAATAGTATATTTAGTATTAAGAACGGTAAGGACAGTTTACCGATCGAAGACAATGTTTGGGGTCTGATCGAAGCGAAGGTCCCAACTTTGTCTGAGATCGGTAATTCCTTAACGTTCGTGATGCTTATACTATTTTTTGTACGATCGACGCACAAAATTTAGAAGAAAAATAAGATTTGAAAATTATTTTGACATTAAAAAATTTTACGTGTCATTTTTTAAGTAAGCTTTGATTTTTGTTTTTATTTATTTACCGTCTCGCCTCCTGAACGGTAAGTGAAGCACATTACTTACCGACGTGATTCACATCACTTACCGTTCAGTAATTTGTAAATAACACCTACTGCCTTGGAAACACTATCGGTAATAGCTTTTAACATACCTAGGAATGTTATGTATAGAGCAAGGATTTTAAGACATCTAAGGCTTGTTATGATTAATAACATCCGTGGTTTGTTCAATAGTTTATCGGTTTCAAAAATTAAGACATTATTGATAAATACCATTTTTTGAAATTCTCTCATTAATGCTATTTTTAGATTGCTATGGTTAACAGAACAATTATTTTGATATATGTCAATATGACATATATTCAAATTATGTGCTTTGTTCCATATGTTTATTACTTTAGAATAAAGTAGACCGTATTTAGAACGATAGGCTAACGTTATCTGTATGTATTAATGAAGAGCATTATATTTTCTTTTTATTTTATTTTCATTTTGTAGACCGTTGTTGACAAATCAGTATGGTAATAATATTACCATACAGATACAGTTATTACTTAGTTACCAGCCTACTTTTGTACATGTAAACAATGGAATAATATCCTGAAACCGGTAAACATAAAAAATAATCCGATCGTGCAAAAAAATACAAAAACATAAAAATAATAATGTTAATGTCAAATTACGTCAAATACATGCAATTTTATAATTGGGTCTATATTTCATGTTGGTCTTGCGTACAAGGTCCACATCAGATTTTTTTGAAATCATAAAATATAAATTATGACTCAAAAATGTTCTCTGATTAATTTAATTCATATTTTCACTCATAACAATACCTAGGTACTTAAAAAAGTGAAGAACTAAGTTCTAACTGATTTAAGTTTTGCAATTTAATTTCAAATGAAAGATAAATAACTGTTTAAAATTTTAGTACCTATTTTCTTAATCTCAATAATTCTAGCGTGACCCTCATACAATCATTGAATACATATAACATAGTTTTTCAAATAACCCCCATATTACTCAAAAACAACACAAATAAACCACTTTATATACAAATCTTTTTAATTATTTCCCGTAATAATAACTCGTACTTACTATAACGCTCCGTGCATCCGTTCAGAGACTGTGGTCTGCATTTGCAAGTGAATCGTAATTTGCAGTAAGTCTTCTTGTGCTCCAGCAGATCGTGGATTTCGGTAAATAATTCGCGACAGTTGCCGCAAATCAGAATGTCAGGATTGCCTGTAACCAAGGAAAAACTACAGGCTCGTAAATGTAGTGGTGTAGTTACTACGAATTGTAATGTAGTCGTCAGACAGTTAGGTAAAGCACTGCGAATTGCAGCTTACACAGTATATCAAATTGAAGATAAAATTAAATGTTTCTACTAAGAAATAGATTTTTATTGTCTGTTTATTGTTAAAATTATCCTACAACAGGATAACTTAACCAACATGGGAATCTCGAGAAATGTAATAGGTATGAATTCTGTTAAATTAGATAAAAATTGCCCAATTAGAGCATATAGGTCATTTTGATATTTTTTATTTTTCGAATATCAAATTTGTCACCTACTACGCTACTAATAAATTTTGGTTTGCACATTTTGGAGTCGGTTGAGACCGAACCCGAGTGCCTAATTCGGGACCAGACACTCATGCACACAGCCACGAAACCCCATAAATTTATACCGTGTATCTATCTTAAAGGTGTACATAGGAGATTAACATGGGAAATCAGTTTTTTACAATTTCCTGCTCGCCTAATTATTTTAAACAAAAACGCGTCAAATAAAAGTTTTAAGGCATAAAATTCTACATCTAATTCAATAAACAGAATATTGTAACGACAATAATTAAATATGAAAATGTCGAAAATTACGTTGAAAATATCGAGAGCCATGAAATTGAACAAAAAATAAATAAATGCTTGACGTTTTATCTATCACAACGTAAGTTAACTTATTTGACGTTTCTGACATTTGATTTGAAAAATATCATTAATTATGATAAGAGAAATATTGTATTAGACTAATAAATAAAGTTAAAAAATACAGTTTTGTTTAAATAATAGGAATTTATTAAAAATTCAACTGCGTAACAAAATTATGTATGATCTGTGATGTACTCCCAACTCATTTCCAATACTTCTAGTAATACAGAAGGGGACTACACTTATTCCTAATACTCTTTCATCCAGTAATGCACGTTTCCCTGATCGTCCTATGTTCTCATTACGCGGCTTACATGTATTTTTTGAAGACACATTAGCAATCTTCAAATTTTGTCACGAATTTAGCAATTGTGAAATCATGCTCTTCACTAGTATAAATATTCATTTTCTAATAATTTCAGACAATAAAACTAGAGACAAATTCAAATTGTCAGAAAGGTCAAATAAGTTACGTTGTGACAGATAAAAGGTGAAGCATTTATTTATTATTTGTTCAATTTCATGGCTGTCGATATTTTCAACGTAATTTTCGACATTTTCATATTTAATTACTGTCGTTACTAAGCATATAAAGGTAATACTGTTCATAGATTTAGATGCAGAATTTTGTGCACTTTTATATGACGCGTTTTTGCTTAATATAATTAGGCGAGCAGGAAATTTCCCATGTTAATCTCCTATGTACATCTTTAACATAGACACACGGTATATGTTTATACGTAATTTAACTTTTGATTTTAATTTTTTAATGTGTTACCTTTTAAACTATGAATTTGAAAAATAAATAGATAGACTTTTAAACGCCGTAGCAAAATTTCTTTCTATCTTCAGGTCAGATGATGTTACGAGAAATACAATAGATTCAAATTTCCCGCTAAATATTTAACAATACTACGTCTAGACTTCCAGACGCGATTTGAATTCTCCTGATACACTTCTTAAATTTTGTATTTCTTCTTGGTTGAGTCTACGATAATTTCTTTTTATCTCTAACATCCTGCAAAGAAACTGCAGGAAATGGAAGAAAATCAGACACTTACTGTATTTCTTGTAGTGTTCATTCGTAATTGCTGTGGAAAATTCTACGTTTCTCTCAATTGGTGGAGGAGACAGGCTACTTTTTGATGATTTTGATGACAGGAGGCGAGGTCTTTTAGCGGGAGGACCATTTCTTGGAACTAGAGATGGCAAAGATGCCGATGCGTAATAACTGTAAAAAGGGAAAAATATTAGAAATTAATATTTATTACTCAATTACAATTAAAATAAATTTAAACTATTAAATATAAAAAATAAAAATATACGAGCAACGTCGTTTGGACCAAAGAAATATGTGTAGATTTTTTTTTTCAGAATTAAAATTTATTACCTAGAAATTATTTATAGAAAAACAAACAAGTAGCAAGTAATACGTATTCTAATTACATTCATTATAAAAAATCTGATGTGGCCAGCACATTACCTTCCGTCAGTTCCATATATTTTGTACAAATTCCATACACAAAGTTTTTTGCACAAGATTCCATATTTCAAGTACATTACCTTCTGTCAGTTCTACGTATTTTGTAAAAATTCCATACAAAAAGTTTCATGAACCTAAGAGATTCTATAATTCCAGTAAAATTATAACACAAACATGTCAATTGCACTTGACACTGACATCTGTCAATCAGCATTTTCTTAATATAGTAGCGGTTTCCATGGTTATAGCATAGCTAGCTGCTTTATGAAACTTAATTTCTTTATAATTTTTTAACTCTATATCCATTGAATATGAACTGTGTGCGTAGGTATGTGTGTGTGTGTTTGTGTGTGACAAATTTTTTTAATGAGATAACTCTAATACTGCAATTCCAAAAATTATAATTCTGTCGTATTCATGTTCGTTACATCCATGTGAAGATTTTGGTTATAATTGGTCAGCCGGAAGTACTCTCATTTGAAGATTTTAACAGTTTTTCTTAAAAAAACGATGTTAAATATAATTTTATCGCATTTAATGTTATTATAAATATTAAATAGTATTTTATTCTCTATACGATTTGAATGCATTTTATACTTCATATTAAATGGTATTGGGATTTTCAAATAAGAAAACGCTAACTAGCGACAAATATTAGAACAGCAAACAGTGGTACACATTTGACATTTATATGAAACTACAACTATATGACTACAAAAACTCTATTATACGAACTTGAATTATAAATAAAAAATATTATTAAATGAGAAAATAATACGAAAACTAAAGAACTACAATTGACAGAAATGCTACGTTGACACACGTCAACAAAAAGTGTACCAATGTTTAATGCGATCAGCGCCATCTCTTGATACTTGAAAATCCCAATAGAGTTAAAAAATTATAAAAAAATTAAATATCATATATGCATTAACTCTGGAAACAGCTGCTACATTAAAAAAATTCTGATTGAAAGGTGTCAGTGTCAAGTGCAGTTGACAGTATGTTTGTGTAATAATTTTATTGGAAATATAGGATCTTTTGTTAGAAACTGTATGGAATTTGTATAAAATATATACAACTGCCTTAAGGTAATGTACAAGAAATAGAATTTTTTCCAAGGAACTTTCTGTTTGACATTTATACAAAATACATAGAACTGACGGTAATGTGCTGGCCACAGCAGATATTTTATTTCTCTTTATGAAACTTTGTATAAAGATTTGACTATTAATGTTAATGAAAACCCCATTTATAAATTCCTTAAGCAAGATATGATTTTTTTAAATCAAATAATTGTACTATGTTAAATGTTGTGGCGATGTTGGCCAATGTTTAATTTTCAAATAACTCCGTAACTATTAGAAATTGAGAAATATAAAATTTTATTGGTTTTTTATGGTCTATTTACTGACACAGACAAAATTTTGTTCGGTCACTATCTTTGTCAGTTTTTTTTTCGATTTTTCGCTTCTCTCGGAAACAGTTGAAGATCAGTCCTACGTTGATTAAGCTTTTTTACTTATTTTGGTTAGTACTATATGCCCTAAATTTTTTTACAGTATTTTTTAAACACCCTGTATAATTATTAATTAATTGATATATTTTTTGTTGTAAAAAGTATCTATGTACAAGTACATTGGATATAAAAAAATTAAGTCTTTATAGCCCGAATCTTGTACAGTAATATTTGACAGTTACAGCTAACAAATTTGTATTGAACTTTTGTAACTTGTTCCATTTAAAATGCACTACACAAAAATAAATATAATTGAAAAACACTATGAACTTAATGTTCTATTTGCGTATCTTTAATTGTATCTATTTAAGATTTAACGAACTTTTAAACCACTAAAATAATATCATCAAGAAATAAAGACATTTTATGCGACCGTAAAACCAATAATTACCAATAAATCTGTAATTGAATTTGCATAAGCGAATAATGTATATTAAGAATATTATAGTTTCAGTAATATTAAAACCTCTTTAGCAATGAAACTCCCGGAGCCATAACATTGCTACAATATCCATTCCATCTGCCATAAAACAGCAAACTCAAGTTTACATCGAAACTAAACCCAAGTCACGGTTCATAAACTTCCATCTGCTGTGAACAATGGTCATGAGCCCTGCAAACATGCATGTCCAGCCCCAGAACTTCACCCTCAACTTCTAATTCATTTGTTGTGTGCAAATGAAGAACTTCGAGGCGAAGGATTGTTTGTTGTTGCTTGGGAAAACTTGGAAGAGCTCTTGGAACTTATCGCGCTTATGACAATAGTGTCACCCACACTCAAACTATTGAGAGGTTGTTATAAATGGCCGTTGAACGAGGTGGCTCAATAAGGACGTAACTTTCAAGAAGATAATAAGTATTGTCGGGGTTATATACTTGGTGGTATATTAAACTTTAAACACGAGGATTGTTCAATAGAAACACGTTCGGACGCGACTGCCCAAGCCGCGACTTCGTCAAAATTTTATTATTTTTTGTGCAACCGAACGCGAACTAAGCATTTCGCAGCCGCAATACAGGCCGCGAAATTGGATTTCGCGACCGTTGTCATGGTAACGGACGCGAAATGAATTTCGCGGCCGTTGTCATGGTAGCGGCCGCGAAATTAGGTAAACAATCACTTTGACTCTTGAGAATTGCATGGTTTTGTTTATCAAATGTTAATCCCATAGCCACCTTGAAAGCTAACTTTCTATTTATAATGAAACTGTTGAAAATTAATAAAATTTGTAATTACATATTTTTGCGGTGGCACAAAAAATATTGTGTACACCTACATGCATGGTTTTGTTTATCAAATGTTAATCCCATAGCCACCTTGAAAGCTAACTTTCTATTTATAATGAAACTGTTGAAAATTAATAAAATTTGTAATTACATATTTTTGCGGTTGCACAAAAAATATTGTGTACACCTTGTCCGTGAAATCCTTTAGCGCCCTCGAGATTGTCTTGCCTCGGTCGCAAGCGGCCTCGGCGACAATGTTTCTCTCGGTACGCTAAAGAGTGATTTCGCGGTCTTGATATACAAATAACTATTTTGCAACAGAACTAAATATTTCGCAGACAATTTCGCGGCCGTTACCATAACAGCGGCCAGTAAGGAGTAAGTTTCCCGATCTAATATATAATAATAACCTTTCACCTAGATGGTTACGGCCAAAGCTGAACAATCGCATAAAATGTGTTACGAAGTTTCTTCTTCTTCTTCTCAGAATCAACATATACTGTTTTCAGCTATACCATTCTTACATGATGGTATTTCTAGAAATATTGACCAATAAAGATACCTGTCATAGTTTTAAGGTACTTGTTACTGAGATCTAAAAGATCTTTGGCGTTTATCAACGACTAACTAAGGCTATGAGGCTATGGCTGACTCCTCCAATGTTTTGATCTCCTTTTTACCTCCCGTTACCCTAGGTAAAAGAGGTATAGGGATCGTGCTAAAAATCTCATATCGTGATTTTGGTAAATGACCACGTTTTAAGGTCCCCAGAATCCAATTTTAAAATTTTCACGATGATGTCTGTGTGCATGTGTGTATGCGTGTATGTGTGTATGTGTATACGTGTGAATGTGTATATGTGTATGTGTGCATGTGTGTATGTGTGTATGTGTATGTGTGTATGTGTGTATGTGTGTACGTGTGTATGTGATGTGTGTATATGTACATGTATGTGTGTGTGTATGTGTGTATCCTTCACTCTAACTCAAATACTATCATTCAGAAAATTTTGAAACCTTGTATTTCGAACTTTTTCTGTAATGAAAAGAGCCCATTAGACTTTGGTGAAAATCGGATAACCGGAAATGGCACTTTACAATAAGTTCAAAATAGTTTTTCTTCGAAAAATACCTTTAAATGTTATTTTTTTTGAGATTAATAATAAAATAATAAAAATTAACGATTCACAATAATGCTTAAGCTAATCCTCATTTTTGAATTAGTGAATTCAATTCTATCCCGGTATTTAAAATTTAATATTTATTTTATTATAGTTCCGGTGGCTCAATAGTTAGAGCAACGCCTCATGTAATTAGTGTCCTCGAGGCTCTGGGTTCGAATCCCGCTAAGGCATGAATGTGTGTGAATGTGAACCCACTCTGTAATTAGGATTTGTTGAGGTGTTTAAAAGAAAGATAGTTACTTGGCTTAGATTAGACTATATTTTAAATTTTAAGAAATAAACTGTCAAAATTAGAGTAAAATTCGCTAATCCAAAAATAAGGATTAACTACTTAATCTTTTTTTGCGATTCGGGCTACAAATAGCGGGAGGTATTGTGTTGGCCACACCAGATTTTTACCTCCCGCTACGCTTGTTAAGGGAGGTGTAGGGATCACATATCGAGATTTTGGTATATGACCACATTGTAAGGTCCTAGAATCCAATTTTAACATTAATATATATATATATATATATATATATATATATATATATATATATATATATATATATATATTTGTACACCACTGTACATACAATAAATATATGTAACTTTTTTATTTTAAACATTTTTCTCAATTACTGATAGTATAGAAGTAATTTCACCAAATTCAGTTTTCCGCCATTATCTAGTGACATATAATTTTTTTTGGAAAAACAAAAGAACATCTTAGATGGCCCCTTATAGGTTCACAGAAAGTTCCATTTAACTGACATTGTATCTCTTATAGTTCTTGAGATCCCAATGGTGGCAGCTCTAAATGGGACACATTGTATAGGTAAGATTTTCCTGAAAAATGTGTCGCTCCGCCTGGCGTTCAAGGTGTGACATATATGACAAGACGTCAACCGCCATCAGAAAGAATACGGTTTTGTAAAATTATTGACGTCTGCCCATAATCGTTTTTCTTTTTTTTCTGTTTGCAACAGCATGGCCCATGCCAACGTTAATTTGCATCTGCGAAACCATTATGGCTGGCACTCATAATATGTCACTCTTGTTGCTATTTTCAATCTAGTCACTTTGAAGCTGCAAGTGTATAATAAATTATTATTTAATTACTGATGTTTGCTTGACTAGCTGCCAGAAATAACAATATAAATTTCATTTTCATCGAAGAGCGAGAGAGAGATCTTCGATTGCAGTAGTGGAAATATCCTGCGGTGGTCTGAATTGCATTTTAATGAATTCCGAATGGCTAGGTCAGAGCAAATTATATTGAGCTGGTAATTCCTGGCCAATAATAAATGATTTTGCGGCTGACGTGTCGCTGGCCAAGATTCGCTTGTTTACCAAAATGCATTTGTTTGTATCATCATAAGAGCTTTAATTAAGATTAATATGTCACATATTTGTTCGCCTTGTTTCCAAAAGGTGGGACTTCGTAAAAGATTTCTTATTAAAGTGTTTATAAATACATAATCTCTGTTTTCGCGAGTTTATACTAACGTCATCAATCGTAAGAATCGTGTTTGAAATCACCAGACGTAACGTTAAAACTGATTATTATAATATCACTATATTACGAAAAATTTAAAAATAGAAATGTCGTATTTTTTGTTTTCTTGAAATTATGTTTAATAACGCCTAAAATAATTATTAAAGATTTCGCGTGAAAGTTGTGACGTTAGCGTCACTCCGTCATAAGTAGAGAGAACCGACATACGTTACCATTAATATGGTAATACAATAATTGGTGCAAGAATAAAATACGTATCCATTACAAACTGTGTGGCTATGTGAAAATAAACAAAACGTAATAATGCAAAACAATTAAATTAATGCCAAAAAAGTATACATTTGTTTGTTACTTAATTTAACTGTTACGTTTTGTTTATTTTCACATAGTCACCTATAATATTTGTTTAAAAATTATTTCTAATATTTCTAAATTATCACATTTTTCTCGAAATTTTTCAAAAACATTAATAAAAAGTAATACATTGTTGAAAAGAGAAAAAAATGGCGGTTTCTATTTTATTAAAATAATTATAGGTTGCTATTCGAAAAATAAAAGTTGATAGTCGTATCTTGTAAACCTGACTTTATAAAAAATATCTACATCTGCCATCAAATAGTATATGTAAAATAATAAAACTTTTATATGAGCCATTTTTTTCTATTACTTATAATAAAAAAGTTAAAGGGGGAGGGGCGTCTTCCCAGACTCACCCTGTATATTCGGTCAAACCATGAAAGAAGAATAAATTACTCTGCGTTTTTTTTTCATTGTTTCAGTGCCTACTATTAATTTTTTTGTCAAATCGGTGTTTATCTCGTAAAAGTAAATCGGATTTATGTATAAATCTCGTTGGTAAAGTCGATTTAGAATCCGATTCTAAATCCAATCCAGATCGTTTATATCGTTTTCTTAAATACGATTTCTAATCCTAAATCCAATTAAATCCGATTAAAGGCGTCGATATAAACATACCCAATGACAAGTTTTGAGATTACAATAATTAAAACATAAATTATAATATAAATTTATTTAATAAATTAACTCTAGCACTAATTTGTCAGCATCTGTAAGTAACTAGTATTATACAATTCTAATTAAGTAATATCTGTTGAAGTGGTAAAATTCGGGTTTGGGGTTTGGGAATTTTCAATTATTCAATATTATATTGAGCAAATGTCTGAATTTTTGTTTAGAGTGCAAGATTATACACTTCAGAATATTATTATTCCCTCGGTGCTTCAAATTGCACTTCGTATTTTTCTTCCTTGGAGTATAATATCTACTCTATTTTTACAAATAATTATCTACGAATATCCTTTACTGTTTCTTAGCAATTGTCCTATTCACTAACTCACTAATGAAGTTGAATCCAAAAATGGTGGAATCGTCCCTAGCCGATTAACGATGAGCAATAACTCAATGCCGACGACAAATAAAATGATATAGTACGTAGTCTATACGTGCTGGTGAAATTCTACGGCGTGGGGCATTATCACCACTATAAATATCACCCGCACGGCCTCTTGTCGAACGAGAACGACTGTAATAGATGGCTTGTTTGCTGGTAATGTGGAGATCGACTGAGCATGTAAAATAGGACTCTTTTTCTTTCGCAGTTTATTCAACAAATAAAAAAAAATATATCATCACGGCTTATTACCCATTGTTGGGTGTACCAATCTGCTTTGTACACAAATATCGGTAATGATTTATTTATTTGTTAATCACTCAACAGGAACAGATGTTCCCAGTTACAGAGGATTATTGACAAAAATAAAGATAAATACAATGTAGTTACATGAAAACTTTGAAATAATGAAGAGACAATATTATAAATAGAAATAACTCAATTTAATTGCTAAAGATCAGACAAGAAATAGTTCATAATTTGTTTTCCAAATTTGGACTGAGTATCATAGAAAATGTCAAGATTGTTGATGTATATGGACACAGTGTTGAATGTAGCACACAACTGTCTAATTGGAGATCGAAGTTCATAGTTTGTTCTAGGGGTGCTGTATATGAAGGTTAATTTACGCCGAGAACCTAAGCGAGGTACGCCAAAATTTAGGCAAGCTAGCGAATGAGCATCATCAATTAGATTATTAACAAGTTTATAGAGATATAAACATGATTGGATTTTTCTACGGCAGTCCAAAGAAATAACATTGAACTCAATTAGACAGTTGGAGTAATTACAAATCGTATCAATGCGACGATGGTGGAATTTAGCACAACAATACCTTATAAATTTTTTCTGTATACTCTCCAGAGCTTGTACATGTTTAATATATACAGGATTCCAAATTTGTAATCCATATTCCAGTTTACTTCGCACAAATGAATAATACAAAGATTTGAGAGTCTGTAAATTATAAAACGCTTGTGTATTACGAATTATGAATCCAAGATTTTGGTAAGAAGCTTTTCGAATATCATTAAAATGGGGTATAAAGCTAAGTTTAGGATCGAACAGAATTCCTAAATCTTTGAATAAAGTTACTCGCTCCAAAATTGTATTATTCATTTGATAGTTAAACAGTATAGTTGTTTGCTTTAAAGAGTAGGACATAATTTTACATTTGCTAAAATTAAATAAAAGCTTTGAGGCTAAAGACCTATCAAGAACATTATTAATGTCAGATTGTAATAAAGCACAATCATTAGCATTGTTAACAATTCTGAAAAGTTTCAGGTCATCTGCATATAAAAGAACGTTAGAATGTTGAATAATATTAGTGATGCTATTGATGAAGAGAAGAAAAAGTAATGGCCCTAAATTAGGCCCTTGCGGGACACCAGAGGTTGCGTAATAACATTTAGAAGTAATACCATCAACACGAACACAAAGCTCGCGATGATGACATATTTGTACCGTGCGGGCGTTTACCAGGCGTCACCTCACGGGCACTCATTGCTGAGGTGGAGAGTGCACCACAGGGGTCAATTTTGTGCCATTTAAAATTGGAAATATTTGGCGTCGGTCGGGATTGAACCCTGTTCCCCAGATTCACGACTTAACAGTCAGGCACGCGGCCATGAGACCCCAAAAGTTTTCAATATCAAATATAGTAAACAGTAAAGTCCTCATACTTCTTAAGTGATAACCAGTGGCGTAACTAAGAGTTCGGGGGCCCGCCCGCAAAAAGTTTTTGGGGCCCGTTTTAATTGTAGCGTTTATCATGAGGAACTACATACCACAAGAACTTATGGAAATTGTGACTAGACTGAGTTGACATGTTAAGAAGCAAAATAATCAATATGGGAAGTCTGAAAATCCAAGATTATAGGCACCTTTACATCCCACCAAAGTCGTTGTATGTTGTGGCATTTACTATGAAAATGTGATTGGCCCGTAATTATTTTTACTTCCTTGTACGAAGTAAAGAAAGTATTGTAATCGCGAAAAATTTCGGTTTTGAGATTTCAACGGAAATATCCATTTGGACCATCTCTGAATCCATATTGACTAATTTCGTCGTGACGTCTGTACGTACGTACGTATGTGCGTACGTGTGTATGTATCTCGCATAACTCAAAAACGGTAAGCCGTAGAAAGTTGAAATTTTGTATTTAGGACTGCTATAACATCTAGTTGTGCACCTCCTTTTTTGGTGGTTACATAATTTCTAGAAATGGTACTTTATTTGAAGCCTATAATAGATTTTAATGAGAAACTATCTTAAAATATAATCTAACACTTTTCAAATTTGGTATATAAGACTTTTATGTCAATTGGAATAACATAGTGGATTTTGGTTAAAACAGGTTAACCGGAAGTGGCATATTACCTGAAGGTGTAAACAGTTTTTCTTCAATAAAATGGTTTCATTTTGATTTTAGAAATAAATGCTTCAAATAAAATTTTTAGAGAATTAAATTCTGTGTCTAGCACATCAAGTGTTATTAAATTAGCCTTTTGTATAAGCGAGATATGTATATTTAAAACTTATATAATTTTTGGTTTTTGTAATGAAGCTTGCTATGGATTAGGACAAAAAATAAAAAATAGATTCTAATGTCAAATTACGTCAAATATGTGCAATTATATACTTGGGTCTATACTTCATATTGGTCTTGTGTACAAGGAAGTCGTGTGGTGTCCACATCAGATTTTTTTTAAATTAAATTGGTGGCACAGTCCACTGGTGAAAGTTACAGGGAATTGATTAATAGATTTATTTAATGAAAGAACTTGGACAAAATATGGTATTAGTAAGATGGATCAGTATCATACAGTTTAAATAGTAGCAATTTTACGAAAATAATTCTCGTATCGTTATTTAATTCCACGTTTTGGTTTTTGGTAATACACATTGGCCGCCAGGTGTCCTAATTTGACAGCCCCAGACTTCTTTTTCTTGGGTTATTTTAAAGGAAAACTCTAGATCAGTTACAGGAAAATATTTGCTAAGAAATCGAAATTCTAGCGGCCGAAATGTGATAGAAAATAAAGAGCTTGATATTACATAGCGGATAAGTGGCCCCGTAGCCAATATTATTTTTGGTAATTGACATTTAAAAAAATAAAAGACTAAATAAATTTGTATGTTGCTAAAGATTAAATTCAAAATTTCGCAGTAGTAACAAAATTATAAATCATGTAAATTGGGGCCTCTCTAGAGCCGGGGGACCGCCCGCAATGCGGGCCCGTTAGTTACGCCACTGGTGATAACTTAATATTTCTCATATGTAGAGCATGTAGAGAGAATCATCTGGTAATATAGTCTTCCTCGAAATATATACAGAATTTAGTTCATATTGCAGACGTAAATAGCCTTGTATATCAGCTGGGAATAGGAAGAAAAAGTGAGTGTTTACGTGATGTTTGATACTATAAGCAGAGCACGCAGTAAAGTTTAAGAATTTTACGACTATGATGAATATATTAGACATATATGACGCAAATTAGTACTTTCAGTAGTAAACGTAACGGAGGAAATTATATAAATCACAGCTTTCTTTGATGATAACTTTGGAATGCCGTTAACTACCTAATATATGATCGTTTAAAATTTTATTGTCCCATATTTTTTTCAGAAGGAAGCACGAACTTTATACAGTTTTCAGCATAAGTAAATATGTAAGTATGCACATTTGAATTAATAAAAATTAAATGGCGAGAGATATTGTGTTGGCCACATCAGATTTTTACCTCTCGCTACCCTTAGTAAAAAGGTATAGGGATAGTGCTAAAAATCGCATATCGAGATTTTGGTAAATGATAACATTTTAAGGTCCACAGAATTCAATCTTAATATTTTCACGATGATGTCTGTCTGTATGTGTGTGTGTATGTATGCGTGTGTGTATGTATGTATGTGTGTGTGTGTGTGTGTGTGTGTGTGTGTGTGTGTGTGCGCGTGTGCGTGTGTGTGTGTGCGTGTGTGTGTGTATGTGTGCGTGTGTGTGTGTGAATGTAAGTATGTGTGCGTGCGTGAGTGTGAGTGTGAGTGTAAGTGTGTGTGTATACTACAATTCCAACAATTATAATTCGTTCGTATTCTTTTTCGTTACATCTATATGAAGAGCTGATTAGATTTTGGTGGTCAACAGGAAGTACTCTCATTTGAAGATTTTAACAGTTTGTCTTGAAAAAACGATATTAACTATCGTTTTTTCACATTTAATGTTATTATAAATATTAAAGAATATTTTATTTTCTATACGATTTGAATGCGTTTTATACTTCATATTAAATGGATATAGAGTTTAAAATTATAAAAAAAGTAAATATCATATATTAGTCAGCTATGCTATAACTCTGGAAACAGCTGATCTTTTAAGAAAATTCTGATTGAAAGGTGACAATGTCATGTGCAGTTGGCAGTATATTTGTGTTATAATTTTACTGAAAATATAGGATCTTTTGCTAGAAACTTTCTATATGGAATTTGTATAAAATACATACAACTGCCTAATGTACAAGAAATTAAATCTTTTGGAAAGAACTTTCTGTATGACTTTTATACAAAATACATAGAACTGACGCACAACTGACGGAAGGTAATGTGCTGGCCAAATCAGATTTTTTACCTTCCGCTACTCTTGATAAGGGAGGTATAGGGATCGTGCTAAAAATCGCATATCGAGATTTTGATAAATGACAACGTTTTAACGTCCCTAGAATCCAATTTTAACATTTTCACAATGATGTCTGTGTGTATGTGTATGTGGATCCTCAACTCTAACTCAAATACTATCATTCAAAAAAATTTGAAACCTTGTATTTCAAACTTTTTCTGTAATGGACAGAGCCAATTAGATTTTGGTGAAAATCAGATAATCGGAAATGGCTCCTTACTAGAAGCTCACAATAGTTTTTCTTCAAAAAATACCTTTCAATGTTATTTTTCGAGATTAATATTATTATAAAAACATTAAAGATTATTAAATTTTCTATATATTTGCATTAATACTTTTTCTATATATTTTATGTATAAATTTATAAAATTATCTATAATTTAAATCCCAGAGCCTACGTTTTAAACAAACAAAACAGTTATTCAAATATATGTAACTGACAGATAAATGTCACTATCAAAAAACTAATCATTTTAAAATAATATTAGTAAAGTAAAGGAAAAGTAAATAGAATAATAGAAAAGGAATTCAATACAGTTTCCAGCATTAGTAAATTTGTAGGTTTGTATTTAGATTAATAAAAATTAACGATTCACAAAAATATTTAAGCTAATCCTCATTTTTGGATTAGTGAATTCTATTCTATCCCGGTATTTAAAATTTAATCTTCATTTTATTATAGCTCCGGTGGCTCAATGGTTAGGGCAACGCCAGTCATGAGTGCCATCGGGGCTTTGGGTTCAAATCCCATTAAGGCATGGATGTGTGTGAATGTGAAGCACTTTGTAATTGGGTTTTAATCTTGTTGAAGGGTTTAAAAAAAGGTAATTACTTGGAGTAGATTAGACTATATTTTAATAAATAAACTGTCAAAATTAGAGTAAAATTAGCTAATCCAAAAATAAGGATTAACTTAAGCCCAGTTGCATAAAGAATTTTTAACTTTAATCACGTTGTTAACTTTGACAAGGCTTCTTTTCCAATGTATTTTTGATACGTATCCATGGTTACAATGTGTAGTTAAACACATGATCAGCTAACAACGTTTTATGCAACTGGTCAGGGGATATAATTTGGTGCAGCTCTGGCTTGTTTCTGCAGTTCTAATTTAAAAAATGCAGCTCTAAATCCAAATTTTGCAGTTGCTTTCACTTCTCTCTATATTATTTATTATTCAAATCAGTACATTAAATAAGAATTACAAAATATATTTTTAATTATTAGAACGCGCGTTTCCCGTAACATATCTGGGTATTGTCGCGGCTTAAATGTATATACCTATTCTTTTGTATGTATTAATAATAATAATAATAATAATAATAATAATAATAATAATAATAATAATAAATCTTTTATTTCTGCAGATACATTACACTGTATATAGAAAACGTCACACAGTAATTCAAGACAAATTCATTCACATTATAAAAATTATTAACGTTAGATTTAGGTATATAGAAGTCATTTTCGTTTCTAGTTTGGTACTTATGAATGTTTGAGTTGAGTTTTAATTTATTTCTCTTCTGAAATATCTAAAGACAAATGTCAAGTGTATAGAAGTCAGTCACTGTAAGCAGTTTAAGTTTTTTGAAAAGTGGTTTACAAGCTGAGTTCTTATATGCTCTTAGTAAACATCTAATTATTCTTTTTTGAGCGATAAAGACAAATTGAGCACAAGTAGAGTTACCCCAAAACCTGAACCACAACCCAATACCGTAGTTTATTCTTGACTCTACAGATGCATGGTAGAATATTAGATTGTATGTTCAAATATTCCTTCAAATACCGTACGTATGTATGTAGTGAAATAATTTTAATCAAATTAATTTTGATTTATTTCTTTACATAAAAAGGCGTTAAACCTGTAACTGTTCATTCTATGAAAATATGTAAGTTTCAATGTACTAAAAAATCGCCTTCCCACCGGTATCCTTGGACAAAAACGTGCAGCTCAAATTTTTCAAATTATATCCCCTGCAACTGGCCCTTAATATTTTTTTCGTACCTCCGTCCAATTTGACTAGTATTACAGACCTCAAAATCGTCCAGAAACGCGCTGTTGCTGACCTAGGCCAGCAAAAGGAGTTGGCATTACTGTTCTGGTGATATGTCAATTTAAGATTATTTTCAACACAAGAATTAGCAAATTGTTTACAAATTTTAGGGCTAAATCTTTAATTATTGTAACTTAAATAACTCAATTTTGTCATAAAAATAATAATATGCTGTCATTGCTGTCATCTCGTATAGATTAAATAAAAGTTCCAACTTTAGGACTAATTTGTTTCGTTTGTTTTGTAATTACAACTAACTTCACGTGATACAATTGAGTTTCCGCTATCTGTCATTGAAAATATGCGAAAGTATATAAAATATATATGTAACTAATGTTTGTATGACATATTTTCAATAAATATGAAATAATTACGCATTTTAAGCTCAAATGTAAGTAATTATATTTAAACTTGCAATGCAAAACCGATAAAAATATATGTTCATTTTTTTAGGTTATGTAAAATAGAATAAAGTGTTGAGAAATATACGAAGAATTTATGGAGATGTCGGCACAAAAAATCTTGTGTATCACACGCCCAGAAACTGTTTTGCGAGATCTCGTATTTGCAGGCCTCGCTTTCAGCTTGGCCTGTCAAAATAAACTCGTTCTCGCAAATATTCAGTTTCTGGACTAGTGATACAAATAACTATTGTGACTCGGGTTGTAAATGGCGGGAGGCATTATGTTGGCCACACCAGATTTCTTTTAAGTTGTTGTTCATGGTAAAACTACAGTGCATAATTTTACCGTGTGTTAAATACAGAGGGCATTGGTTTCTCTCTGAGGTAAGCATTGTTCCATATACAACATTTCCAGTTTTACAAATGATGTTTGCCGGTCTACCGGTGCATGTTAGCCTTTGTAATTATGATTAATTATATATGTTTTATGTGCGCACCCTGGACTTGCCGCTGGCCGAAGTAATTAAAACTGCTTCGCAGACAAATTTCTAAAAGTTAATCGTAATTTGTTTGCAGTTTGCTTAATGACTAGCCGCAGATGTGTGGAGGCTGTGTGCTGTACGTAGCATCAATCAGAAAAAAAAACTTACTCCTAATCGTGATATATGACTGGGCTAATTACACATTACCAGATGAATTGCTATTCTAACTCGACAGAATTGATGGAATTATGTAAAAATTGTTAGCGTTGGGCTTATAAGCGATGATTAGGGAAGTGAAACGCAGTGTTTTATGTTTGGGAATTTTTTGGTAATTGATATAAATCGCTACACAGATTATTCAGCTCCCACCTTGGTAATAAATTAACTGGCAACCTGTCGCGGCATAAATGGAAATTGTGTTTTTTTCCTGCTTACAACAATACATACGTATCGCTTCAAATATTGTATTCATGCCGACTTTCCAACAACTCTTTTTCATCAACATTAAATGAACATAATACTCCTTTCAAAAGAGATAATTCTATGGGAACAATCATTTGGATTTTTTCTCTAGTATCATCAATCTTTACCTCCCGCTACTCTTAGTAAGGGAGGTATAAGGATCGTGCTAAAAATCGTATATCGGAAACTTTGAAACCCTGTAGTTATACCTTATTCTTATATAGAAAGAAAAAATAATATATTTTGTGTAAATCAGATAACCAGAAATAGCACTTTACTTGAAGCTCAAGATAGTTTTTCTTCGAAAAATACCTTTACCTGTTTTTTTTTTTCGAGATTTATGTTATTATAAGAATTAAAAATTATTAAATTTTCTACAGGTATGCATTAATACTTTTAATATATATATATATATATATATATATATATATATATATATATATATATATATATATATATATATATATATAATACCGTGTGTCTGTCTTAAAGGTGTACATAGGAGATTAACATGGGAAATCAGTTTTTTGCAGTTTCCTGCTCGCCTAATTATTTTAAGCAAAAATGCGTCAAATAAAAGTTTTAGGGCATAAAATTCTGCATCCTAAATCAATGAACAGAATTACTTTTACATGCTTTGTAACGACAGAAATTAATTTTAAAAATGTCGAAAATTACGTTAAAAATATCGACAGCCATGGAATTGAACAAAAAAATAAATAAATGCTTGACGTTTTATCTGTCACAACGTAAGTTAACTTATTTGACGTTTCTGACAATTTGATAAATCGTCAAGCATTTATTTATTTTTTGTTCAATTCCATGGCTGTCGATATTTTGAACGTAATTTTCGAAATTTTCATAATTAATTTCTGTCGTTACAAAGCATGTAAAAGTAATTCTGTTCATTGATTTACATGCAGAAATTTATGCCCTAAAACATTTATATGACGCGTTTTTGCTTAAAATAATTAGACGAGCAGGAAACTGCAAAAAACTGATTTCCCATGTTAATCTCCTATGTACACCTTTAAGATAGACACACGGTATATATATATATATATATATATATATATATATATATATATATATATATATATATATATATATATATATATATATATATATATATATATATTATGGATTTTTAAAAAGAAAATAGTAAGTAGAACAATAGTCATATGGAAAGGAACTCTATAATTAAAAATCTGGTGTGGCCAACACAATACCTCCTGCCATTTACAGCCCGAGTCATAAAAAAGATTAAGCTAATCCTTATTTTTAGATTAGCGAATTTTGGCAGTTCATTTTTTAAAATATAGTATAATATAATCCAAGTAACTACCTTTTTTGTTAATGAAATGAGATTAAATTTGAATTACCGGGATAGAATAGAATTCACTAATCAAAAAATGAGGATTAGCTTAACCTTTTTTGCGAACCGTTAATTTTTATTAATCTAAATACATACCTACATATTTACTTATGCTGGAAACTGTATTGATTTCCTTTCCTATTATTCTATTTACTTTTTTCTTTTCAAAACGTTACTATTATTAATTTGAAATGATTAGTTCTATAATAGTGACATTTATCTGTCAGTTACACGCATTTGAATAACTGCGTAACCAAGGAGTTTTGTTTATTTAAAGCGTAGGCTCCGAGATTTAAATTATAAATAATTTTATAAATTTATCTATAAAATATGTATTCATGCAAATCTGCAGAAAATCTAATAATCTTTAATTTTTATAATAACATTAATCTCGAAAAAATAACATATAAACTTATTTTTCGAAGAAAAACTATTTTGAGTTTCAAGTAAAGTGCTATTTCCGGTTATCCGTTTTACATAAAAATCTGATGGGCTCTTTCCATAAGAGAAAAAGGTCGAAATACAAAGTTTCAAATTTCGTTAACAATCACCTTCGGCATTAATTTTTTCTTCTAGAGTAGTGAAGAGAGCAGCTCACATATCCCTGGAAGTGGTACGTGCTGCAATAGATGAGATTGTAGAAGGGTGTATGTGTTTATTAATAAGTTATGTTAATGTATAGTAAATCATTTATTAATAGCCCCTATTACTGCATGATTTTTATTATTAAACAATTTTAGTGGGTAACCGTAGATACACATATCATTAATGAACAATAATTGTAAAAACTTTAAACGTTATTAACCTAAAAAAATAAACATTAGATTTTTTAATTGAGTAAGATACGGTCAACGAAAAATGATTATTGATCTCAACAATATTTCAATCATTAATCACCCTTATTAATATACTTGATTGTTAAATAACTATTTACATATATTTCTTTGTTTATAGCCTACTCAGAGGTAGTTTTCTCTTTGAACACACTGGGTCGAATTCAGCACTCTTCACTAGTGTAACGGCCGTCTCTGGTAACTACGGAAATAGTTTGCATCTTTTTCTAATCAATATATCAGCGCATATTTTGCTCTTTATATTGTTATTTTTAGATAAGCTTCTTTAGTTAAAGAAGACTGATGAATTCGACCCACAGTTTCTATTTACTGCAATTTATTTCAATGATCGTTTGAAAACAGCTAAAAAACCTGTGTCCACCACCTGTATTAAGCCTGTCTCCCTTGTTGTAGTAAACGATGATAAAGGGATATTTACTTTATCCAGTGGTGTAATTAAACACACCTATATTTACATGGTTGATTAGATTTGGACTCTTCCATATAGCCATTTGCATAGAGTTTTGTTTGTTCTCACGCTAATCACATTGCAATGGACAAACATAGAAGATATGTGTATTGTGTACTTTATCAACTGATTTTATCTAGGTATGGGTTATGACCATAGCGCGACAATGCCACAAAATGATATATTTAACAAATATGGGAAGTTAAACATACTCCTAATAGTGTATATAATATAAGTATGAATAAAAGCTAATGGTTAACGGTATTTAAAATTTAATCTTCATTTTATTATAGGTCCGGTGGCTCAATGGTCATGAGTGCGCTCGGGGCTCTGGGTTCGAATCCCACTAAGGCAAGGATGTGTGCGAATGTGAACTCACTCTGTAATTGGATTAGATTAGATGATATTTTAAGAAATAAACTGTCAAAATTAGAGTAAAATTCGCTAATCCAAAAAAGGATTAACTTTATCTGTTTTGTGATTGTGACTCGACCTGTAAATTACGGGAGGTATTGTGTTGGCCGCACCAGATTTTTTTTTAAAAGCCAGTCAATATAATTTTTTCTCTCCGTTCAAATTTTTGTGAAATTAATATTTTTCATGGTTTTGCATCTATGTATATAACTTTCAACATAAAATTCTTGAGGGGTATGGATATTCTAGACTAGGTTAAAATTCAAATATGTTTTTGTTGTTTTTTTGTTATTAATAAACCCTGTTTTCAAATAAATCGTATATGTATTTGTATTATTATTTTTTATTAATAATCTAGAGTGTGTGCTACAGTAAAAACGTACTACGCGTAGAATGCTCATTATAATGGTATTGAAAATATTTATGGAGGGGGTGTTTAGGGGGGGGGGCTCAAAATTTAATTGCGCTTGGGGTTTTTCAAGTGCTAAATCCGACACGTGTGGTTAATGTATAACAGTTTGTGTTTGTAAAATAAAGATCAATAATGAAATCCATATTTAAATTCTTGCTCTAACGATCATTATTACACTATATTTATTGTAGGAGTAATATATTTAAAGAAATAAAAGTTTATATGGTTATTAGTGCTATATTGCACCTAACGTAACACGTTTAAAGTTGCGCGTTAGTACATATCTATGATTCAGTTTTTTGTGTTATTTAGCAGTGAATAGACGTATTTTTGTGCGTATTAAGAGACGGTTTTGAAACTATTATTTAAAGTGAAATATGAATATTTATGTGCAGTGGTACGTGTAGTGCTCTCTTTAGGTCGAAAGATTTTCTATATCTGGTAAGTACAATTATTCTACTTAAGCTACGTTCACGTTCTATAGATATGAGACGCTTTTGAGATTTTTCCTTCACATTTATTCTCAAACACATTGCCAGATTGATCTATATTACGAAAGCATTATTATAATTATAGATTACGAAGCCTGTTTTTTTAACTAAATCGCTCTATACAAGTGGATCCCTAATACACTAATACGGATCGTTATTCTTATATTGCATTGCAATACCATTACATAGTCGAAATTAATATACTATTAAGTGTTGTATGTTTAACACAATTTAGTGGTATAGAAAAATTAGTATTAAATTTTGAACATTTCTACCAAATTTGTAAATGGTAACACTCTGTGGGGTTGGATTCTATAACTCGTCCGTTATCAAACGGTACCGTTATCACTATGGTCACGTAGAAAATGACATTTTATTTGATAACTATGACGTAAATATGCCATTCACCTTATAATAAATACGTTTCTATAGTGATAACGGTACCGTTTGATAACGGACGAGTTACAGAATCCTACCCATCTCCCAGTTAATCCCCACGTCATTAATTTCTGATGCAAGAATTACAAAACTTTTATTTAGCATCTTTGTCGTACACACATGGCATATATGAGACATTTATTCGCTATCTCATTGTCGTCGGTTTTTCAGAGGGGCATAAGCTATCTCCGTCTAACCAACGGCAAAAAATGAAATAAAAACTGTATTGTAACCGCGATAACAAGTGTCATTTTCCGTCATCCATGTGATTAAGGTGATTTTGGCGTCGATAATAATTTGTGCTTCGTTGCGTGTTAGTCATTTGTTTAATTCTTGGGATTATACATATTGTGCATTTTGCTATTGCAAAGACAATTATTGCAACATATTGCTTTTGGAAAATAAAAAGAGGTATTTTTTATCCAATATACTTATACAGTTATATGGTTTATTATTTATAAATAACTATTTTTATTTCGAATTTTGATGAATAACGAAATTGACACAATATAGGTCGTATTGTCAGTGTTTACCAGTTTTGATATTACATCATAATTATTCAAAGTGTCACTTCGAATTTTAGTGACAGTAGGTATATTAGCGAACAACAAAATTATTGCAAATGAAATATTGAAAATGTCAAATGTCAATATTATATACTCAGGGACTAAAATGCATATTCAATCCTGTGGGTGAAGTTTATTTCTCGAGCCGAAGGTGAGGGAAATAATCACCTGAGGGATTGAATGCACTTTAATCCTGTGGTATATACGCTATTTTTCGCACTCCCGTATCAAATGGAACCATATTAGTGTAAAAGAAATTAATCTTCTCCTCAAAATGTAGTGCAGATACGAATAAATAAATCATTTGTAACTATATGATGTTATGGAAACATCTTGTTTATTTTTACTTTAGTCCCCTAGGAATTTTTTTCATATTTAATACCTCTGAGACTGAATTTGAACTTTAGTACGTGAAATGAGTGATTAGAATCGCTCTTTAGTCTCCTATCAATCTCTATCTTATATCAAACTAGAAAATTAAATCCCTATAATGAACCCATGGTAACAATATGACATCATCAATTCCCTCCCTTCCCTGGCGATTTGAACCATATGTTTACTATTGATGACGTGGGGATTAAGTCTTGCAAACGGACTTTATATAAATTATGAATCAACACAGTAAGTTTTCAATAATCAACGCAGCTTCCATTAAACAAATGAGAAAAATTAATGAAGAGTAATATCCTTTTTGGATAAAGTTTCATCCGCACTTAAAATGCGCTTTTGAATATTAAAATATGCATATTTTCTTCAAATTGAATTTTCCGTATTTTACCTGCGCTTTATTTGAGTTGACGTGCAATTTTGCACTGTCATTTCTAATTACTGATTTAAATATTTGCAAACTTATCGTCGGTTTTGCATGTGTATCTCGATTATAATTTTCGGGGGGAAGAAGAAACTTTTTGAAGCAAACAGCAAACTTTGTCATTATAATCTAAAGGAAAAAAGTTAAATTAAGCAGAATTATTTTTCATTAAAAAATGAAATAAATATTCATGACGATATTCGACTTTGCAATTCAAACGGATGTCGAGTAATATATCCTTCTAGTCAAGGCCTTCGTGATCTCGGCACGCGAAGCTGACATTCATTTTTCAAGCTTGATGTGATTTTTTTTATTGTAATTACTTTATTTAAAAACAGAACGGGTTGTTATATGTCTTCCACAAATTCTGGAGTTGGATAGAATGTTACAGTGAGCTGTTTTCAGTGAAAGTACGTGCGTAATTTATGGAAATTATACCATGTATATACATGAAAAACTCTTCATTAACATATGTGATTTTTCATGACATGTTATTTACTAAGAGGTCATAAGAAAATATCAGCTAACTAGATCTAAACGAAGAAGTAGTAAAAACGGTAAATGACGGCGTAAGAACTCTGTAAAAAAATAAAAAATAAATAATGGTGTGGCCAACACAATACCTCCCGCCATTTACAGACCGGGTCACAAAAAAGATTAAGTTAATCCTTGTTTTTGGATTAGCGAATTTTACTCCAATTTTGACAGTTTATTTGTTAAAATATAGTCTAACCTAATCCAAGTAACTACCTTTTTTAAACCCCTCTACAGGATTAAATCCCAATTACATAGTGGGTTCACATTCAGACACATCCATGCCTTAGTGGGATTCGAACCCAGAGCCCCGAGGGCACTCATTACATAAGGCGTTGCTTTAACCATTGAGCCAGCGGAGTTATAATAAAATGAAGGTTAAATTTTAAATACCGGGATAGAATAGAATTCACTAATCCAAAAATTAGGATTAGCTTAAACATTTTTGTGAATCGTTAATTTTTATTAATCTAAATACATATCTACATATTTGCTTATGCTGGAGACTGTATTGAATTCCTTTTCTATTGTTCTATTTACTTTTTTCTTTTTAAAACTTTTCTAATATTATTTTGAAATGATTACTTCTTTGATAGTGACATTTATCTGTCAGTTACATACATTTGAATAATTGCGTTTTGTTTGTTTAAATTTAAAGCGTAGGCTCTGGGATTTAAATTATAGATATTTTTACAAATTTATCCATAAAATATATAGAAAAAGTATTAAGGCAAATCTATAGAAAATTTAATAATCTTAAATTTTTATAATAACATTAGTCTCGAAAAAATAACATTTAAAGGTATTTTTCGAAGAAAACCTATTTTGAGCTTCTAGTAAAGTGCCATTTCCGGTTATCCGATTTTCACCAAAATCCGATGGGCTTTTTTTATTACAGAAAAAGTTCGAAATACAAGATTTCAAAATTTTCTGAATGATAGTATTTGAGTTAGAGTGTAGGATCCGCATATGCATACACATACACACACATACACATAGACATCATCGTGAAAATGTTAAAATTAGATTCTAGGGACCTTAAAACGTGGTCATTTACCAAAATCTCGATAAGCGATTTTTTTTGTATGTGACGTTTTTACGCCTAGTGCAAAACCACCATTATTTTGAGTAAAGTATGAAAATCTAATGGAATGGACATTTTCAATTTAACGGCTATCTTTCTATCGCTGCAAATAGTAAAAAAATGGCGCGAACAATCGCCAGTTGGGCTGTCAAACGAAACGTCAAAAATATTGCAGTCATTAAAATACCTGTATTCTCAGTGAAAATTTGCGCTGTTAGACATTTTAACTTCAATAGAAGCTTTTGTAACTTATTTCGATAAGATTTTTTAAAGTTATTTGAGATATTCACACATTTTACGTCTAATTTTTTTAGAAACAAACACTATAGATCTCAGCTGTTCTTACTATGTGCAGATCCCCATTGCGCATATCTTCTATCTCTTTAAATTGAAAAGGTCCATTATTTATGTACGTATAATAATTTTTGAAATAAACGTTTAAGTATTAACTTCGTAAAAAAATTGAAAACAAATAAATGAAAATCAAAGCATAATATGTTAATATTAATATTTTGTTTAAATTTCTGTTGTAATTAAATATTACAATTTCCAGAAATTCATACTATATTATTATATTCATGTGTATATTTCGGATAATTAATTTAATAAATTTATTTACTTACCTGTCATAGTAGTAGTCCCTGAAACAAAACAAAACCAAATTATTATTCTATACCACGAATGCATATCATATTCACATAATCCCGTGATTCATTATGTATATTTCAAATATCACACACAACAAAACTAACTATTGCCTTTGTTAAAATCGTGAACCTTAATAATAAAAGTCTCACGTTAATATACGCTATTGGAAAATGTTATTCAAATCCGCGATGTCAATTAAATCACTGTAAAATATTATGATGGATTCAGATAATGCAGTGATTATAAATTAATAGGAAGCTCATAGAAATGTTTGATTATATTTTTGGCTCAAATTAAATTGTTATAAATCACATATTGATAATTAATATATACTGATATTTGTTTATGTAATCTGATAGATAATTACATGTTATTTTCATATATGATGTATTTTAAATATCAAATTAGTTGATTAGTTTAATGTATGTATAATTTAATTTCAATGTTTGATACTTGTATTATGGAAATGATATTCTGACAGATAATATATATTTTGATGTGTTATGGCATACATCATATCTCTAAACTTTTGGAATTGTTGCAAATATTGAAAATTGTATCCTAAATAATATACGAGCCCAAAATTATATTAGTTAACAACTTCAACATAAAAATTATAAAACTAACGCGAATGGTGAGATATTTCTATAAATTTCTTTCGACAAGTTCAAAATATAGATTTTAAATTTACAAAAACTAAAAATTTTATTCAAGTATTCCACTATTTAATAATGGGTTACATCGACTTTATTAGTAATACTAGCTTAAAATCTAGTAGGCATTGTATCCCTGCACATTTTCCTGTGAGTATTGCCCCTTACGTCTGTCAAGGTAGGTTTTACTGTATGTACTGGATTGTTTTTCATTGTTTCAAAAGTCAGGGCCGATCCTAACTTATCAGCCGCCTTTGTTCTTATATAAAAATCGAAGGCATTGGACAGTCTGATATAAACAAGCATCAGAAGTGAATAGTTGGTGACATAAAAAAGCCGTCGACGAGTAGTGAACATAAATAGATGTATGTTTGAAGGTTGTAGATAATGGTTGATTTTGACTAATAACACACGTATCTCGAACAGACATTGTCTTTATTTTTACAAAAAATATACTACACGACGTTTCGATTGATAATATCTCCAATTGTTATCAAGGCGTATGATAGTGATCTTCGTGATACTTTGTGGGATGTACTCAGAGAGTACGGCGTGAATGGAAACTTGCTGGGAGCGATTCGTGCATTGTATAAGGATAGTGAGGCTGCTGTAAGAATAGATGGTATGTTGAGTGATTGGTTTCGTATAAATGTTGGGGTGAAACAGGGCTGTGGTATGTCTCCGTGGTTGTTCAATTTGTATATGGATGTGTTGTTGCGGAGAGCATTGAGTGAAATGGATGGTGTACAAATTGGTGAAAGTATTGTGCCTGCGTTAGCGTATGCGGATGATGTAGTTGTATTAGGTGAAAATGAACAGCAACTCAGAAGAATGATAGAGAGAATACATGTAGTTCGAAGAAGTATGAATCTGGAGTTGAATGTTGATAAATCCAAGGTGTTAGTATTTGAAAGGAGTAAATTGGTGACTACGTGCAATGTGTTGGTGGATGGAGTGATCCTGGAGCAAGTGAATGAGTTTGTATATTTGGTAGTATGATGTCAAGGGATGGTCAAATTGATAGGGAAATTGAAAGGAGAGTGAGTACGGGGTGTAAGGTAATGGGTGCTCTGGGTACGTTTGCTCGAAACGTAAACGTATCTAGAGAAGCTCGTTTAAGTGTGTATAATGGAGTGCTAGTGCCTGCTTTGATGTATGGAAGCGAATATTGGGCATGGACGGGAAAGCATAAAAAGATAGTGACTGATAATAATAATAATAATAATAATAATAATAATATATCATCACGGCATATTACTGGAAATGAGGTATTTACGTGGAGTGTTGTTGAAAGAGAGACTGATTATTTTTTGGATGATGTTATTGTTATTCTTTCGGGCTTGTGCTAACCCATTAAGTGGGAAATGCGTGATTTTATGTATGTATGTATGTATGTATGTATGTATGTATGTATGTATGTATGTATGTATGTATGTATGTATGTATGTATGTATGTATGTATGTATGTATGTATGTATGTATGTATGTATGTATGTATGTATGTATGTATGTATGTATGTATGTATGTATGTATGTATGTATGTATGTATGTATGTATGTATGTATGTATGTATGTATGTATGTATGTATGTATGTATGTATGTATGTATGTATGTATGTATGTATGTATGTATGTATGTATGTATGTATGTATGTATGTATGTATGTATGTATGTATGTATGTATGTATGTATGTATGTATGTATGTATGTATGTATGTATGTATGTATGTATGTATGTATGTATGTATGTATGTATGTATGTATGTATGTATGTATGTATGTATGTATGTATGTATGTATGTATGTATGTATGTATGTATGTATGTATGTATGTATGTATGTATGTATGTATGTATGTATGTATGTATGTATGTATGTATGTATGTATGTATGTATGTATGTATGTATGTATGTATGTATGTATGTATGTATGTATGTATGTATGTATGTATGTATGTATGTATGTATGTATGTATGTATGTATGTATGTATGTATGTATGTATGTATGTATGTATGTATGTATGTATGTATGTATGTATGTATGTATGTATGTATGTATGTATGTATGTATGTATGTATGTATGTATGTATGTATGTATGTATGTATGTATGTATGTATGTATGTATGTATGTATGTATGTATGTATGTATGTATGTATGTATGTATGTATGTATGTATGTATGTATGTATGTATGTATGTATGTATGTATGTATGTATGTATGTATGTATGTATGTATGTATGTATGTATGTATGTATGTATGTATGTATGTATGTATGTATGTATGTATGTATGTATGTATGTATGTATGTATGTATGTATGTATGTATGTATGTATGTATGTATGTATGTATGTATGTATGTATGTATGTATGTATGTATGTATGTATGTATGTATGTATGTATGTATGTATGTATGTATGTATGTATGTATGTATGTATGTATGTATGTATGTATGTATGTATGTATGTATGTATGTATGTATGTATGTATGTATGTATGTATGTATGTATGTATGTATGTATGTATGTATGTATGTATGTATGTATGTATGTATGTATGTATGTATGTATGTATGTATGTATGTATGTATGTATGTATGTATGTATGTATGTATGTATGTATGTATGTATGTATGTATGTATGTATGTATGTATGTATGTATGTATGTATGTATGTATGTATGTATGTATGTATGTATGTATGTATGTATGTATGTATGTATGTATGTATGTATGTATGTATGTATGTATGTATGTATGTATGTATGTATGTATGTATGTATGTATGTATGTATGTATGTATGTATGTATGTATGTATGTATGTATGTATGTATGTATGTATGTATGTATGTATGTATGTATGTATGTATGTATGTATGTATGTATGTATGTATGTATGTATGTATGTATGTATGTATGTATGTATGTATGTATGTATGTATGTATGTATGTATGTATGTATGTATGTATGTATGTATGTATGTATGTATGTATGTATGTATGTATGTATGTATGTATGTATGTATGTATGTATGTATGTATGTATGTATGTATGTATGTATGTATGTATGTATGTATGTATGTATGTATGTATGTATGTATGTATGTATGTATGTATGTATGTATGTATGTATGTATGTATGTATGTATGTATGTATGTATGTATGTATGTATGTATGTATGTATGTATGTATGTATGTATGTATGTATGTATGTATGTATGTATGTATGTATGTATGTATGTATGTATGTATGTATGTATGTATGTATGTATGTATGTATGTATGTATGTATGTATGTATGTATGTATGTATGTATGTATGTATGTATGTATGTATGTATGTATGTATGTATGTATGTATGTATGTATGTATGTATGTATGTATGTATGTATGTATGTATGTATGTATGTATGTATGTATGTATGTATGTATGTATGTATGTATGTATGTATGTATGTATGTATGTATGTATGTATGTATGTATGTATGTATGTATGTATGTATGTATGTATGTATGTATGTATGTATGTATGTATGTATGTATGTATGTATGTATGTATGTATGTATGTATGTATGTATGTATGTATGTATGTATGTATGTATGTATGTATGTATGTATGTATGTATGTATGTATGTATGTATGTATGTATGTATGTATGTATGTATGTATGTATGTATGTATGTATGTATGTATGTATGTATGTATGTATGTATGTATGTATGTATGTATGTATGTATGTATGTATGTATGTATGTATGTATGTATGTATGTATGTATGTATGTATGTATGTATGTATGTATGTATGTATGTATGTATGTATGTATGTATGTATGTATGTATGTATGTATGTATGTATGTATGTATGTATGTATGTATGTATGTATGTATGTATGTATGTATGTATGTATGTATGTATGTATGTATGTATGTATGTATGTATGTATGTATGTATGTATGTATGTATGTATGTATGTATGTATGTATGTATGTATGTATGTATGTATGTATGTATGTATGTATGTATGTATGTATGTATGTATGTATGTATGTATGTATGTATGTATGTATGTATGTATGTATGTATGTATGTATGTATGTATGTATGTATGTATGTATGTATGTATGTATGTATGTATGTATGTATGTATGTATGTATGTATGTATGTATGTATGTATGTATGTATGTATGTATGTATGTATGTATGTATGTATGTATGTATGTATGTATGTATGTATGTATGTATGTATGTATGTATGTATGTATGTATGTATGTATGTATGTATGTATGTATGTATGTATGTATGTATGTATGTATGTATGTATGTATGTATGTATGTATGTATGTATGTATGTATGTATGTATGTATGTATGTATGTATGTATGTATGTATGTATGTATGTATGTATGTATGTATGTATGTATGTATGTATGTATGTATGTATGTATGTATGTATGTATGTATGTATGTATGTATGTATGTATGTATGTATGTATGTATGTATGTATGTATGTATGTATGTATGTATGTATGTATGTATGTATGTATGTATGTATGTATGTATGTATGTATGTATGTATGTATGTATGTATGTATGTATGTATGTATGTATGTATGTATGTATGTATGTATGTATGTATGTATGTATGTATGTATGTATGTATGTATGTATGTATGTATGTATGTATGTATGTATGTATGTATGTATGTATGTATGTATGTATGTATGTATGTATGTATGTATGTATGTATGTATGTATGTATGTATGTATGTATGTATGTATGTATGTATGTATGTATGTATGTATGTATGTATGTATGTATGTATGTATGTATGTATGTATGTATGTATGTATGTATGTATGTATGTATGTATGTATGTATGTATGTATGTATGTATGTATGTATGTATGTATGTATGTATGTATGTATGTATGTATGTATGTATGTATGTATGTATGTATGTATGTATGTATGTATGTATGTATGTATGTATGTATGTATGTATGTATGTATGTATGTATGTATGTATGTATGTATGTATGTATGTATGTATGTATGTATGTATGTATGTATGTATGTATGTATGTATGTATGTATGTATGTATGTATGTATGTATGTATGTATGTATGTATGTATGTATGTATGTATGTATGTATGTATGTATGTATGTATGTATGTATGTATGTATGTATGTATGTATGTATGTATGTATGTATGTATGTATGTATGTATGTATGTATGTATGTATGTATGTATGTATGTATGTATGTATGTATGTATGTATGTATGTATGTATGTATGTATGTATGTATGTATGTATGTATGTATGTATGTATGTATGTATGTATGTATGTATGTATGTATGTATGTATGTATGTATGTATGTATGTATGTATGTATGTATGTATGTATGTATGTATGTATGTATGTATGTATGTATGTATGTATGTATGTATGTATGTATGTATGTATGTATGTATGTATGTATGTATGTATGTATGTATGTATGTATGTATGTATGTATGTATGTATGTATGTATGTATGTATGTATGTATGTATGTATGTATGTATGTATGTATGTATGTATGTATGTATGTATGTATGTATGTATGTATGTATGTATGTATGTATGTATGTATGTATGTATGTATGTATGTATGTATGTATGTATGTATGTATGTATGTATGTATGTATGTATGTATGTATGTATGTATGTATGTATGTATGTATGTATGTATGTATGTATGTATGTATGTATGTATGTATGTATGTATGTATGTATGTATGTATGTATGTATGTATGTATGTATGTATGTATGTATGTATGTATGTATGTATGTATGTATGTATGTATGTATGTATGTATGTATGTATGTATGTATGTATGTATGTATGTATGTATGTATGTATGTATGTATGTATGTATGTATGTATGTATGTATGTATGTATGTATGTATGTATGTATGTATGTATGTATGTATGTATGTATGTATGTATGTATGTATGTATGTATGTATGTATGTATGTATGTATGTATGTATGTATGTATGTATGTATGTATGTATGTATGTATGTATGTATGTATGTATGTATGTATGTATGTATGTATGTATGTATGTATGTATGTATGTATGTATGTATGTATGTATGTATGTATGTATGTATGTATGTATGTATGTATGTATGTATGTATGTATGTATGTATGTATGTATGTATGTATGTATGTATGTATGTATGTATGTATGTATGTATGTATGTATGTATGTATGTATGTATGTATGTATGTATGTATGTATGTATGTATGTATGTATGTATGTATGTATGTATGTATGTATGTATGTATGTATGTATGTATGTATGTATGTATGTATGTATGTATGTATGTATGTATGTATGTATGTATGTATGTATGTATGTATGTATGTATGTATGTATGTATGTATGTATGTATGTATGTATGTATGTATGTATGTATGTATGTATGTATGTATGTATGTATGTATGTATGTATGTATGTATGTATGTATGTATGTATGTATGTATGTATGTATGTATGTATGTATGTATGTATGTATGTATGTATGTATGTATGTATGTATGTATGTATGTATGTATGTATGTATGTATGTATGTATGTATGTATGTATGTATGTATGTATGTATGTATGTATGTATGTATGTATGTATGTATGTATGTATGTATGTATGTATGTATGTATGTATGTATGTATGTATGTATGTATGTATGTATGTATGTATGTATGTATGTATGTATGTATGTATGTATGTATGTATGTATGTATGTATGTATGTATGTATGTATGTATGTATGTATGTATGTATGTATGTATGTATGTATGTATGTATGTATGTATGTATGTATGTATGTATGTATGTATGTATGTATGTATGTATGTATGTATGTATGTATGTATGTATGTATGTATGTATGTATGTATGTATGTATGTATGTATGTATGTATGTATGTATGTATGTATGTATGTATGTATGTATGTATGTATGTATGTATGTATGTATGTATGTATGTATGTATGTATGTATGTATGTATGTATGTATGTATGTATGTATGTATGTATGTATGTATGTATGTATGTATGTATGTATGTATGTATGTATGTATGTATGTATGTATGTATGTATGTATGTATGTATGTATGTATGTATGTATGTATGTATGTATGTATGTATGTATGTATGTATGTATGTATGTATGTATGTATGTATGTATGTATGTATGTATGTATGTATGTATGTATGTATGTATGTATGTATGTATGTATGTATGTATGTATGTATGTATGTATGTATGTATGTATGTATGTATGTATGTATGTATGTATGTATGTATGTATGTATGTATGTATGTATGTATGTATGTATGTATGTATGTATGTATGTATGTATGTATGTATGTATGTATGTATGTATGTATGTATGTATGTATGTATGTATGTATGTATGTATGTATGTATGTATGTATGTATGTATGTATGTATGTATGTATGTATGTATGTATGTATGTATGTATGTATGTATGTATGTATGTATGTATGTATGTATGTATGTATGTATGTATGTATGTATGTATGTATGTATGTATGTATGTATGTATGTATGTATATATGTATGTATGAATGTAAAATCAGTAATTTTGGAAATACGTTAGATAGTTGTGTTTAAAAATTAATATATGTTTCAAATGATCCAGTGTAAGGTTATACTAAAACGTCTTTATAATATACATGAATGATTTTTGCATATACTTATTTTTTTCTCTTTCGACAGGTATGAGAGTTTTTGTCTTTTAAATTTATTTAACCTTTAAAATCTTCGATTTTTCATTATTTTTAATGAAATTTCTTATTTTTTTGTCAGCAATTTCATTAGTTTTTTAAAATAGTATTTTATTCTACTTAAAAACTCTATATTTTCAAATTCACAGAAGTAGGAGGACAGTAACGGCGAGTCGGAAAGTTACTGGTATACCGGGATAGCTGTAGAAGTGAATACTCTGTAATATTGAAGAGTATTGGGAAGCTAGGTATACGAGGACAGTAACGGCAAGTGGAAGTGGATACTAGTAGTGGTGAAGAATTGTGCCATACGGACAGTGGGTGATACTGAAGCTGTCGAAGTTAGACAGTTAGTTACATAAATAGACAGATAGTGAGGTGAAAGGTGTGATTTCTGTCCGAGCAGTTGAATATACAGACTCTGTTGTGTCAGTTGAATATACATATAGACGATGTGGAGGTCCGTAGGCGGACAGTTGAACGTGATATGAATAAACAGTGACATAAATAGTCGAAATAAATAATTAGTAAGATCGTAAAAATAAATAGTCGTGTAATTGTTAAACAAATGAATAGTGTTTGTGTTATCTAGTCAATCATAGTTTTAATCTTAATTAGGTTTTTTAATACTTGTTTAATGTTAGTACTAGTCATTTTCATTATAGTTTAATAAACACTTATTTTAATTAATAATAATTGTCTAATATTTACACTTCACCCATATAAATTAAAAAATATTACAATATGATTACAAACTACAAACTTCACTGATGTTGAATTCTTATTACGAACTTAATTATTGTAATTACGGATATATATTCGTATGTATTATTTATGCTTTTTGATGGTACATACACATATAATATATTTATTTATCATTCTGTAACTGTGCTACATCAATCTCCTGGCGCAATTAAGCCAAGATTCTCCGTGTGGCCCGCAAGGAGTATGAGTCAAGTAATTCCATATAAATGTAAGAACCCTAACAAAACCATCTGCTCCGCACGGGCTCTAGATTACATATATCCAATTTATTTAGCGCGTATCAAAGGGCGAAGATTATGAAACTTAATTCGAACGTGTCCCCAGGGAGCTAGAAGCTCCAGAACTCTCTTCTGGATACTCTGGATGCTCTGGATACTCTGGACGCGAAACGAACAGACCTGGATTAAGAAGAGGAAGGGTTTCGAATTTTGGAAAGAAATTAAAGTTTATATTTTTTCTACTCCTATTACCTATTAAAATTTGATTTGAGTCCGGCATTTTCTTCTCTGGTTAAATTGTTTGTTAACTTGACTGCCAGTTAAAACGAAACATATCAAATAATACAATTTTTTTTAAATCTTTATTACGTAGTTTTTATTTTAATCTACTCTGAGTATTACCTGGTTGAAGAAATTTGTTTAAATATTAATTAGTTCGCAAACTACAAGTGATTGAAGTTTATTAATAATTAGGATGATGCATCATGTCTTTGCAATTTGATGATTGCCTGATTTTAAAATCGAGACTCGCGCGACTGTTAGTCCGCCTATCGTGAATTATCGAATTGTCAAACACTAACGCTATCCGCAGTCACAGTTTGTGTCACAATATTGTCAAACAATGGTCAACTGTTTCAATCTTCTATAATTTAAAACTGATATGTGACTTACCGAAGTTCATTGTCACAATAGTGTAAAAAACAATATTTCATGAGTTCATAAAAGGGAACGATCTTATTTTTAATACTATTTCAATCATTTGTTAAGAAAAAATGCTTATTCTTTTTGTTATTTATGCTTAATAATTTCTTCATGAATATAATGTAAAATTTGTTACCTTCCGTCATACCTTTAGGGCTTTAGGTAAGGAAGGTATTGTTTTTGGTCAAAAAATTCGATGGTGTTTTTAATGAATAAGCACGTTTTAGAGTCCCTAGAATACGATTTTACTATTTTTGCAATGATGTCCGTATGTCTGTATATATATATATATATATATATATATATATATATATATATATATATGTGTGTGTGTGTGTGTGTGTGTGTGTGTGTGTGTGTGTGTGTGTGTGTGTGTGTGACGATTTTTTCTCCGTCGATAACTCCAACACTACAATTCTAAAAATTATAATTCTTTCGTAATCCTGTTCGTTATATCCATATGAAAAGCTGATTAGATTCTGGCTATAATTAGTCGACCAGAAGTACCCTCATTTGAAGATATTAACCGTTCTTCTTGAAAAAACGCTGTTAAATATAATTTTTTCACATTTAATGTTATAAATATTAAAGAGTATTTTATTCTCTATACGATTTGATTATATTTTATACTTCATATGCAATGGATATTGAATTAAAAAATTATAAAGAAATTAAATTTCATAAAGCAGTCAGCTATGAAATAACACTGGAAACAACTAATATAATTAAAAAAATTCTGACAGACAGATGTCAATGTCAAGTGCCATAGTATGTTTGTGTTATAATTTTACTGCAAATATAGAATCAATTCTAAGAAACTTTCTGTATGGAATTTGTACAAAATATATAGAACTGAGGGAAGGTAATGTTCCAGAAAGATAGAATCTTTTGCAAGAAACTGTCTGTATGGAATTTGTATAAAATAAATAGAACTGACGGAAGGTAATGTGCTGGCCTCATCAGATTTTTTTAAAAATATTTCAGCTATGCAAACATGAAAAACCAATGACCATTGTTGTGAACCAGCTACGTCTTCTGCCAAATTCTTAAATTTAAAAATTCATATTTCGCTTATTACGTAAGATTTTTAAGTCGCGTTTGCATTACAATTCTTATTTAATCCAGTACTTACAAAATAAAAAAAAAACATTGTTTAGAAGTACTAAATGCATACTACCAGCCATTCTTATACATCTGAATGTTAACACAACTATCAATCCACGCCAGCAATAGCAATGAGTGCCCGTGAGGTGATGCCTGGTAAGCGCCCGCACGGGGCAAATATTTCATCATTACCGATATCTGTGTACAAAGCAGATTGGCACACCCAGCAATGGGTAATAAGCCGGGATGATATATTATTATTATTATTATTATTATTATTATTATTATTATTATTATTATTATTATTATTATTATTATTATTATTATTATTATTATTATTATTATTATTATTATTATTTTATCAATTTTCTACTTTTTCTTAATTTGTTGTGGTGTCCGTCCCTGCATAAAGTCATTCCGTATTGGTACATATAATTTCCCATGTGTTCTCCTCTGTTTAAGTGGCTAAGCGGTGTTGTACCGGTTTTGATTTATTTCCTTCTTTTCTGCACTGCTCACGACTCCTCTGGGAATTAAGTCTTGGACTCAGACTCGTCATAATGCTAACGGACAGCAAGAACTTTTCTTGCAAAGAATAGAAAGATGATTAACAAAGATTTAGACAAAATATTTTATATCTAATTTTTTTTTCTTTTTAATGTATCTATTTTTAAGAATATTATCTACGTATTTTAGTTAAAAAATGCAAATTATTTATTCCGTCATTTTAAAATAAAAAAATCTGATGTGGCCACCACATGACCTTCCGTTAATTCCATGTTTGAAATAGCAATGAACTTTAAGTAAAGTATCGCTTCCGATTGATTGTTTGTAAACAAAATCTAATTTGTTGTTCCAATAAATAGAAAAATCTGTAATACGAAATTTAGGATTATATTTTGTTATGTTTTTCCTCGAAAATCTGTTAAGAGCTCCAAATTAAGTACCACTTCCGGTTTATCATATGGGTATATCAAAAACTAATGTTTCAAATTATACACGTGTTTTAAATACCAAATTTGAGAAGTTTTGAATCATGTTTTAATATATTTTTTCAAGAAAAACTGTTTATAGCTTCTTGTAAAGAAGTACTTGTTGTTTATCAATTTTAGAAAACATCTAATATGTTGTTCTCATTGATATAAATGTCTTAAATACCAAATTTGAAAAGTTTTGGATTGTATCAATTTATTTTTCCCGAAAATCTGTACAGAGCTTCAAATAATGTATCACTTCCGGTTTATCAATTTCAGCTAAAATCTAATATGTTGTTTTTCTTCATATAAAAGTCTTAAATACTAAATTTGACAAGAATTGGAGTATACTAAAATTGAAAAGTTTTGGAGTATATTTTAATATAGTTTTTCATTAAAAATTGTTATGGGCTTTTTACCCAAAATCTAATCAACTCGTTATATGAATGCAGGAAGCTTAAATACGGAAAATAGATATATTTGGAAGTTTGTTATAAGAGTTATCGTGATCGTCACACAAACACACACACACACACACACACACACACACACACACACACATATATATATATATATATATATATATATATATATATATATATATATATATATATATATATATACACAGGCATACGAACATCATTGCAAAAATAGTAAAATCGTAACAATACCTTCCTTACCAAAAGGTATGACTGAAGGTAATAAATAGTAAAGACGTGTTGTGGGGACCCTAATTCGTGCTTATTTACTGAAAACTCAATATCGAATTTTTGCCACGATTACATTACCTCCCTTACTTACGTTATGACGGGAGTTAAAAATATGCCGAGTAAGTCAAAATTCTTCATCAATAGCTGTTAGGCACAAAGTATGCATATATTCGAATGAAATATGACCTAATTACATTTTATTTCAAAGTCGAGATATCAATATGTTGCGAAAACGAATAAAGCGCAAAATTCAAAAATTCTTGTTACTTTTTCATCAAAGATACTTCTCTTTTCAACGTAAACTTTACTCACTGTTTTCTCAATTTGAGTATTTTGACATTTAGACCTTACACTACTTTTCCATTGCAACTACGAATAAAAAGTAATCTAGTGTGTCACATTTTAGCAGAAATGAATTACATCAGAGTGTTCCAGTTTTTGATTTTCATTTGTGCAAGACATTCGTTTCGCGTTAGCGAATTCATTTACAGTTTTCGTTTAATTGTTTGAGACGATGTTACTTTGGCACGGTCGTATAACTGGCCCATAACACCCGCTCCGTTCATATCTATTATCTGCTAATTTCCTGCATTCCTGCTTTATTGCTCTAGCCTGATATCTTTTATAACACCTTGCCACACAAATTGCTTTCGCATTATGCTAGAATCGCGAAAGGCGGAGACGTGAAAATAGTAACACTATTTTCCAACTCAAAACACCATGCACAAGTAAAATAGCGAACAATAAAAATATATTATAAGAAAAATGACCCACACTTTTAGATTTTTCGAACAAAACAGTATAATTCCGGCCATCTTTGCCAAAGAAAATTTTGTACATAATAATTCTTTATTGTATTTAAAGCTTTTACACTTACTACAATTGATATATATATATATATATATATATATATATATATATATATATATATATATATATATATATATATATATATATATATATATATATATATATATATACCGGGTGGAACATCATACCTGTGTACATAGGCGATTCATATGAGAAAAACAGTTTTTTCGTGCGCATTGCTCCCCAAATTATTTTAGACAAAAATGCTTCAAATAAATGTTGTAGAGCATAAAATTCTGCATCTAAATCAATAAACAGAATTACTTTTACATGCTTTGTAACGACAGAAATTAAATAAGAAAATATTGAAAATTACGTTGAAAATATCAAATAGCCATGGAATTGAAACAAAAATAGAAACAAATAAATGTCTGACGTTTGACAGATAAATAACTAATTTGACGGTAAAATATCAAAATGAATTCAGTTTATTCTAACGAAGAAAGGGTTTTTATAATAAAAACTTTTTATAGTGGAAATTGTTTACGTATAGTTTGAGATTTATTCGCCGTGAAATTTCCAAATAGGCCAATTCCAAGCGCTACAACAATACGCGGGTATGTTCAAAAATTTACCTATTTATTTGTTTCTATTTTTGTTTCAATTCCGTGGCTATTTGATATTTTCAACGAAATTTTCAATATTTTCTTATTTAATTTGTGTCGTTACAAAGCATGTAAAAGTAATTCTGTTTATTGATTTAGATGCAGAATTTTATGCTCTACAACATTTATTTGAAGCATTTTTGTCTAAAATAATTTGGGGAGCAATGGGCACGAAAAAACTGTTTTTCTCATATGAATCGCCTATGTACACAGGTATGATGTTCCACCCGGTATATATATATATATATATATATATATATATATATATATATATCCGGGATTCGAACCCGGAACCTTTGGGTCGTGAGTTGGCTACGTTGCCCACTACATCACCCTTGTCGGTGAAAATTTTATACATAAGATATTGGCATCCCTAGTATAGCATGCTACATCAGCGGAAATTTATGGAGTTAAATTAATAGTGACTAATAGGACCTTTCAAACATATTGTAACGTTTTTATTTATTTGGGTGAAGTGTAAATATTAGACAATTATTATTAATTAAAATTAAGTGTTTATTAAACTATAATGAAAGTTACTATTACTAATATTAAACAATTATTGAAAACTAATTAAGACCAAGACTATAATTAACTAGATAACACTAACACTATTTATTTAACCAATTAACACTACTATTTATTCCTACGATATTACAAATTATTTATTTCACTACGCGTTCCAATCTTAGACTGCCAGTCTGTTGCAGACATCACTATATTTATATCAGTATATACTTATATCACGTTCAAATGTCCGCCTACCGACCTTCACAGCGTCTATATACTCAACTGATTCAACAGCGTCTGTATATTGAATTGTTCGGACAGAAGTCACACCTTTCACTTCACTGTCTGTCTATTTATGTAACTAAGGCTGGCCGCAAGTTGATGCGCAGCTTGGTGAGGTGACGCAGGGTGACTCACGGTGAGTTTCTGTGAAACACAGAAATGATAGGTACCCCGCAAGTTTCATCGCAGGGTGACGTCAGGCAGTATTCACTGTACGTGACCCTGCGTAGCGCAGCTCTCATGCTGCAGTTTTCTTCAATTGCCACCGCGTGTTTTGTGAAAAAATGGAAGAGAAATTAATTGAGACTTGATTCCTTATTATTTAATGTATTTCTTTAAATTGATCACGGGGTAACCGAAAATAGTTTGTAAATTTGTCGATATTAAATTCTTTAGTTAGAGCAAATTCCCCATGACTTCTTCTTTTCTCCAAATACAAATGTTTCCCTTATTTTTTTTTCATCAGAAAAGCTGAAACTATCGTTTCGTCCTTACACTCATTTTCCGATTCCCATTCTGAACTGAAATCCATCCGCAGAAGTTCATTAACACTAGCCATTTCGAAACTGCTTGATAAAATTGCGTTTTAATTTGCGGTGATCTCTCACCAGCAGTGTTTTCCCGCAGAAATTTATAGCGAGTCACCCTGTGTCACCTCACTAATCTGCACCTCAACTTGCGGCCGACCTAACTGTCTAACTTCCACAGCCTCAGTATCACCGACTGTCCGTATGCCACAATTCTTCAACACCACTGCCGAGTATTCACTTCCACTTACCGTTACTGTCCCCGCATACCTAGCTTCCCAATACTCTTCAACACTACCGAGTATTCTCTTTAACAGCTATCCCGGTATACCAGTAACTTCCCGAATACCTACTCGACACAAACTGCATACGCTCACCACGAAACTGCTGTGCTTATTCTCCTAACACTTTACTCTCTAACACTCCATGTGAATATCTCTATGGCTCTGAATGTAATGAAGTTAATGGCAGCTGTATAAAATGGACGCAGCTATGCTCGGGAGTTAGTTACTTAGTTAGTTACATTCAGACACAGAGATATTCACATAGAGTGTTAGTGAAGCACAGCAGTATCGTGGTGAGCGTAAGCAGTACAGTGTCGAGTGGAGGACTCGGGAAGTTACTGGTAAACTGGGATAGCTGTGGATGTGAATACTCGGCAGTGTTGACGAGTATTGGGAAGCCAGGTATACGGGGACAGTAGCGGCCAGTTAAAGTGGATACTCGGCAGTGGTGTTGAAGAATTGTGGCCTGCGGACAGTCGGTGAAACTGAGGCTGTGGAAGTGAGAGAGTTACATAAATAGACAGATAGTGAGATGAAAAATATGACTTCTGTCCGAGCAGTTGCATATACAGACGCTTTTGAGTCAGTTGAGTATTGACTGCATCTCCAATTATTTCTCATCATCCCTACAATATGAATAATATTTGCCCCTGCAGATTACTGTTCCAAGTCCCAACCATAACTAGTAATTAATTCCGAATTAAATATTTCAACAATGTTTCTTGGTGAAGGATTCGATTGAACAAACTTAAAAATCATGTCGAATTAAATTATTAACTTTTTTTGTGTCAGGAAGTAGTCATTCAAAACGTAAACAAATTTGACATGTCTTACTAGACGCCATGACAGTTGCATTTACAGCGCCACCAACAGATTCTGCAAGTTTCAATTTCAAATGGTAAAAAATTTAGATTCATTTTCTCTAAAACAAGTTGCTATATTTTGAAATATGTAGCTTCGGAGCTACTAAAAACACTCTATTCAATTACTAGAAATACATTTCATATAGTAAGTGAAACAAAAATCTACTTATACATATTTTATTATCCCATAAAATAAATTACCATATTTAATGACTTTGCAAATATACTTAACATTTCTTCGAAACATTAAAGTATCTAAGTACTTATATTCAAACATACATTAAAGTAATAAAGGAAAAATAACAAGAAACAATATAAATAGAATAACAATCTTTCTCGCTCGATGTATGTATTACGAGTATAGTAGTGAAGTGTGTTCATACGCAATTACTGTATTGATATAAAAATAAACTGGAATATAGCGTAGCTTGTGACACAGACATAACCTTTTACGACCTACATGTGAACATTAGTTATTATGTATAATTTCACTTTGCGAAGAGAGGTTGCACTGTAAATGTAAGAGCGTCTTCTCGTTTCGAACGGTCTCATTTAGACAAGAAAAAGAAATATACTAATAGTTATGTACCTATGTAATACTGCATAAAGTTCCTACTTCTTATTCTTACGATCGTATTTTATTCAACAAGTTATAATAGGTACAGGTACATAGTTATTTACAAACTAACTGCAGGAAGACAAGTGGTATAATCTCAAAATCTATCAAACCATAAATTTTATTAAACTTAAACACGATTTTAATTAGAAAATGATTATAGAAGGGCCGTCCAAAAATTAAAGATACAAAGATACTGATGACCAAGGACCTAGGAAAATATTGGCCCGTATTCTCACCTCTTGAAGTAGCGCTACTTCCGAAAAATCGCTACTTGAACTGTCAAATGTCAATTTTATTCTTACAAATTAAAGAAATAAAAATAAATTTATATAAAAATGTAACCTATTCTTGTCTACTCATAAAATAAAATAAAATTTGAAAATCTGGTGTGGCCAACACAGTACCTCCAGCCATTTACAGCCCGAGTCACAAAAAAATTAAGCTAATCTTTATTTTTTAATTAGCGAATTTTACTCTAATTTTGGCTGCTTATTTCTTTAAATATAGTCTAATCTAATCCAAGTAACTACCTTTTTTGATAATAAAATGAAGATTAAATTTTAAATACCTGGATAGAATAGAATTCACTAATCCAAAAATAAACTTTTTTGCGAATCGTTAATTTTTATTAAACTAAATACATACCTACATATTTATAGTATATTCCGTAACTTAACCGCGGTGACCAAGGTTCTGCTTATGCGTTCCGTAATGTGACCAAAACATAATTTTAGGATCGCGGTTTAATTTCGGAATGTGGTTCCTGAAAGTCTTGGTTACTCACAAAGATAGTGATCGAACAAAAAAACAATAAAATTTTATATGAAACGTTTTTATCAATTTCTAATAGATACGAAGTTATTTGAAAATTAAATACTGGCCAAGGTCGCCACAACATTTAACATCGTACAATTATTTGATTTTTTTTTAAAAAAACAAAAGCACATCTAAGATGACCTCTGAAAGATAAACAAAAAATCCCATTTAATCAAAGTCGTAACTCTCATAGTTTTCAAGATAGCAGACATAAACCCCGTAAAAACTCATTTTCCATTGCCTCAAATCTCGGGAACTATGGAAAATCGGACCCATATTGATTAAGCTTTTTTACTCATTTGGTTAGTACTATATGCCCTTAATTTTTTTACAGTATTTTTGAAACAGCCTGTATATTTTTATTATAAACGTTCTATATTATATCTAGATCTTTTTATTTTACACGCGTGAACTTATAAAAGGCGCATTTTTGTTGGTTGGCCATAGGCGCCTTAATTGCTAGTTACGTCTCTGCCGTTTGATTTTTCATCTCTTCATTCATATAAGTAAGCATATGGCAGGAAAAAATGAGGTAAAAGAGGAAGCGCAGCGTTGGATGGAATAGTTGAGACATATATTGTAATAAGGCGAGGATAAGATCACTAACAGATAAATAACTTTTTATAAACTTTTCTAAATTTTAGTTTCAATAATCATATTTTAAATCTGTTTGTCTATTTATATTATAAATCTCAAAATTCAGTTTAGAAATTATTTTCGTATTATGATAGTCACATTTATTTGTTTATCATTTAATTAGGTTTAGAAATTATTATGTATAGGTGCGTGACTTTGAATGCCCAAGCCTATGCAACCTGTACCCCTACGATAATCCTGTCCTGAAGATAGCACTTTGTTTTTAGATAGTCGACATTAGTTACTCGTGGAGTAAACATGAAAGTCGACATGAGTTCGTCGAGTTGTACAGACGTTTTGTTGTCGGAACATGTAGTGTTTTTAGTTTTGGTGCGCATGCTAAACGCCTGCCCGCTGGGTTACAGAATGTAACATGTTAGTTGTATTAGTTAATAATGCAATCATTTAGTAATAATGTAGTTAAAAAGTTTAGTTATTTATTCAGTGAATCTCCAAACAATTAATGTCCATGTTTGTAGTGTTCATCAAGTGGAAAGTGTAAAAGTGTGTGTGTCTTCTTCCTTGTCACCAAGCAGTTAAGAAGAATTAGCAATATCCTCTTCCGTACCCCCTCGTGTTACAATATCTACACCCTCCTGTAAGATTTTTTAAATAATTTCTTTTTTAGATTTTTGTAGCCTATATATGTTTAATTTTGGACGGCCCGCGTAAATAACTGAAAAGCCCGTTAGCAGTATCCTTTTCTCCTCTTGGGAATGTCCAAAATCTTAGGTGCTATGTGACAGATTTGCCAGCAGCTGTTTTTAGTACCTAGAGCTATAAACATGAGTGTAAAAGTGCATTTGACAATACGTGCATCTCTCTGAGACGGTTTAATGTGCAATACGTCTGCTTTATACCCTAGACATGCATTATGCGTTTCTTGCAGCCTCTGCCATACTCTCTTCTATTAGCGGTGTAAAGGTTTACTAACAGTAAAATGTTACCATGTTTATTGTCTCACACAACGTGAATTATTTATTATTTACCGTAGAGAAGGCCTTGGGGAGATCATGATGGCTTTTATATTATGATTTAACCTAGATTTAAGATTACTAAATTCAACGAACTCACACACTCACTTAAAGTTGTATATCACAATAAATTGATTTTTATACAAACTGTAAATAATACTTAGAAAGAGTGAAAACTTAAATCGGATTTAACAATCGCCCGTTAAATTTGCTGTTAAATTCATGTTGCCGTTAAGCGTAAATTTTAGAATATTTACCTTCAAGATACGTTTACTCAGTTCAGATCTCAAATATAATTATATAATTGACAGATTAACATGAAGGCTGGCATTGTACAATAATAATTCGTTTATAGGAGGTTCAATTCGTTCTACAGGCGATGTGCACATTTTGAGCGTCAGCGCCTCTAACTGCTACATTGGCATTTTTGGTTACCGAATAAATTTTGACATTTGAAGAAAGTGATACAATTTACAATTTTATTGCAAGTTGTTGCTATTGTGTATGAATATTATACATAATAGTATATTGAAATGAATAAAGAAAATATTTAAAATGCTATATATGTGATGTGACACTCAAAAAAGTCAAAATACCTGCGAAGGTACTGTGGCAGAAAATATAATTTTTCTCATAATATGTGCGATTTCTGTAAACCTTTTTATCATATTTAAATTTGTATTATAATTTATAATATTAATTAAATGTTAAAAGATTCACAATACATGGAAATTGAGATTAAAAAGTTGGAAATCTTGAATGATTGGAAAGAAGAAAATTTCTACATATCACGATATCAGTGTATGATGTTAGCATCTTTCTTTTATATTCGCAATAAATGAAGAATATTCTTCATTGAAAATATACCAGGCTGTAAGTGGAGTCAGTTGCACAAGCTCGGTAAAGAAAATACACGAAAAATACTTAATGCGTAACAGATAAAAGTGTGGAGTTTGCAAACTTTTGTTGCTATGCATTGTGTTTACGCATTATGCGTTAAAATTAAAACTAGCTGTGAATGGTTCTGTTCGTTACTCATTATCTATTAGCACTATGAATTAACGTTATGCTTTATAAAAGTAGCCCGGAATGATGCAAAAGTATTTTTCTCTAAATTTATCTATAAACGATTGTTCATGCTACCAGCCAATATTTTTGTTTTAAGGTTGTTACCCATTGAATTGTGCAATTTTGAAATTAACTTTGGTTACTTTCGAAGCCGCACTACCAAAAAATGATGTATATAAAAATTGCTGGCCTTCTTTTGTGTTCTGTTCCTTTTCTATTCCTCGGTCTAGTTGGCGTGATTTGTAACAAATGCGAGTTATTTACCGGATGGCCGAGGCTCAAGTTGACGGTGAACAAAGTCCGATCAATTCCGGGTTTAACGGCCACGGGACTGTGTCTGATGTTTTAAAATTATTATCGTCCGCTCTTCAACCGACACTAGACAAATGTTTAACGTTTTGTTACTATTGTTGTCGCAGACTTCAATGCCGTACACGGATAGATGAAATCGACACAAATGCCAAATTATAAAAAGGTTACTTTGCGCTAGAAATTGTAATTTTCTTCGTAGAATTATTTATTGTCCAAAAATGTACGAGTAAATTTTGGGGTTTAAGTTTGTACATAGTAAAGGAAATATTGTAATCGCGAAAAATTTCGGTTTCCAGATTTTAGCGGAAATATCCATTTTGACAATCCCTTAATCCATTTTAACTAATTTCGTCGTGATGTCTGTACGAACGTACGTATCTCGCATAATTAAAAAACGGTAAGCCGTAGAAAGTTGAAATTTTCTATTTAGGACTTCTATAATATCTAGTTCTGCACCTCTCTTTTTGGTCATTACAAATTTTCCAGAAGTGGGACTTTACTTAAAAGCATATAATAGATTTTAATGAAAAATTATATTAAAATATAATCCAAAACTTTTCAAATTTGGTATATCAGACTTTTGTATCAATGAGAATAATATTATATAATAAAATGGTTTTATTTTGATTTTAGAAATAAATGCTTCAAATAAGAGAATTAAATTCTGCGTCTAGCACATCAAGTATTATTAAATTAGCCCTTTGTATAAGCGTGATATGTAAATTAAAAAAGCTGGTGTGGCCATCACAATACCTCCCGCCATGTACCGCCCGAGTCACAAAAAAGATTAAGCTAATCCTTATTTTTCGATTAGCGAATTTTACTCTAACTTTGGCAGTTTATTTCTTAAAATATAGTTTAATCTAATCCAAGTAACTACCTTTTTTGATAATAAAATGAAAATTAAATTTTAAATACCGGGATAAAATAGAATTCACTAATCCAAAAATTATAATTAGCTTGAACTTCTTTTCGAATCGTTAATTTTTATTAATCTAGATACTACCTACCTATTTACATATCCTGGAAACTGTATTCATTTCCTTTCCTATTGTTCTATTTACTTCTTTCTTTTTAAAAAGTTACTATTATTAATTTGAAATTAGTTCTTTGACAGAGACATTTATCTCTCAGTTACATACATTTGAAGAACTGCGCAACCAAGGAGATTTGTTTGTTTAAAGCGTAGACTCTGGGATTTAGATTATAGATAATTTTATAAATTTATCCATGAAATATATAGAAAAAGTATTAATGCAAATCTATAGACAATTTAATAATCTTTAATTTTTATGATAACATTAATCTTGAAAAAATAACATTTAAAGGTATTTTTCGAAGAAAAACTATTTTGAGCTTCTAGTAAAGTGCCATTTCCAATTTACACCAAAATCTAATGGGTTCTTTCCATTACAGAAGAAGTTCGAAATACAAACAATTTTCTGAATGATAGTATTTGAGTTAGAGTGGAGGATTCACACATACATTCACACATACGTACACACACACACACACCACACACACACACACACACACACACACACACACACGCACACACACACACACACACACACACACACACACACACACACACAAACACACACACACACACAAACACACACACACGCACACGCACACGCACGCACACACACACACACACTCACACACACACACACAAATACACACATACACACATACACACATACACACATACACACATACACACATACACACATTCACACATACACACAGACATCATCGTGAAAATGTTTAAATTGGATTCTAGGGACCTTAAAACGTGGTCATTTACCAAAATCTCGATATGCGTTTTTTAGCACGTTATTGTCAAATTATGTCAAATACGTGCAATTTTATAATCTATATTCTATGTTGGTCTTGCGTACAAGGGAGTTGTGTGGTGTCCACGTCAGAATTTTTTTATAGTGACAACAATTTAATTTAATTCATTTTTTAAATACAATTCATTATATCCGCAATGAATAGGTCACACAATAATATTGAGTTGTTATAATTAACAATCATGTCCAATAAACAAATGGCGTACAATATAATTTTAAAATAAATTTCAATCCTTTGTTGTACTGGTCATTGTAGAGCAGAGAAGAGCATACTTCATTTACAATTAATTATATAATGTATGTACATATTTTCATCTATGACCGCTATCAATATATTTATGTAGGTACAATCAACATCATTAATATATTATGGAAAATTAGGAAAAGTGAAACAGAGTAGCCAAGATTACTTAACATGTCAACCATGCCAGAGGTCCTAACAACTCTTAATTTTAGGGTTAAGGGGTAATTTTACTAGTTTTAGTTATAATTCATCCTTAGACTCCTTCTATTATTAATTATAAGTTCTTTTAAAAAAATTATCTTTTTATCGTATTTTCAAAGTAAGAAAAAATTAAGTCCTTTTGTGATACTTTGCGACTGAGTGTAATTCGATAAATTTTCTGTGATATTTTGTCGACTTGAGTGTGCAAAGTTTAAAATCCAAAGGCAATAGTTACTATCTGTTACATGTTACATCCATAAAACTTTTGACTGACATTTATTTATTTGCGGTGATAATTGTGGGTTATAAAATGACACATATGTGGTTCAGCTGTGAGTTTATAAACCAGTGAGTATATAATTAAAGCACTTACTTCAAAGCTAATCACTTACCAGTCGTTTCCGGTTTTGCTCACATTTTGTCGCTTCCGGCCCGTTTGATGTGGTTTGGGCTCAGCCACCATATTCACATCTGAAAAAGACATCAGCGCGTCAGCATGGGTTACTAGATTAAAAAACAAACAATACAAGGTAGCGACAAAATTGAATTGATCAATAAAATAGGTACAACATTTTTACATTCATTTCCTTTAAAGTATAACCCTCCTGCATTGCCACACTTGTACCACCTTTCGTACAGTTCAAAACACTCCTAGACATCATTTTCTGAAAGTGCTTTCAGCTCACTCGTCGCATTTTCCATCACCTCTGCTGCTAGCAAAAAGTTGTTCATTATTAGCCGTGGGAACAGATAAAAATTGGCTGGTGCAAGGTTGGGAGAATAGGAGGGATGTTTCAAAGTGGTGACTTTGTCATGAAGGTAATTTTTCGCCATCAGGGAGCGATGAATCGTAACGTTGTCATGCAGTAAAACCCAATCGTTGCCTGTCCAAATTTCAGGTAGTTTTCGTCAGATTTCGTCTCATAGTGCAACACAAGGGGGATGCAGAAGAGATTACTGCTATTACTGCTTCTTACTGTTTACTCCCAACGATGATACACTTTTCTTACTGATGGACGCCTCTGATGGTTGGCGTCCAATACTTCGTGCCGAAGGATTTCGTGACAAGAAAGAACACACTGACACTTACACTTTAACTTGATGAACACTACGGACATGGACACTACTTGTGATTTAATAAAACTAAACTTTATATACAGGATTATTATAACTTATTATTAACTATGGATTAAACTAAACATTACTAATACAACTAAGCAGATACTAAACTGTTACATTCCGTAACCCAGCGGGCAAGCGTTTAACAAAACTAAAACACTACATTCCGTCAACTAACGTCTTCCCGACGCGACGAACTCATCTAGACTCTTAGATGTTTATCCCATGACTAACTAAATTCGACTATCCAAAAACGCTATCTTCAGGACAGGATTATCTTAGGGGTACAGGGTGCATAGGCTAGGGCATTCAAAGTCACGCACGTATACCCAATAATTTCTAAACCTAATGATCAACAAACAAATAAAAAATGTCGTGACTATCATAATACGAAAAGAATTTCTAAACTGAATTTTGACTTAAATAGATAAACAGAGTTAAAATATGAATATTGAAACTATAATTTAGAAAAGTTTATAAAAAGTTATTTATCTGTTATTGCTCTTACCCACGCCTTGTCACAATAGAGAAAAAGTACATTCTAATAATTACTGCACTATATAAGACTATCAAGAACTATTGCATAAACAAATAAATTCTTATGAAACAAACATGGTTCGGGTAAAAATGACAAAAGGAAAATAATTCTTTACTTTGTTACTTCTGATTTCGAAACTTGTAGGCTACAGAATGTAAATCCCCTCATATGAAGAGTTATTGTTATATTTTTCGTAATTCTAGCGACGAGGAAATGCTCTAAACAGCACCCACTAATTAGTGATCCTCAACTAAACACAGGACAGCACTCAGCTTAAAAGTAAAGGGTAGATTACATATGGAAATTTTACCTGTTTAGTTAGTGTGGTTTTTTCTTCGCAACTTGTACAGAGAAGTTTTTATAGGGATAGAAATGAATTTAGATTTAATTCTATTTATGAAACACAAAAATATTACTTATTGTACGCATTACTCTACCAATATAAACTTTGAAATCATTTCATTATGTATTTTAAGAATACAAAGCACTGAGGCAAAATTGCATTCTCTCAAGAGATGAATATAATAATACTTTTCAGCACCAAATATTCAAATTTTTAAGAATTAAAAGTTTGTAACAAATTTGATTGTCATGTTTGACAATTCATTGAATTTAAGCAATTAGGAGTCTTTAAAACTCACACATCCTGTAAACACAGACTTTTGTTATAAACAAAATTAAATTATACTATTATTCACGAAAGATGACTTTTCAAGGTCATTTGTTCGAAGAAAGAATACACATCACTTTACAGCAGTAGCTTGGCAATATTTTGTATTAGAAAGAGAAAGATTATTTGACCTATGTCTATTTCATTTATGTGGTGGGACAGATATACGTAAATAGTGCCATTACTTTCTAATACATTATAAATAATAATGACGTATGTCGTAGAATTACAGATACTTAATTATCTACTACACTGCCCTCTGTGTTAATATTTACTCAGTGGCGTTGTTCTTGAATTTTGCAAAAACATAAGTGAAGAACATAAATCTTTCAGAAAGGCATTATTCGGAAAGAAACATAATTTTCAAACAAATTACTCTTATTTTTTCAGATTAAATGTGTCCATAAATATTTCATTTTGCACGCCTATGCATATGAAATGCAATGAAGTTATCTGCAAGAAATATTATATCAGACGGCTTACAAATGGCCTTGAATAATTATCTTTCGTGAATAATAGTTTATATCAAATTTCATCAAAATTTGAGTACCAAGAATGGCTGTTCTGTTCTAACTTATTGTCAACGATATCTAGAAAGGTTAGGATTTATTTTTCATATTGTCACGAGGAACGCTCGCCGTCGCCGCCGCTGTAAGCGAATGTCTATTTATAGCGGTGACGTAATCGCGCTAGCCGGGCGATGTAAAGAGACCAGTCGCAACGCGTTTAATTACTTCCGGTCGCCTGAACCTTTTGTGTTCATTGTTATTATGCGGTCGAACATTCTAAAGTTTTCTGGAAGTTAATGGCAGCTGTAT